>CP139508.1:337003594-337345502 GCA_021014915.2 Artemisia tridentata subsp. tridentata
CTCATCTTAGTACATTACACGTTCAAATATTCGAGAATCAGGGTGTTCTAAGAATTGAACCCTTCAACCCATTTGAATACCTGAAGATAAAATACACATACATTTTCAAACACTTAAATACTCCTGACACTATACAAGCCATGTGTCCATATCCAATTCATAAATGTTGTAAAAGCTAAAAGTCCAAAAGCTTCCTGAAGCGGCAAAACTTCAACATTTACATAGGTGGTTCATCTTTTAATCATGCCCCTGCAAAGCACTTTTTCAAAGAAAAATTAACCATTAAGAAGTGAAGACTTCATCCTCCTTTTCCAGCAGGTTCTGAGCACAACCTTGGGATGTAAATAAAACATGTGCTCCAGTCCACTAAATGATCAGCTTGCCACATTGAACTCAGCTCCAAAGTTTCCTCAGGAGGGAGTTGGGTGTCTTAGCATTCAGTGACTAAGTTGGACTTAAACCCATCCCTTTAGCAGACTTTAAAACCAAGTCTCTAGCCAAACCCTTCGTCAAGTGATCAGCTAATGTTAGGAATTAAATATTCAAGAAGGTTAATATCGGGTTCTAATCCAAGAAATACTCTAAGTGTAATTCTGCTGCTAGTGCAAATGGTTCCTGCTGTTAATGTTGTTCCTGCTGCTAGAACATTTCATCCTGCTGTTAGTGATAAATGATTCTGCTGTTCGGCTTAGCATTCTGCTGATGTTGATCCTGCTGCTAATGATATCTGTTCCTGCTGGTCCGTTCCTGCCGATAGTGTATCCGTTCCTTCCGGTAGTGCAAATGAAGCTGCTGCTGATCAGTGAGTCATCCTGCTGCTGGATGGATAAGATCGAAAAGATATTTATTGTATTTTGGTCAACAATATACGATAGATAATATCTTACCCCATGTGCTTAGTTAACAAGTTGTATACATAGATACATGTTGTATCTTATGTACTGACACTCAAAAGGATAAGTTAACAAAGTAAGTCGGCTAAGACTTTAAGCAATATGTAAAGATCTTTTGGACTATAAAAGAGATCTTAGTTGTGATATTAGTGTAGAGTTGTCAAGTGTCCATGCATATGTTATTTTGCAAGAACATATAACTGTTAGATACGAACAAACACAAAAACATCACAAGTTAGAAAAACTTAAGATTCAAGGTTGTAACCCTAGTGATATTTCAAGATCACTCGTATTATTATCATTAATAATATTGAATCGTTTGGTGATAATCTTTATGTGTTCATTGCTAACTAACAAACATAACAATTCCATTTCCATAACATACACAACCTTCTAAGTTTGGTTGAGTGAATTCCGCGCACTTAATCATTTTACCACAACATATCATACACACAAAGTTACAAGGTTTAACCACCTTAATCGTGTGTCCAGGATCCTAGCAGCTAAGTTATGTTGAGATCTAACAAACTCTATAGATACCACCCCATTCATGATAAGCTCACGAATCATGCTATGCCTGACACCTAAGTGTCTAGACTTCCCATTGTACATCTGGCTATAAGCCTTTGCCAATGTAGCAGCACTATCACAACGGATAGAAATAGGTGCTATAGGTTTAGGCCACAATGGAATCTCAAGAAGCAAGTTTTTCAAGCATTCAGCCTCTTTACCAGCAGCAGCTAAGGCCACAAATTCAGATTCCATGGTAGAACTGGTAATGCAAGTTTGCTTCTTGGATGTCCAAGAAATTGCACCTCCACCAAGTAGGAATACCCAGCCACTAGTAGACGAATTATCCTCAGTGTTACTGATCCAACTTGCATCAGTGTATCCTTCTAATACAGAAGGATAACCAGTATATGAAATACTATAAGCCATAGTTTTCTTCAAATACTTCAGTACCCTCTGAATTGCTTGCCAATGATGAGCACTAGGATTACTAGTTTATCTGCTCAGTTTACCCACAGCAAATGCAATGTCAGGTCTAGTACAAGTCATGGCATACATTAAGCAACCAATTACCCTAGAATACTCAAGTTGAGATACAGCTTTGCCAGTATTAGGCATGAGCTTCTCACTTGTATCCATAGGAGTACTCACAGGAGTACAATCAAAGTAATTAAATTTCTTCAACACCTTCTCAATGTAATGAGACTGAGAGATAGAAATCTTGTTACTTTCATGTTTAATCCTTATACCAAGGATAACATCAGCCTCCCCCATATCCTTCATGGAGAACCTTGATGACAAAAATTCCTTTGTTAGGTCAACTTGATTTTGGTCAGTGCCAAAGATCAACATGTCATCAACATATAGACAAATGATGACTCATTTACCAGATTCATCAAATTTGCTATATACACATTTGTCAGACTGGTTAAGTGAATAACCATTAGACAAAACCACTTCATCAAACTTTTGATGCCATTGCTTAGGTGCCTGTTTCAGTCCATATAAGGACTTAATCAGTTTGCACACCTTGTTTTCATTGCCAGGCATGATGAAGCCTTGAGGTTGGTTCATGTAAACCTCCTCATCCAATTCACCATTCAAGAATGTTGTCCTCACATCCATCTGATGAATCACCAGATTGTGAATAGATGCCAAGGCAATCAGCAATCTTATGGTACTGATACGAGCCACTGGGGCATAAGTATCAAAATAGTCTATTCCTGACTTTTGTTTAAAGCCTTGAATGACTAGTCTAGCCTTGAACTTTTCTACAGTTACATCTACCTTCATTTTCTTTTTGAAAATCCATTTGCAGCCTAAAGGCTTGCACCCAGGTGGTAGATCAGCCAACACCCAAGTGTTGTTGCCCATGATGGAATCCATTTCATCATTTATTGCTTCTTTCCAGAAAGCAACATCCTGGGACTTCATTGCTTCATCAAATGTTTTGGGATCATCCTTAACATTAAAGCAATAGGAGTGTTGGTCAGAGACCTCATCCCTTGTTCCTTCAATTAAGTACAATTGAAATTCAGGTCCAAATGATTTTGGAGTCCTCACCCTTGTGCTCCTTCTGAGCTCAGGTTCAGGTTGTTGTTCCACAACCTCATCAGGAACCTCATCAGAGATTTCTGATACACCAACATCATTGGTTCCATTAGGAATCCTCTGACTTGGTCTAGGGACTGAAGAGAATCTATTCTCATCAAAATTTGCATCCCTTGATTCAATTATAGAGTTAATTGAGACAGACTCATTAGGTTCAATAACATAAAACCTATAAGCCTTGGAATGCTCAGCATATCCAACAAAGATGCATTCAATGCCTCTTTCACCCAAAGTCTTTAGCTTTGGATCAGGGAGTCTCACAACAGCCCTACAACCCCAAACCTTGAGGTAATTCAGGTTTGGTTTCCTTTTAGTCCAGAGTTCATAAGGGGTAGTCTTGTTCCTTTTGTTAGGAACCCTATTTAACAAATAGCAAGCTGTTAGCATAGCTTCACCCCAGAACCCTTGACTCAGCCCTGAATAGGACAACATGGAATTAACCATCTCCTTCAGCACTCGGTTTTTCCTTTCAGAAATTCCATTTTGCTGAGGAGTATAAGGGGCAGTCGTTTCATGGATTATACCAACAGACTGGAAATACAGAGTACCATGTACTCACCTCCCCTATCAGTCCTTAATCTTTTGATTAGAGACTCTTGTTGCAATTCAACTTCAGACTTAAATACTTTAAATTTATCTAATGCTTCATCCTTAGTATGCAATAAATAAACATAACAATACCTAGAAGCATCATCAATAAAAGTCACAAAGTATTTTTTATTCCCCAAAGAGGGAGAAGCATGCAAATCACATAAATCACTATGAATTAATTCCAATATCACAGTTTCAGGTTTTACACTTTTAAATGGTTTCTTAGTTATCTTGTTCATCATGCAAGTTTTACACTTTTCAGTGTCCATGTCAAATGCTGGGATTAACCCATCCTTAGACATATCTTGCATCCTTTTAAAATGTACATGGCCAAGTCTAGCATGCCAAAGGGTTGAATCATATAAACTAGATGATGACATAAAAGCAGAATCAACCACATCATGAACAATATTAAGTCTAAACATATGATTACATAAATAACCAAAACCAATAAACACACCATTTTTAGACAAAACAAATTTATCATATTCAATTACTTGTTTGTAACCACAATTATTCAAAACACTACTAGAAACAAAGTTTTTCCTAATATCAGGAACATGTAAAACATTCAACAAAAAAACAATCTTTCCAGAACTAAACTTCAAATCAACACATCCTCTTCCATGCACCAGGGCCGTTGACTCATTTCCCATATGAAGAATAGAACCATCATTCACTGACTCGTAGGTCTTGAACCAGCTTCTATCTTTACACACATGGACTGTTGCTCCAGAGTCAACCCACCACGCAACATCATCATCCTGCACAAAGAACAATTTAGATATATATGTAACATAATAAATCCAAAAGGACTTATTAAATATATTCTGACCTTTCAGGGAATTGGAGTTACCATTCCCAGATCCACTTGTGTCTGATCCATTGGTCTTATTGCCAATTTTACCACCTTTACAATCCTTCCTGAAGTGTCCAGTTTTACCACACTTCCAACAAGTAGCCTTAGACTTCTTGTTAGGATCAAGTTTGGTGTTATCCTGATGCTTACGTTTGCCCTTGTTGTCATTGAACCTGGTGGAGTTGTTATGCTCCACCACATTGACAACTGATGGACCAGCAGCAGTGCTGCTCTTCGGCTTGTCACTTTCATGCACCTTGAGTGATTCCTCAATGCGCAAATGACTGCCCAACTCAACCAGAGTTAACTCCTCCTTCTTATGCTTAAGCATATGCTTGAAATCTTTCCAAGAAGGAGGTAGCTTATCGATGATACAAAAGACTGAAATAGCCTCATCCATGTTCATCTTGTATTGTGTGAAGCGACCAAGTATACTAAGAAGTTCATTGTATTGGTCCATGACCGGTCTAGAATCGACCATTTTGTAATTGTTAAAATTACTTACAAGAAACTTCTTACTTGATGCATCCTCAGCCATGTATTTGGCTTCCAAGGAATCCCACAGTTCTTGAGAAGATTCAACATTCTGATAAATGTCAAAGAGAGTATCAGACATACCATTGAGGATTAAACCTCTGCAGACATAGTCATCGTTCTCCCACTTGCTTCTGCTCCTCATCTGTTCCATGGTAGCATCATCCCCATAATCTTCAGGAATTGGTGTGGTCAGAACATACACCACATTCATGCTGGTCAGCAGGAACTTCATCTTCTTTTGCCACCTTCTAAAATCCACACCTTCAAACTTTTCCAGCTTAGAAAAGTTAGCAGCTATATGTCTCATAGCAGCTGCCATTGATTATCACAGAAATAGTTTCTATTGATTGTTGGTGGTTTTGTGTCGTAGTGTTCCCAGATCAGGGTTAAGATAATCAAACAAGGTACCGGATATTCACTTGAAATCGTGGTATCACTTTTCAATAAAAACTATTCGACCCTATGCCTGGGTTACACGAATATCTCTATGGGATAAGACCAAGTGAAGCTCTTGTTCTAGGCACAGATCAAGAACCGATTGTATTCAAGTGTTTAGGGTTTTTATGTTCTCTATTCATGCAGTTATGATACATCCTCTATTTATAATAGAGTTTACTCAAAACCCTAGCCCATGGAATTATGTATAATTAACGGCCCATTAATTATCCATAATAGTTTCCATAATAGTAGGAGTCAGTGGTTATACGCTAGCAGCAGGATTGAAACACCAGCAGCAGGATTGATACACTAGCAGTAGGATCAATACCAGCAGCAGAATCAATACCAACAGCAGAATCAATAAAGCTAACAGCAGAATTGATAACACTAGTAGCAGAGTTGTTCTGCATCAGCAGCAATAAAGCTAGCAGCAGAATTAGATAAAGCTAGCAGCAGGAATGACAATGTTAGCAGCAGAATCAACTGCATCAGCAGCATTGTCATTTACACTATCAAACCACTTCAATTGAGTCAGGGCAAACATTGACCTGATGGGTGTACACTCCGTACCTCCAAACCCATTACCAGGTGTGATTAAATCCCTCAAGTGCACTAAATTTTCCAACAAAGAGTGGCTCCTTCACCACTATCCAAATTCACGCATGAATCCCTTGCCCTCCACCCAAATCCACACGCTGAACACATATACCAAGACAAAATTTGGTGATCTGATCACCATTCGTAAAGGTTAAGGTTTTATTATTTTTTATTTTGAGTGTAAGTGTGTGTGGGGTATTGTAATGACCAAGAATCGACTTTTAACACCTTCTGGTGGACGAGGTTGATGAAAATAGATGAGTTCCATGTTCGGTTTTAGTGAGAGAGTAGAGAGAATGTGGAGATAGTGAAAACCGGATATTATTTCTATGGATAATGATTTTCAGCCACACCCCACAAGTGAAGACTTGTGGGGTATTTAAATGCCAAACATGACAACTTTGCTAATATTACATTAATAGTCCTTGCACTATATGCAATCTAGTTGTCTACTTCCAATTCACGTAAATATCGCCCAGCTTCATTTCTAACAGGTATTTAGTGGGGTATATTTGTATAAAGTGGGTATTTTAATGAAAGGTGAAGATGTGTTTACCTTGACGAGTAAATGGTGAAGTGAGGTGAAGGGGAGTGAGAGGAGAGAGAAAGCTGACGTGGCGCTGATGTGGATGGTGAAAAACTAGCTTGTTAGGCTAGTAGGCAAGGTGACTACACTTTCACCATACACATCAGCGCCACGTCAGCTTTCTCTCTCCTCTCACTTTCCTTCACCACTCTTCACCTTTTAGAAGGCAAGGGAAACCCATCTTCACCTTAACTCCCTTTTTTTTTTTTTAATATTTACACAATTAAAAACGTAAACGTAAAAATATAAATACAAAAACGTATACATACAAAATAGAAAATTTTTATTCATAACTTAAAAACATTACACAGACTTAGAAATTAAAAATACTAAATTAAAAACTGGAATTAAATATTATGAGACAAATGCTTGACCAAATCGGCACGAAGGTTTTGATGCATTTGAGAGGATCTGATGTACCTAATAACCTTTCGCATTTGTTCATCAGATCGTATGGGGTCATCCGGTTGATGTGCTTCCGCTGGGTATCATTCGGGAGATATTGTCTTTTTTTTGTCTTTTCGAATCATGTTATGTAATATGATGCAAGTATACATGATATTAACTATTCTTTCTTTTTTCATGATTTTTGTGGGAGTGGCAAGTACCGCTCATTTCTTCTTCAAAACACCAAACACCCGTTCTACATCTTTCCTTGCCGATTCCTGCATTTGCTTATACCTTATTCTCTTGTGGTCATCATCTGCTGGTTCTGGAATCGTCTTAACGAATGTTGCTAATTCCGGATATATCCCGTCAACAAGATAGTACCCAAATGGGTAAGTTACCCCGTTAGCAACAAATGGAATCTCCGGTGCGATTCCTTGTTTAAGATCGTTAAATAAAGGAGAGCTATCCATAACGTTGATGTCGTTGTTCGCCCCAGAAGTACCAAAGAAAGCATGCCATATCCATAAGTCTTGTGACGCAACCGCTTCTAGCAACATGAACGGATTCGAACCATGATCACGTCTAACATATTGACCTTTGTGTGCATTCGGACAACCAAACCACTCCCAATCTGTACAGTCAAGACTTCCTAACATACCCGGAAACCCGTGTATTTCTTCGTGATGTTGATAAAGCTTTATGACATCAGTCATAGTGGGTTTCCTCAAATACTCTGGACCAAAAATTTCCATAACAGAGTTACAAAAATTATCAAGACATCGACGAGAAGTTTTATCGCCCATCTGCAGATATTCGTCTAAAGCATCAGGAATCGCGTCGTATGCCAATTAACGAATTGCGGAGGTGCACTTCATCAACGCTGAAATGCCTTCTTTTCCAGTACAATCAACATTACTACTAAAAAATGGATTATGAATAGTTACCTCCCGAACTATCCAGTTGAAAAGAGTTCGACTCATTCGGAACCTCTTTCGAAAAGTACGTTCATCGTAGAACGGGTTCTCAGAAAAATAGGCGTCAACTAAACGTTCATGAGCACCATAATGATCTCGATGAAGGCGTTTTATCGCCGGACGATTTGCTTTTCGTCTATTTTTAATAAACGACAACGATCTTGAAATAAAATTCAATCTCCGACTTGTAACTTCTTGTTCTTCTTCTGAGTCGGTGAACATAATCATATCGGAATTCATTTGGAAAATAAAAGAAATGAGATATATGTTGTTTGAGATTATGTTGATTTGAGATTATGTTTAAAAAATAGAGGTTTGTGGATATTTATAAAAGAAATAAGTGGGGTGGTATGATTTTTTTTTAGGTCCAAACGGTTATATTCTTCAAGTGGGTCCCAAATTTATCGCAAACCATTTGGTGGTTAGACCACCGAATTTTCTTTTGGAATTCGTGTATAGCGCGTGAACATGGGAGGTGTGCAAGGGTGATGCTGCGTGATGTGGGGCCAATCGGTGAAACCACCACCCCCTTGCATATTAGTCTTACCTTGCCATCTAGTCTTAAAGGATCCGGCGTGGTGGCTGGTGCACATTATGGGATTCTGTGGTGTCGTAAAGGCCTCTTTGACTTGATCAAACGTAATATCGCAGATGATATGTGACTCATATATGTTCCACAACAAAATTAAAACTATAGCTAGTTTTTCACTAGGCTTAAAAACTTAAATATATTAACATGCATGGTGCTTTTGAACTTTCCTATGCATGCTGGCCTGCTGGGAAATAACTGGTGTAACATATGGTGTTATCTGTTGAGGTCTTATATCTTAATTACTTTGCGCCAACCTACGCCAAATTAGCGTACATAAACACTTCTCTATATTTTGAAATTCTATTTGATTTTTAGTATTTCGTGTAACATGCATATACAAACCCACTTTTTAAGTTAGCTGGTTGCAATACTAGTCGATAAAGGATATTTTTAGATTAATATCAAAACTCAACTATAAACAAAGAACAAGATATAAACATGCATGGTCGAGTCTAAACATGTGACTGAATTACTTATATGAGAAATAACTAGTATAAAAGCATCATTATATTTAAAAATATTTGTTGACAAATGAGGAACAAGATATAAACATGCATGGTCGAGTCTAAACACGTCTTAATTAAACACTACACATTTTCAGTTGTTCACTATATTATGCTACCCATTTTAGATGATTATATTTGGGGATGTGTTATTGGTACCCCTTATGAATTGTGGCACCCTTTTACCACACTTTTACACACTCTGTTGATATATACCAACACAGTTATTTATCGTATATGTTCCGTATTTTTGTTTTTTTAATACTTTTGACTAATTAAATTTTATTTTTTCTGTTTCAGACTTTAAGTTCCGTAGTTTATAATAAAAACAAAATTATAAAAATAAAATAAATAAATAAATATATATATATATATATATAAATAGCTAAGGTGTCAGATGCCGTCCTCTGTTTCCGAGTGTAAAACGGAAAGAAGAGAAATGAAGAGGATAAAGAAGAGAGATAAGAAGAGGAGATGGAAAGTTTTGAATTTTAGTTATGTGTTCCCAAGTTGGAAAGAAAAGAGAAGAGATGATACAAAATTAAGCCTAAAATTTCACTTCTCTCAAAATCATCCTAATTTGGGAAGAAGATTAGGAGGAGGAATTTGACATAATTTTCTTCCCTCTTCTCTTCTCTTCTCTCCAAAAAATTCTCGGGAGCATGATTATTTTTCATTTTCCTCTCCACTTCTCTTCTCTTCTTTCTAAAAAGAAACTCGGGAACAGAGTGTATCGCATTCCCATTTATAGTATAGATAAGCATGATACATATCGATCTATGAACCCAAAATGTACAAGTATGTAAATTTTTAACCATATATGAAAAGAAAATTTTCGTTTCAATGCACATTGGATTATTTGTTTTTATCTAATTAATAAGCTATTATTATATTTGTGTGCTCATTATATCGATATGTGTCCCATTATGGACCAAGATCGATTAGGGGTCGTGAAAGAGAGCATATACTGACATTTTTACATTCACACCCTCAATCAAGATCAAAATGACTTTGATATACTGTATCTAATAAATACTATCTACATCCATAATCAATAACAATATATACATGTAACCACGTATGTTTTTAAACGTAACATGTTTTGACTCATAATATTATGTTGCATGCGCAAATTAAAACGACAAGTGCTAGAACGAGAACCATAATTAGTTGCTCTGTATTAGACGTATATATCGTAATCATATTTTGTATAGTTACACACGACCATAAACATTGCAATCTTATAGGATTTGGAGAACATCTTCAATCACAGATTTGAAGGCATCAATTCAGATTTTGATTACAAATTAAAGCAATAGCGGTATGATTAAGATATCACACACTATCAGTTCACAATACTATCATTTAATGTATCTCATATTAATCAAAGTAGGTTAATTTACAACAGAGTGCCCAAGATCAATATATGTATTAGTTTGGAACAGTTTTCTATCGTTATATGCATAGATATAGTTCAAATTTGATACCAAATAAAGTCACTAAATTGAACTTTTATGTTTTACAATGTTTGCATTGTCCCATGTTCTGTCCTCGTATTTTTTTCATGTCCCGTTTGATATATTAACAAAAAAAAAATCAGAGAATATATTTTGTGGCACCAAATTTGGTGTTAGATTTAATACTAACATGGAGATGGAGTAACAGAAATTCCTATTTCGGGTCAATTTAAAGGCCTAAAACTCTAAATTTGTCGTTATTATATAAAAGATCACAAGAACATACACTACTACATAAAAGCTCATTCAGATCACCTTGGCTATGTTTTGCAAAAGTAGCTGTGAGCAGTAGCTGTGAGCAGTAGCAGTGGGCTGTAGCCACAGCTCACTGCTCACCGCTCACAGCTTCTTAAAGAAGCATTTGAAAAATGAGTTTTCCTAAAAAATAGCAAAGTTCACCGCTCTTTTGCCAAACTAACATTAAAAATCAAAAAGCTCATTGCTCACCGCTCATCGCCTCAAAAAGCTCCAAAAAGCTCTGCACCAAACATAGCCAAGGAAAATATAATGGCAATTGGATCGGTATTTACTAAAAAAGTCGCTTTCCTTTATGTTTTTATTCAAAAAGATCAGTTATATACAAAACAACTGATCTATTTGTCTTATGATTTTGTTCAAAATTTTTGTCAAATATCTAAGCGGGCTAATTTTTTTCATTCTCCCGCTTCTTCACTTTACCCTATCTTATCCCTCTTTCATTTAAATAGGAGCCGCTTACAAACAAAATTCCAGATCTACAAAAACCTTCCAAATCCACCATTAATCAATCAGGTATATTAACTTCATCCAACATCAATATTATTATAAACTCTAAGTTTCAGCCTATTAAAGACCTTTTTAAGTCTTATGTGTTCAATTTTAATGTAATATTGTGGTTATTATATGTATTAATTACACATTACAACATGATTTCGAATCCCTGATTTTGCAAGTATTGACCTTATCAAACTCCAGTTATCACTTATAATTGTTTTACTCTAGGTTTCATATGTTGTTTTTATTGAAACCAAACTAGTTTTCTTTTGATTCTATGGGTATATTGAGCTTTTAGGTATACAGGATCTTATGTATAGCAGAATTAGTATATGGTGAATTGAGCTTTAATGGGTATTTTAAAGGATTTTTGATGAATTTCTTTTTTATTTTATCATAGTAAATGTATTGATATACTAGTTAAATTTGCATAACAGCTATGTACTATAAGTTTTACTTCTTATTGTATTTGGCTATCTGACTTGTTTTCATATGTGACACTCTCATGATGGTCAATTGCAACAAAAGATACAAACAACATGCACATTAGAGTTTGATTGATTTGCTGAAAATATGATCATTTTATACTTTGATAGTGTAGGGGTTAATCATTTTGTGTAACAAGTGATTGTCGGTTAAGCTCTTGCTACATCGACAGAGAACTTAGATCTCGTTGGTTAATATAAGAGGTAGCAAAATCGCCAACTAAGGTAGGTGGAGTACAAGAACTTAACAGATGGGTAAATTTAATTTGCCAAATCGACCAAGAACTTCTAGTTCTTACAAAACCTCTTAGATACAACTATAGGGTTGCAAAAGAGCTAAACCGGACTTGGGCTCAGCTCGAAATTTAGGCTAGTAAGCTCGATTTCTACTTCATAGTTACCGAGACTTAATTAATTATATATACTTAGATGTCAGCTCAAAAACCACTTAATATCGTCTTGAGAGCTAAATAAAAAAAATTCAGATTAATGAATAAAAGTTAATTTTGATAATTAAACATCTTAAGCATAAGCGAAGAAACTTCAGAAATTTTTAACAATAATATCATTTGTCAAATCACAAACATATAATTAAAATACTGACTAAACAAATCATGAAAGCTCGAAATGAGTTCAATAAATAAGTTTGGCTCGTTTGCAATCTTAATAATTCCAAATAATAATGAATATGTTAACATATCTCTAACTAACATAAGGAAAAATTAAGTAGTGGCCAACACCTTTGTTTTAGACAAAAGTAAAAACTCGAACTGAGGAATTATAATGGTGAATTAGTTGATCATGTAATGATGTAGCGTCAAGTCAGTTAATCTTACATCGACTGGAAGAGCATCGTCTTGATAGTTTATAAACCAGCCACGGTCAGCGACATACGTCCCTTCTGAGACATCTGATAAAATTAGAATGATACAGAGAAAATTAGTACAGCCCCGGCCTGCACATGGATGACACGCACAAATTGAGAAATGGTTGAAAAAAATTTCCGACCATTTTTTCATCTCTAAAACCAATAATTTTTCCATTACATCAAAAGTCATAATCATTCATAAAAAGACATAGCCATTTAATGACCATGTCTCGTCTTCTACGAACAACTTTCTATTACTGTATGTACAATTGCATAATTCATCCAAAAAAAATTCGACTATTTTTTTCATCTCTAAAACCACTATCTTTGGCTGGAACCTGTTTTACCATCTTTTTTCTTGGCCATTTTTTGCATCGCATGAATGCTTCTGAATCAAATGTTTAGGTGTCACATACCCCTAGAGGTGCAAATGTAAACACGGTTTTTTTTAACCGGTCGACAAAAAAGAAACCGGTTTTTAAAAAAACCGGTTTTTTAACCGAATCGGTTAGACCGGTTTTCGATTTTATGACCGGACCAGTTTTTTACCGGTTTTTTTAAATACCCGGTTTTAACCGGTTTTTTTTTGCAAGCGAGGCCCAACTGGTTTTGCAGCTTTAGGTGTTTTTTGTTTTTTAAGAGGTTTTATGTCTGAATCTGAATACTACTTCTAAATATAAAAAGTGGTCCAGAAGTCTGAATCTGAATTATTTTAGACTATCTGTTTTTCTAAAATGTCTGAATCTAAATAAACAAAAAACAATCATTTCGCTATAAAACAAACCATAAGTCTTAAAATAATTTGACAAAGTACTTGATAAAAAAAAAAAAAAAAAAAAAAAAAAAAAAAAAAAAAAAAAAAAAAAACCAACCATTATTTGATTATTTGTAACAAAAACCAAAAAGCCTCAATTTCACTCACTGATAAATCTCAATTCGTTAGACCCACCAGAAACCAAAAAAGCCTCCATTCTTGATTATTAGTCAACACCCAGATCATTCACACAAGGTATGTAAATTCTTAGTCGATCAAACATACATGTAAAGAAGATACATACAGAAAAGAAACAAGGATCTTCTTCTTTTTTTTTTCTTCTTTTTTTTCAGAACAGAAGGATCTAAACTTGAAAATTACAAACAAAAAATTACTTGGTGGTTTATCTTTCCATTTTGAATGATCTGGGTGTTCTAATAATCAAGAATGGAGGATCTTTCTTTGCTCCTTTTTATTTGGTGGTTTCTCTTTCCTTTTTATTTGGTGGAATAAAAGAATTTTCAGATGTAAAAAGAGGTTTGAGATCATCTGACCGAATAAGAGGTTTTTTAGAGATTTCCACCTCTGAATTTGAACAAAAAACAAACAGTCTGATGTCTAAATACCTCTGACCGAATCAGATTCAGAGGCATTAAGACTTTTTTTACAAAAACAAACAATACCTTAGTCTTTAGAAAAAGACGTTTCCTTGTCAGTATCCCATGGCACGCTTACAAGTACTATATCCCATGCATACCTACGAGGCTACGACTGCAGGAGCCATCCACTACACATTAAATAACCATAATTATTTAACAAGAAATGGTAGTAAAGTACGCATACCTACGACTACAGTGCAGACCATCTCATTCATATGCCACCTATAAATAAATATAGATAATATGTAAAATACAATTAAACATAACGTAATTTTTCTCACTCATTTGCAAAAATAATTGTTTCCCGAAAAGGTCACAAGTTTTAAAGAAAGCCATAACTAATCTACGACCTACCACGATCTACCACAAGAATTAAATTTCTAGCCGCTTTTTTTTAACTATCCTTGTAAAATTAAATTTCTCTAATAAAACGGTAATATGAACGTTTCTAGCCATTTTTTTTTTTTTTTTTTTTTTAAATGTTTTTTTTTGATGATTTTAAGCCATGGATTGGTAGTATAAATACATGTAATGAGTTGTGGTTGAAAACACATAAAAAACACTCTCATATCTCTCTTTAATCTCTCTAATCTTTATATATTTACTATAATCTCTCTAATCCCTCTATAATGGAAAACTCACAATCACAACAAGCTTCCACTACTCCCTCCGTTTCTACTAGCAATGCACGAAAAATTTACAAAAATGAAGATGTTGTGAAAATTAAACCAACTAACCGAAAAGGTGATGTTTTGTTATGACTAAAAACACTAACTTTATCACACAAACTAACTATAGATCGAATGGTACTCAAACAAGAACAAGAACAAGATGAGAAGAGTGTGGATCGTATGGAAATATGAATGTGTATCGATTAGCTTAAAGAAAAAGATAACAAATACAAACTTGAAGCACACACACTCCCACATTGGCTGTCTAAAGAGGCACAATGAGATACACTGGAAAATGGGGTGGGAGTGTGCTATTTATGTTACATATGCCACGACCTAAAAGGCTTTAGGTGGGCTTCGTGTGGGCTTGGGTCTCATGGATCACTTATACATTAATTCTTACATGTTAGATTTAGCCACCAGCCCACTTTCTAGACTTAGATACTACACGACACACAAGTTACAATATTACAAATGACCATCACTTTACATTTATAAATTAAATGCTAACAATCTCCCCCTAAGGGATGGTCATTTCAATGATGCTCCCAGTGAAATGGTCTTTTGTCTTCGTTGTCTTTAATTTTGTGTGTCGTTGTAGAATAGTCTTGATTCATTGTTCCTTCATGCTATGTGATCTTCAAAGTATCATCTTTTGGTCGTTCTTGCCTTGATCAACATCTTCTGTACATTTGCGTCATGTTGAGACATATGATGATGGTGAATGGACTTTCGTCTGTACCTGCATAAAACAGTTAGCAATAAATCGTCCAGCGCTTACAGGTTCAGATTTTGAGATCGTTAACAGCATAGTGTGAAAACTTTCTCTAATCTTGACCAAGGCCGTTGAGAGCCTCTGAAGTATACCGGAGAATCACTTCAAGACTGTAGACCGTTTGAAGCACGTAACCATCATGATATAAGGCAAGATCCTTAGATCTCATTAAGACTCTTACAACTTGTGTCCTTAATGGTGAATACAAGTGCATTGTATGGAAAGTGTTCCTAAGAGATCTTTGATGAATCTCATGGCTCTAGACTCAATAGTGTGCGTTTTGGTTTTAGTCATCGGAGGCATGGAGCAGAGTGCCACCTTTTCAATATCAACGCATCTCGGAATGAGAGGCCGATATATTATGCAGTGTTCTCCGTGAGAAATGAAACAAATATCTTTTAAGAGATATCTGAGTGGCTAGGAGGGGTGGTGCAGCGCATCACTGGGTCCATGACGTCTTGTCTTCAATATCAGTATCAACTTGTGATAACCGATAGCAGATGTATTGACCCGGTTTCTGACCTAAGTTTTCATGGAGGGCTATTTCTTTTCACCCTTTCATTCAACTTTTCTTTTTAATTCTTCAACCCCTTCTTTCCCTTTCTCATATACTCCTTTTTTCAATCTTACCTAAGGACTTCTAATTCTAATCTATTGGAATTGTCCTTGGGTAGATTCCTCCGGCTCTGGCGGATCATGGGACATAAACCTAACCATAATCACCGTATTACTCCATGATTATCCTAGATTTATTGATCACTTGCCATAAAACCTTTTGTGAAAATCTCTCAAAGTGTTTATGAATAAAACACATTTTGGTTAACACTTCAAGAGTTTTGCAATTTCTGAAATACTCCCCCTTCACATGTGCTCATGCATTTTTAAGATAAAATTTGCACATGTTGGGTAGAGTTCGCACATTTTGAAATGATCGATTTTCAATGAACATGACCATTGCGAGACACGTTTACATCACTAGTTAGACTAGCTTGAAGTTATTACCCGTCCCGGTCATATTCAAAGATCATCTCTCGAATTGGTACATTCTACTCAGACAAGTCCTTTGCGAGACACGCTTACATCACTGGATAACCAGCTTGAAATTATTACCCGTCCCGGACAAGTCTTTTCGATTACGGACATTTAATTTTCGTCAATTCGAGGGTTAAAATCTTGAGTCTTTTTGTAGAGCTCGAGTCACTGACATTCATTTTTTGATCACATTTAATCACGTCTTCTCCCCCTCAAAAATAGCATGCAGTGATATTTTTGATATCGACTGATTAAATTGAAAACTTGTTGGAGAGAAAGACGGATTTGAGCATGAAATTGGAACATTTTGTTTTTTCTTTTTACACTCCCCCTTAAACAAAGCATATTTTTAAACATTTGAGTTTAAAATCAGTTTAAGGGTTTAGGATGGAGTTGTCTTGAGCACAGAATTTTGAGAAAGATTTTGAAAAATCTTTTTGAAAGATCTTGATCATGTGCTCAAGGATTTTATTTTTGCCATTAACATTACGAGTCCTGATCGGATATAATCAGAAGTCATCAATGTAGCGCGGGTTTCGTACTGAAATATACGAAAGCCGTAGTGAAGAAAATTTTGAGAAACGGCATGTTTTAGAAAAAATTTAAATGAACTCTCGCTCAAGAATCTGTACATGTCCGTATCATTGTTGAATAACATTGCTAGATACGTACAGAATATCGATTATACGAGAGACATGTCGTGAGAAGAATATTTTTGGTTTTTTGAATTTCTATTGTTTTTGTATTTTTTGAAACTTTTCTATGTTTATATTTTGTTTTTGTTGGTTTTTCAAATTTTGTATTTTGTTTTTCAAAAATATTTACAGCGAAGCTTTTTGGGATAAAATCAAGAAGATTCGAGAAGACTTTCTAACTCTTCGGGAGTTAGGCTTCGCATTCCAATTCGTCGAACTAAGTTATCAAACCGCTCTTTTGGGAGGGCTTTAGTAAATAAACCGGCGAGTTGGTATTCAGTCTTCACGAAAAATAATTCAACATTACCCTCTTCCACGTGTTCCTTTATGAAGTGATAGCGGACTCTAATATGCTTAGTCTTCGAGTGTTGAACTGGATTGCACGAGATGGCTATGGCACTTTTTGAGTCACAATACATAGGTATGCGGTCGAAAGAGAAGCCATAATCTGTGAGTTGTGTCCTCATCCATAGAACTTGCGCACAACACGCAGATAGAGACACATACTCGGCTTCTGCGGTTGATAGTGCAGTGCAGTCTTGTTTCCTTGATGACCAGCCTACTAGCTTTTCTCCCAAAAATTGTGCTCCTCCTGATGTACTCTTTGCTGTAACTTGGCAACCGGCATGGTCTGCATCTGAAAATGCTATTAGTGTAAACTCCGAATCCTTCGGATACCAAAGTCCCATGTTAATGGTTCTTCGTAGGTACCGAAAGATCCGTTTAACCTCTTGGAGGTGAAGTTCGGTAGGCCTTTCCTGAAACCGTGCTAATAAACAAACAGCAAAATGTATATCTGGTCGACTAGCAGTTAAGTACATGAGAGAACCAATCATGCTCTGATATTTCTTCGGATCCATGGGTTTCCCATATAAATCAGCGCCTATTTTTGGTGAAGTGACCATTGGAGTACCAGCAGAGTCACAATTTTCCATTCCATGTTTTTTCAAAATCTCAATAGTATATTTCGCTTGATTTAGAAAAATACCACGTGGGGATTGATGAATTTGTAAACCAAGAAAGAATTTTAATTCCCCCCTCATGGACATTTCAAATTTGCTTTTCATGAGATTTGCAAAATGTTTTGAGTGTTTCGGATTAGTGGACCCAAAGATTATGTCATCCACGTAAATCTGAACAATCAAAATGTCATTTTTGAATTTTCTTGTAAACAAGGTCGGATCAATTGTTCCTTTGGTGAAATTATTTTGAAGTAGGAAAGATGATAATTCGTCATACCACGCCCTTGGGGCTTGTTTCAAACCATAGATAGCTTTCTTTAGCTTGTAGACGTAGTCTGAATGATCTTTGTCAACGAATCCATCCGGCTGACTCACGTACACTTCTTCTTTCAGAGTTTCATTCAAGAAAGCTGTCTTGATATCCATCTGATAGACCGTGATGTTTTTGTGAGCTGCATATGCTAAGAAAATCCTGACTGCTTCAAGCCATGCTACTGGCGCGAATGACTCCTCAAAATCTATCCCCTCTTCTTGTCTGAATCCCTTGGCCACGAGACGAGCTTTGTTGCGAATTACAGTCATCTCTTCATCCTTTTTGTTTTTCCATAACCACTTAAGATCAATGACGAGTTTGTCAATTGGTCTTGGAACTAAATCCCAAGTGTCATGTAATTGATATTGGAGAAGTTCTTCCTGCATCGCTTCAATCCAAGCATTATCTGCCATTGCTTCCCGAATGTTTTTTGGCTCTATTAGACTGACTGAGCAGACGTAGATGCACATGTCGCAATCGGTGTTGAGTTGTTTTCCCGTCTGAATTGGCCTTGAAGGTTCACCAATAACTTGTTCTATTGGATGGTCTTTTTTCCATTGTAATGTAGAAGGGTACCTTGGATTTTACGAATGTGTGTTAGATGGTTCATGTAACCTTGAAGATGATTCAGCAGAATCTGTTGCAAATGGGTTTTCGAACACTTCTTCTTCTAACACAGCATCGTTTTGTGGTTGCTCATCAACTCTTGGTAGAACAATTTCAATTACTGGAGTTGGTGGAATGGATGTTGATGACGTGGAGGGAGTTGGTGCGTCGGCTTCGAATGTTGTTGATGCATCTTGCAGTGGTGGTGGTGGTGGCGGTTGTTGATTTTGAGCGGGTGCAGCGGAACGTTGTTTAGATGCATTTATCGAAGCGCCACCATAGTACTCATCATACATAAACTCGAAGAAATTTTCCAGTTCTTGATTTGTTGGTGTTTCGGTGTGAGTTGATTGAGCTCCTTGGGGCACGAGTCCTGAACTGATGTGTCCAGAAGTCTGAACGTTTGGTGCGGGTCCTAATCCGGTACGATTAGAAGCCATCGGGTTAAGCACGGGTTCTAGAGCGAGTCTCTCAGAAGCCATTTGTGAAATCTCATCAAATTTCACATTCATCGTCTCCATTATCCTCTTAGTTCTTCTATTATACACCCTGAATGCCCTCGAGTTTTCTGAGTAACCGATGAAGATTCCAATATCACCCTTAGCTTTCAACTTCCCTAGATCTTCTCTGTCGTTCGTGGGATAGCACAAAGCGTCAAATACATGAAGGTAAGAGATATCGGGTTTCTGTTGTTCACTAGTTCATACGGGAATTTATTGAATCTCGGATGGACTAGGGATCGGTTCTGAGTGAAACAAGCAATGGCAACAGCATCAGCCCATAAGAATAATGGTGCACTAGAGTAAATCAGCATTGTGCGAGCAGTTTCCACAAGAGTTCGATTTCTTCTTTCAACTACCCCATTCTGCTGTGGAGTTCTAACAGCTGATGTCTGATGTGTGATTCCAGCATCTTCAAAGTAGGTTCTTAACTCCTGATTAGTGAATTTTGTGCCATTGTCTGTTCTTACGATCCTTACTGTAGCTTGAAGTAGGACTTGAATTCGCTTCAGAAAGGTGATGATGATGCCTGGTGCTTCGTCTTTTGACATCAGAAACTTTACCCATGTATTGTAACACCCCAACCCAACAAGGGCAAAGATGTTACAAATACATGGTTTCATATCAGATACAAGCATTCAAGAATTAAAGTAGCGGAAGTCTTAATATAAAAATCCAAAGGAAAATAAGTCAACAAGACTAATGAAGTACGAAACAGAATCCAAAATGCCCAAACAATGGCATAACATAAATAATATCCAAATGGTCACACTAGAATGACAAGGTCTAAACTTCACACAAGTTGCTCTCATCCCAAGCTAAAACCCAGCTCCTAGCTTAAATGTACCTGCCGCAGGAAAAGAAATGCGGCTGAGCTACGAGAGCTCAGTGAACAGATATAACAGAACAAAGCAATAATATAGAATAAAGAACAGGAAGAGAAATACGAACCGGTCAGAGTCAAGGTACAAGTATAATGTAACAGTAATGAAAGATAAGTGATATCAAGGTCATGCAAACATGTCAAGGGTTAAGGAAATTAGTACAGGTAAGTGTAAGGGTAACAGAAATCCACTACGAGCCCAGAAAACAGAAATCATATCATGTCCAGTAATCAGGGTGTACGGAGGGGAGACCTCGGTACCAAGTACAGGGTGAGAGGTTACCTCTCAGGGTTGGAGTCATGAGCTCCCAGGGGTTGTGAAAGACGTGTATCGCACACACCATCAGTCACCAGAGATAACAAGTCATATATCATATACAGAAAACAGAACAAGTCTAGGATGCATCCATACGCCCCAGGTGGCCAGAGTCTACCAATACACACCATATAATCAAGTCAGGGACGGGATAGGACATCTCTCTCCTACCCTAGAGTCAAGTCATCGGTGCATCAATGACAAGGACATGAACACCTCATGCCTGGTGGGTGGCTCGTAATTTCAAACTGTGGGTCAAGGTTAAGTATCAAGTATCAAGTGTCAGGTGTCAAGTATCAGGTGTCAAGTATCAAGTGTCAGGTGTCAAGTATCAGGTATCAAATATCAAGTGTCAGGTGTCAAGTATCAGGTATCAAGTATCAAGTCAGAAGGTTCATATCAGAGGGTTCAATATCAGGAGGTTCAATATCAGAGGTTCAATATCAGGAGGTCAATGTCAGGAAGTCAATATCAGGAGGGTCAATGTCAGGAGGTCATTATCAGGAGGTTCAAAGGTTCACAATAAAGTTCACTTTAAAAGTTTACTATTAAAAGGCCATTTTATAGATGTCAAAATAATCCTTAAGTACTGGTCTCCATAAAATAACTTTTAAACGGTTCCATAAAGAAGGTCTTTTCAAAAGGTTTCTATAAAGATCGTCTTCAAAATAGTTTCTTGAAACATTTTCATAATTAATTAAAAAGATTTTCTTGTCCAGTTATAATATCAAAAATATCAAGGTTCAAGTCAAGGTTTTATGGCAGGGTCCATATCAAGGTTCATGGCAAGGTTCAGAACAAGGTATAAATCAAAGATCAAGGCAAGGGTTCAAACAAGGGTCCAAGAGTAAGTACACAGATCAAGGTTCACAATACAAGGGATACAGAGCAATGGTTCGGGAAATCTTAAACGAATCAAATAAATCAAGAGAACGAAGGCCCCTTACTGAAAAGGGCAGAATATCCGTACCTTATTCCAATGCAAGCTCACAAAATAGAAAAGACTGACAGGAAATCAAATCACTCCCTCCTCGAACCTAAGGAGTAGAAGACAGAAATACGAAAGGGGTTTCAGTTATCTTCTCATTATAAGTGACTTTCTATTTTTAGCAGGTTTCTATTCTTAACAGGTTTCCAGATTTAGTAAGCTTCCATACTTGGCAAGATTCAAGTGATATAATTCAAGTTAAGTCCTTAATGTAGGCTTATTATGGAAGTCATGTTCATTTTGACAAGTTATACAAGTTCAGGGTTAATTATGACAAGTTCCAACACTTTAGGGTTTTAAATGCCAATTTATCAAAGTTCAAGGTTAAAATAGAAATATCATAATTTACCATTCGAAATACTTTATTTTCCAGAGTTTCACTTTTAGCCTTCAAGTTTCCCATATATACAAGTTACACCCTTTTAGTTAATTAATTTACAAATTAAACCTTATAATTATGTAAATTACAATTCAACCCTTATCATACTTACATTACACATCAAGCCCTTTTTTTACATCAATTTACAGAAAATAACCTTTAATATTAATCATGTTACAACAGCCCTTCAAGTTTCGGTAATTACATATTTAGTCCTTATACTTATCAAAAATGTTAATTCGATTTATAATTCAACAATAATTACATGTTAAGCCCATAAATATTCAAAATTTCACTTTAAACACCCTTCATAATATTATTTACACCGAGACTCTTCAATTTTCCAGAAATTACACTTTTAGTCCCTCATTTTATTTAATTTTTCAAATCGACACAAATAGTTACAATTAAATCCTTATCTCGCCAAATTTACATATAAGACCCTCATGTTATATTTTTTATATATTCTCCCAGATCTATATAACATTA
Organism: Artemisia tridentata subsp. tridentata; assembly: GCA_021014915.2. Classification (NCBI taxonomy): domain Eukaryota; kingdom Viridiplantae; phylum Streptophyta; class Magnoliopsida; order Asterales; family Asteraceae; genus Artemisia; species Artemisia tridentata. The sequence continues at coordinate 337,026,321 of CP139508.1, forward strand.
CAAAAATATCCCACAAGTTTTAATAATTACAAAACACCCCCTTTACTTTTATTCTTAAAATCGGTAAACAAAAATATGCATCAAAATTAAACCCTAATAATCCCAATCATTTTGCAATCATTGTATCATCATAGTACACATTATACTATTTTTCCCAGATCTAAATAGAATCCGATTTCCAATATTAGGGTTTTAAGCTCTTTATTTTTCATTCGATCAATATATGATGCATGGTTCGATTATACTATTTTTCCCACGTTATATATGATTAAAGAAGTACTAGAAAAATACCAGAAGGTTTTTAGATCGAAGGGATTACACGCTATGAATTTGTGTTGCTCGGTTCCAAGATTTTCGACTCTAAAAATTGCCACGACCAAACGATCGACTCCCAGGACTTGTAATTATTTTTCTCACCTCCCATGCACCACCAAGAACTCCAGAAAATTGCCTCCTTCCTTCAGAAAAATCGGATGGTGTGTGGGTGATTTATTTTGAGTGTCGGCTATTTAGAATTAGGGTTAAATGGAGGAAATAAATTAGGGATTGGTATAAATTGAGATGGACCGAATATTTGGGGAGGGATAATAGGCTAAGAACCGGCCTTGATGGCCCAAGGATCAATTTACCATAATTAGATAATTCTCTTTAATTAATTTTGTAATTTAAATGTTTTTAAATAAAATAAAATTATAACATATGTATACATAATCGGCCCAAGTGATTTTTAAGTGTAATAATACATTTTTGTACTTGTAAAAATATTAGAAGCTTGTATCAAAATTATCTCACTTGATTTGTAGCTCGTTTCCAGAGATTCGGGATTAATTCGGTACTTTAATTAAGCTTTAATTAAATTTTAAAGTTTCAGGGGTAATTTGGTAATTTTTGCATGTTTTAAATTTTCGGGTTTTACAACTCTTCCCCTCTAACAGAAAAATTTCATCCTCGAAATTTGCAAGGACATATGTAACACCCCGACCCCACAAGGGTAGAGATATCACAAATACATGGTTTCATATCAGATAAACATAGCATCCATGAATAAAATAGCGGAAGTCAAAAACATAATCCAACAATAAGTCAACATGACTTATATCCAAAATGAAAGAAAATAAAAGAAATGCATAAGTTAAATGCCTAAACAATGGCAACATAATGACTGAGGGAAATCAAATGGTAGAAAAGCTATAAAGAACAAGCTCCACTCAGGTACACTCAACCCCAAAGCCATGCCCAGCTCCTAGCTTAAATTACCTGCCGCGGAAAAGAAACGCGGCTGAGCTACTAGAGCTCAGTGAACAGATATAACGTAACAAGCAGTAGCATAATGAATAATACATGAGTAAATGAGAATGGAAGCATGAATACATGGTGAGAATACAAGGTAAGAATACATGGTAAGAATACATGGTAAGAATACATGGTGTCATAAGGGAAAGGGTAAAGGTGCAAGGTAAAGAAAGGTCAGTAATCCACTACGAGCCCATAACATGAAATCATAATCATAATCATAGCCGTAAACATGTAGAGGGGAGACCTCTTAGTATCCTGTAAATATGAGGGGTGTCCTCATCATGGGTATCTTGTAAATATGAGGGGTGTCCTCATCATGGGTTGGAGTAGCTAGCTCCCAGAGTGTGAAAGACGTGTATCGCACACACCATCAGTCACCATGAATAACATAACATAACATAACATGAACATGAACAAATCTAGGATGCATCCATACGCCCCAGGTGGCCATAATCTGCCTCTACGTAAACATGAATCATAACATAACATGCAGGGACGGGACAGGTCATCACTCTCCTGCCCTAGAGTCATGCCATCGGTGCATCGACTGACATGGACATGAAACCCTCATGCCTAGTGAGTGGCTCGTAGTATCAAACTGAGGGTAAGGTCAAGTATCATGAATCATGTTTTAGTTTACTTGCATAGGTCAATAATCATGTTTCATAAGTTCATAATCATAGGTTCATAATCATGTTTCATAAGCAAAGGTTCATAAGCAAAGGTTCATAAGCAAAGGTTCATGGTCAAGGGTTCATAATTAAAGGTTCATGAATGAAAGGTTCATAATCATAAAAGGTCCAATATCATGATGGTTCAAAAGATCGGAGTTCATGAATGAAGGAAACATAGAAACACTAATATGAATCATAATAAGAGAACGAAGGCCTCTTAATAAAGAAGCAGAATATCTGTACCTTATTGCTTGACAAGGATCACACTGAATAAGATGATAAAGAGCACAGGACTACTCCCTCTTCACACCTAGAGGAGTAAAGACATGATTACTAAAGATCCCATTTTCATATTAAGTAACTTTCTATTTTTAGCAGGTGTCCATTTTTAGAAAGTTTCCTTATTTAGTAAGTTTCCATATCTAGAAAGTTGGATCAACATTCTTAGTTAAATCATTATTTCTGGAATTAGGGTATCTTTTATCACATTTACATATTAGGTCCTTAAGAATTCACAATTTACACTTTACACCCTTTAGTTTCAAAAGTTACACTTTAGACCTTTAATTTATCAAAGTTTCACAATGGTCACTTATTTTATCATATTATAAGAATGTATCCTCAATTTTATAGAATTTACACAATAGGTCCCTCTAGTTTACAAAGTTACATATTTAGTCCTTTAATTTATAATTTCAACTTTATATTAATAATAATTACATATTAACCCATTAAATCACCAAATTAACACATAACCCCCTGAATGTATTATTTTACTCAAAACAGCACTAACTTTCCAGAAATTACAAGTTTAGTCCCTCTATTTAATTATTTTATAATTCGAACTATAATTAAACCCTAAAAACATTTTAATCCCTTAAAATACAAAAATGACACTAGACCCCCTCCTTTTATATTTTATACAGCAAGTACATGTTCTAAAATAAGTTTTAAAAATGACCCAAGAGTTTTAGAAATTACATAATCTACCCTAGATTTTTTAAAACTACACGGTATGACTTTTAACTTCACAAAATCAAACCCTAACCTTCTCTAATCATTTTTAATCATTACTTCATCATATAACATCATTTATTAATCCAAGAACAAACCCTAATTCATCCCAAATCAGATCGTATAGTTTTTATATACTTTTATACGCTTTTAATTTTTAAACCCTAATCACAAAATAAATTCTTAAAACCCATATTCAAGCCATGACAAATCATCTAATCATTTTTCCAGACTTCATATGATTATAATACACGACAATAAAATATATACACAGCCCTTATAATTCGTTAGGTATTTTTAAGGATTTACGCTTTGTTTTATTGATTTAAAACCCAAATAATTCATATAACATGCATGGATCGAATTACACATTTTATTTGATGTTCTTAACATGTATAGGGTCTGAGAAAAATACCAAATCAAGATTCGAAAGTGTAGAACGAGACGCACGATTTAATATGTACGCGAATAGCCAAAATGCACCATAAATCACCACGACTTCAAAAATGATCTTCTGACCTTGCAATCATTTTTCCCACACCATACACGACATGAGGATCATGAGAAAAATTACAAACGAATTTTATGGAAGTCGTACGAATTAATAACGAGATACCTTATATATACGCGTACGAAAAGAAATAATCTCTCAAAAATAGAAAACGGATGAGAACAGCTCCAATCCAATTTTTCCTAGGTTGGACATGTTATAAGGAGTATTAGAAAAATAAGAAACGAATTTTTAAAGGGTCGAATGATTTTATACAAATTGTTACCTTTCGTATGGATAAAATGGAAGAAATTCGACAAGGCTTGATCTAAGCTCCTACAATTCGAATGGCCAATTTTCCAAGCTTCTTTGCAATGTGTTGGACTCCAGAAAAATGCTCCTTGGCCTTAGAAAGTTCGGAATGAATTTTAGAGAGGTTTGTGAATTTTCGGCTAGGGTTTTTAGTTTTAAAAAGGAGAGTAAATCACATATTGATATAGGGATGATTTGTGCCGAGTCAAAGGGGGGTAATTGGCCAAGAATTAGAAATTTTAGCTTAGGGGATTAATTGCATTGATTAACTAATTTTAATGCCTTTAATTTTCCTTTAATTACCTTTTATTAAATCATAACTTTTGAAATTAAATTCTTTTAGGCGCCCAAGGGCATTTTAGTAATTTTATGGCTTGAATAAAAGTTAAATGAAGTTGTTAAAATTATTTGGGATCATAACTTGTTCATTGCTAGAAGTTTGGAATTTATTTTGTGCTTTACGTATGTTTTATTTAGGTTTTAAATTCCCAGGGGCAATTTGGTCATTTTGCATGTTATAGAATTTCAGGTATTACAACATAGAAATGAAAGAGAACGGAAAACAAAACAAGGACATACCAGACGCGCTATCAGTCCGGTCACGAGAAAGCGAAAAGACACGGCCGGTATGAGGAACAGGGGGAGGAGGATCAAGGAATTTCTCAAGTGCTGGCGTAGATTGCTTAGGACAATTTCTCACTTGATGCTCAGAAGAACCACATCTGAAACAAGCACCAGACGTCGTACGACAAGCTCCAGTATGGTTTTTCCCACAAGAACCACAAACATGTAGGGAAGTAGAGTACTCAGATGATCTCCTCTGCGAGTTTGATCCAGTAGCCCGATCTTGCTGATAGCCTCTAGAAGAATGATCTCTCCACTGCCGTTTGGTTGACGCTGTGCTCCTGACGATCACCATCCTGCTTAGAAACTGACCTCGAATCTCGGCCCCTCGAATCTGATTTCTTCTGGTCGTAGCTCTTGCCCGAATACTCCTTGACGTCCCGACTCTGAATCTGTTGCTGCACCTTGTCGCCATCACGGTCTCGTTTGTAACCAACGCACTCATGAAAATCTCGATGTTGCGAGCTGCATCGCAATATGCTGACGGATCCGCAAACTTCGAATTAAGCCGACGATCAAGAAAATATGACAGAACAGGACATGAAGAATGACAGAGCAGAACAGGAAAATATGACAGAGCAGAATCAAGGAAAGATGACAGAGCATAACAGGAAAAGAGAGTGCGCGTGCGGAAACCTAATGTATACCCAATCCTCACAGGTCAAGCCTAAGCTCTAAGGGTTTCTGAAGCCTTAGCTCTGATACCATAAATTGTAACACCCCAACCCGACAAGGGCAAAGATGTTACAAATACATGGTTTCATATCAGATACAAGCATTCAAGAATTAAAGTAGCGGAAGTCTTAATATAAAAATCCAAAGGAAAATAAGTCAACAAGACTAATGAAGTACGAAACAGAATCCAAAATGCCCAAACAATGGCATAACAGAAATAATATCCAAATGGTCACACTAGAATGACAAGGTCTAAACTTCACACAAGTTGCTCTCATCCCAAGCTAAAACCCAGCTCCTAGCTTAAATGTACCTGCCGCAGGAAAAGAAATGCGGCTGAGCTACGAGAGCTCAGTGAACAGATATAACAGAACAAAGCAATAATATAGAATAAAGAACAGGAAGAGAAATTGTATAATGTAACAGTAATGAAAGATAAGTGATATCAAGGTCATGCAAATATGTCAAGGGTTAAGGAAAGTAATACGGGTATGTGTAAGGGTAACAGAAATCCACTACGAGCCCAGAAATCAGAAATCATATCAAGTCCAGTAATCAGGGTGTACGGAGGGGAGACCTCGGTACCAAGTACAGGGTGAGGGGTTACCTCTCAGGGTTGGAGTCATGAGCTCCCAGGGGTTGTGAAAGACGTGCATCGCACACACCATCAGTCACCAGAGATAACAAGTCATATATCATATACAGAAAACAGAACAAGTCTAGGATGCATCCATACGCCCCAGGTGGCCAGAGTCTACCAATACACACCATATAATCAAGTCAGGAACGGGATAGGACATCTCTCTCCTACCCTAGAGTCAAGTCATCGGTGCATCAATGACAAGGAAATGAACACTTCATGCCTGGTGGGTGGCTCGTAATTTCAAACTGTGGGTCAAGGTTAAGTATCAAGTATCAAGTGTCAGGTGTCAAGTATCAGGTGTCAAGTATCAAGTGTCAGGTGTCAAGTATCAGGTATCAAATATCAAGTGTCAGGTGTCAAGTATCAGGTATCAAGTATCAAGTTAGAAGGTTCATATTAGAGGGTTCAATATCAGGAGGTTCAATATCAGAGGTTCAATATCAGGAGGTCAATGTCAGGAAGTCAATATCAGGAGGGTCAATGTCAGGAGGTCATTATCAGGAGGTTCAAAGGTTCACAATAAAGTTCACTTTAAAAGTTTACTATTAAAAGGCCATTTTATAGATGTCAAAATAATCCTTAAGTACTGGTCTCCATAAAATAACTTTTAAACGGTTTCCATAAAGAAGGTCTTTTCAAAAGGTTTCTGTAAAGATCGTCTTCAAAATAGTTTCTTGAAACATTTTCATAATTAATTAAAAAGATTTTCTCGTCCAGTTATAATATCAAAAATATCAAGGTTCAAGTCAAGGTTTTATGGCAGGGTCCATATCAAGGTTCATGGCAAGGTTCAGAACAAGGTATAAATCAAAGATCAAGGCAAGGGTTCAAACAAGGGTCCAAGAGTAAGTACACAGATCAAGGTTCACAATACAAGGGATACAGAGCAATGGTTCGGGAAATCTTAAACGAATCAAATAAATCAAGAGAACGAAGGCCCCTTACTGAAAAGGGCAGAATATCCGTACCTTATTCCAATGCAAGCAAACAAAATAGAAAAGACTGACAGGAAATCAAATCACTCCCTCCTCGAACCTAAGGAGTAGAAGACAGAAATACGAAAGGGGTTTCAGTTATCTTCTCATTATAAATGATTTTCTATTTTTAGCAGGTTTCTATTCTTAACAGGTTTCCAGATTTAGTAAGCTTCCATACTTGGCAAGATTCAAGTGATATAATTCAAGTTAAGTCCTTAATGTAGGCTTATTATGGAAGTCATGTTCATTTTGACAAGTTATACAAGTTCAGGGTTAATTATGACAAGTTCCAACACTTTAGGGTTTTAAATGCCAATTTATCAAAGTTCAAGGTTAAAATAGAAATATCATAATTTACCATTCGAAATACTTTATTTTCCAGAGTTTCACTTTTAGCCTTCAAGTTTCCCATATATACAAGTTACACCCTTTTAGTTAATTAATTTACAAATTAAACCTTATAATTATGTAAATTACAATTCAACCCTTATCATACTTACATTACACATCAAGCCCTTTTTTTACATCAATTTACAGAAAATAACCTTTAATATTAATCATGTTACAACAGCCCTTCAAGTTTCGGTAATTACATATTTAGTCCTTATACTTATCAAAAATGTTAATTCGATTTATAATTCAACAATAATTACATGTTAAGCCCATAAATATTCAAAATTTCACTTTACACCCTTCATAATATTATTTACACCGAGACTCTTCAATTTTCCAGAAATTACACTTTTAGTCCCTCATTTTATTTAATTTTTCAAATCGACACAAATAGTTACAATTAAATCCTTATCTCGCCAAATTTACATATAAGACCCTCATGTTATATTTTTTATATATTCTCCCAGATCTATATAACATTACAAAAATATCCCACAAGTTTTAATAATTACAAAACACCCCCTTTACTTTTATTCTTAAAATCGATAAACAAAAATATGCATCAAAATTAAACCCTAATAATCCCAATCATTTTGCAATCATTGTATCATCATAGTACACATTATACTATTTTTCCCAGATCTAAATAGAATCCGATTTCCAATATTAGGGTTTTAAGCTCTTTATTTTTCATTCGATCAATATATGATGCATGGTTCGATTATACTATTTTTCCCACGTTATATATGATTAAAGAAGTACTAGAAAAATACCAGAAGGTTTTTAGATCGAAGGGATTACACGCTATGAATTTGTGTTGCTCGGTTCCAAGATTTTCGACTCTAAAAATTGCCACGACCAAACGATCGACTCCCAGGACTTGTAATTATTTTTCTCACCTCCCATGCACCACCAAGAACTCCAAAAAATTTCCTCCTTCCTTCAGAAAAATAGGATGGTGTGTGGGTGATTTATTTTGAGTGTCGGCTATTTAGAATTAGGGTTAAATGGAGGAAATAAATTAGGGATTGGTATAAATTGAGATGGACCGAATATTTGGGGAGGGATAATAGGCTAAGAACCGGCCTTGATGGCCCAAGGATCAATTTACCATAATTAGATAATTCTCTTTAATTAATTTTGTAATTTAAATGTTTTTAAATAAAATAAAATTATAACATATGTATACATAATCGGCCCAAGTGATTTTTAAGTGTAATAATACATTTTTGTACTTGTAAAAATATTAGAAGCTTGTATCAAAATTATCTCACTTGATTTGTAGCTCGTTTCCAGAGATTCGGGATTAATTCGGTACTTTAATTAAGCTTTAATTAAATTTTAAAGTTTCAGGGGTAATTTGGTAATTTTTGCATGTTTTAAATTTTCGGGTTTTACATGTATATCTTGAATAGTCATCGATGATTACAAGAATATACTTCTTCCCATTTATGCTTGCAACTCTCATTGGGCCACATAAGTCCATATGCAACAAATGTAACTTATCAACCGAACTGGGTACGGTTTTAGGTTTATATGTTGCCCTTTTGCTTTTTCCTTGCTCACAGGATGGACATAAGTGTTCTTTGGTGTATTTGAACTTTGGGAGACCGTTGACGATGTTGTCTTTGGCAAGCTTGTTGATGGTGTCAAAGTTAAGATGGGACAAACGTCTATGCCACAACCAGGACTTTGTTTCGGTAGCTCTTGTCATGAGACAAATTGGTGATGAAGAGGCCATTTGGTTTATATCGATAGCATAGAGATTGGTGCCACGATTCCCAGTTAAGAGATCATCTCCAACCAAATTCCTAACGAAGCAAGTGTTTCTCCTAAATGCAACCTCTAAATCTGCATCACAAAACAGCCCGACTGAAAATAAGTTGTGTCCCAACCCTTCGACATAGTAAACCCGAGTGATTAAGTAGTTCCCAAACTGAAGATCTCCATAACCTAGAATAGCTGCTACATGATAATTTCCAAACCGTACAGTTCCCATGAACTGCCATACAAAGTTGATTAGCAGCTTCAAATTCCCGGTCATGTGCTTGGAGCAACCCGAGTCGACGATCCAAAGACAGTTTTCGATAACCTGCCAAAAAAAGAAGAGTTTGCATTTGGAAACCGTATATCATTTGGTTCCATGGGGTTAGGGGTAACAAATGAATCACACTCAGAGAAGGTTTCTATTTGTTATTTAGGAACAACTTTTAGTTTTCCATTCTTAAGTGTAAACTTTCTACCCGTGGGTTTCCATGCACACAGCTTAAGATAGTCCCTAGGCAATAGACTACTAGTGATTGTCCTAGATGCTGCAATAAGTCTTTGAACATATCTAGTCCTAGCACTAGTTCCTGGAGGAACATCTTTCTGTTCAGGCATAGCATACACATTCTCATGATTAGAAACAATATCATCACAAACAATTTCAGATAACGATTTCTTGCACATTAAACAAACAGATTCATTACATGCACTTGAAATAGTACTCTTAACATTACATCCTGATGACATATGTTTCTTATTCGAAAGCGATAAATTCCTAGGGTGTTCTTCTACTTCTTTGCATTCACTCTCAGAGACAAGCGAGACTCTATTGTTCCTGGTATTGCTCCTAGGCTTTTGTCTGCTGCTCCTAGAGGTGCTTTCTAATCCTGTAGAAGGTAAGGCACACTCATTAGAATTTATGTTGTTGTCCTGAGAGGTTTTTGTAGCATTCCTAGACTCGTTTGGATTATCTTTGTTACTTTTGTCTATCGCCCTATATGTGTTAGATGTAGAGGCAGACGCAGTAGTAGGACTAATCCTATAAAGGCCAGGCGCTATCACATTCGATGTTTTGACAACAGCTTTCCCTTTATCAGCACAATGTTTAGGTAAGGGTGTTGGAGTGACTGGTTTTGTCAAATCAATTGGCACATCAACCTTTGGAACCGTTTAAGAAATTGGCATTTTTGGTTGTTCCGAAGTTGATGGTTTTGCAAACTTAGTTTCCTCACCCTTCCTTTTATGACTATCCAGCTGAGACTTCAAAAGATCATTTTGTTCTTTCATATTCTTGTAAGCACGCTCATACGACAATTTGGCATACTTGCATTCTTCCTTTTTCCGATCAAGTTGTTTAAAATATGTGACATTTTCTTTTTCAAGCTTAGCAAGAGAATTTTCATATTTTATAACAATTGCAGAAGTCTCAGCTCTCAGTCTTTCATCATCTTCCACAGAATATGTTTGATAAATAATGGACATAATTTCGGTCGATAGAACTGCCTCGAAGAGAGTAACATTATGGTTTTCTAAAACTTTGATGCGTTCAATGTTTTCATTGGCTTCCTTCACCAGGGATTGGTGGTCCTTGACGAAGTCGACTGTTTCTTTTAAAATAGCATTTTCAACATGAATTACTCTCGCACGTATGTTATAGAGTGGAGTAGTAATTTCTGCTTGAAACACCTTTTTCATTTCATTATGAAAACTTGAATGCCAGTTGCTGATGCTAATATTTGTTTTTGAATCAACAATACTTTGAAGTGTTTTCACTTTATCTTTCAGATCATCCAAGTATCGTCTAGCTTCACTTGTGTTAAAAGGGTTGCTAGAGGACATTTGTACCAGATTTGAAAGATTTTTAGAAACAACTCTTGGTTTTGTTGAAACAACTTGTCTTTTGAAAACCTTTGTTGGTGGTTGTTGTTTAACAAAATTCACCCCAGAAAGTATGTTAAGCTTGTTATAATCAATGGGTTTGATTTCTGGGTTCATTTGTCTCATTTTGATTCTACTCTCCTCGGCAAGTTCAATCGTTTCATCCGAATCCCAAACTTCGGGAGGATCATGTTTATCAAACATCACATTAACATTATATAACACATTCTGTTCTTTCTGAGCTTTCTTGAGACGATAAGGGTTTTCACAACCGATAGACATTTTCTTCATTGTATGTAAAAGCGGGTTTGGATCTTTAATAAGCATATTAATTGTTTGAGCAGAATGACCCGTTTTGACAAGCAAATCTTTCAACTTTTTAATTGTTTCTTGTTTCTCAATGATTTCATCAAGAAGTTCATTTTCGCGTTTTGAAAAATTTGCTTTCAACTGTTTCTTTTCTTTTTCAAGATCAGAACAAGTTGATTTTTGTTTAGAAAGTTGGTTTTACAAATCTGAAACTTCCATGTTTAAGGATCTTATTTTCTTGTTTAAGTTAACATCGAGGGTGTCAAACTTAATTTGTAATTGTTTTTCCCTTGAAACGGAGTTTTTGTAACCATCTTCTAATTTGGACTGTCGGGTTGTATTGATTTTAAAAACTTGTGCATTCACTATGGGTGATGTAATATAAAATAACATATCAAATATATAAACGCAGCGGAATACATCACCAACAAGGATCCATATAGCCATATGATCAATCAAAAGAATTAAACAAACAAGTTATACCTTTGTAGCGTGATCCGGGAGTCACCACCAAGCACTATATGTCGAATGGAATAAGAACCACAAGTGACCAAAGGAGATCACCTCTATGATGTGTCCACACTACACTTCACCGTATGCCAATGGATGCTAGTCCTTTAACCACCGTAACCCTTCTAGTCTTCTTTGAATGATCAAGAATCAAAGAAGAGATAGAAAAATAAACAAAACCCTAGGTTAGGGTGTTATGTTTGCCGTGAGTTACCATAGAGGAGGAGGGAGAGATTTTTGGTGATTGGTTATCATAATTATCAAGAGATTAATTAGGATATATCATTGACCAAATTAAAACCAATCTTCCCTAAAAGGCCTCCATATGGCCGGCCACTTATGGGCTCAAAATGGGCTTCCCATTTGTTTTCCAAGTCCAATAGATTAAGTCCATTACTTAGTCATTAGAAGCCCAATAGCGGTTCCAAGTTACGTACGGTTATTTATATATCGTAAATACGATAAACACGATATATAAAGTGGCACCTCAGTGTATATGTGTGTGACCCCATAGGCTCACATATGTCTAGCCATATAATTAGTAATTATGACACGAGCATACTCCAACAGCTCCCACTTGCGACATCATAATAATCAAGTAATTATACAAGCAATGGTTAGCGTCTAGCAACACGCCAATGCCCCTAGAAATATGTGAGGTTAGTTTCTTAAACGTCTCATTTTAGATGGTTTATATGTCATCTATCCTTTTGTTACAGATACCGTGTTGAACATTAGACATGGATCAAATGTCATTCTAATAGTTCAACTATTATGTTTCTCGATATAGATATTGAACAAGATTACCAAGTGAATTAAGATTCATCTTAATTTCATTTGGGTACGGCCATACAAACATCTGTTCAATTCATCGAGGGGCCCAATAGTATCTAACTCCATAACATGTGGAGGAACAAATCCTATTTTGACTACACGTGTCATTCACATGCTTCATATCACTCCTGATAATGGCTTTTATAACTACCTTATTCATGATAGCGTTTAACCATATCAAGGAATGAAATTCCACACATGCAAGACCTGCTTGCATCTCAAGTCTAAGGATAAGAGACATAACCTCTTGCGAGATTCACTATTGACGACGATCCATGTAGTGAATACTCGTAGGTTGGGTCAATCCAATGTTCATCACAATGAACAACATGTGAGTGTGGCAAATAAATCACCAACACGCTCACATTTGTCTTAATTTGATGATACTCCCGTATCGTCAACCGACAATGGATAATTTTAGAATAAATAAATTATTCATGGATTAAACATGCAAATATAGAACACAGTAGTATAAATGAAGACGATCATACCAGGTATATCAATTCATTGTATAATACGACTGCTTACAGTTCCATTATCCAAATACTAAAAACAGATATGCATAAGACTACTCATAGGTAGGAATCTGATGTTCTCACCATGATCAAATTATGTTGTACAAGACAACAAGTAGTCATCCGAGTAAACTTTGAGAATACTTATTTCAAAACTCATGAAAGGTTTGAATGATGATTGTCCTTTGTATGTGTGCATTCATGTAAAACCCCAAAGTTAGCATAATATGAAATGACTAAAATGCCCTCAAATTTGAAATTTTAAGAACTTATAAAATCATATAAGTAACATCATTTGATCTTAACCTAAAGTGAATAAAACCCTAAGTATCGAATAAATTAAGTTAACAAAACTATACACTACAAATTAAAAATCACAAAACAAGTTCCTTAAACCATGATCTATATATATGCTAGGCGATTTTATTTTATGTGTCACTACACCATTTTTCAGCTCAAGTTAAGAGGAGATATTATGTGTTAAAATGTTATTGATATTAAGCCCATAAAAGATCCAAGCCTTGTTTAGCCCACATCAAATACACGGTTTTCTCTTAATTCCCACATACCGATTCTTTTTCCTCAAATATTGCAAACCCTAAAACCTACTAAACAAAAACATCGGCTGCCATTCTTCTTGTTGCTGCTGTTCGATCCAAAGGCAGAAAAAGGAGGCCTCTTGTGACTACAAATTGGTGTCTAGTCGTGTCTTTGATTTCCAGTTCATGATGGTGTGTTGATCGTATGTTTAAGGGCTGTTCGAAGGGTGTGTTAGGGTTTCATTCGGCTGCTGCTCTTGGTGTTCGATCGTGTGTCCTTTTCCTTTGATCACGCTACGAGGGTAACAAATACTATCCTTGTTCAATACAAACTTAATTGGCTCGATTCTTGTTTTGTTCTTTGTTGTTGTGTCGATCTCTACACATAAAAGAAAAGGAAAGAGTTACAAAAAAATCATGATTTGTTCACATGAAATAACAACTATAAAAAAAACCCTATGTGAATCGATCCATGTAAAAGTATTATGAATATAATGATTATGAACATGTTAAGATCATATATGAGTCGACTAATATGTATTTTATATCATACATAATGGATTTGCATCAATCTATAAGATATGGGAATGTAAACCCTAATTGATCACATCAAATAATGAAAACTGCTACTGATCTGGAATTTTGTTCGACTTTAAACGGCTGTAAATAAATGATGTGAACGTATATTTTGATGTTTTAAGAGTCTAAAACTAAGTTCAATGAAATGGCTACCTGGAAAAATTAATTTTGTAATTTTTGGAGGCTTGGAAGGTTAACTTTTGATTTTTGGAAAATTATGTGTCTGATCGGATTTGTGAGTCTGGAAAATCAGTCCAGGTTTTTGAATTGAATTTCCAAACCGTGTCGAATTAGGAGGTGTCCTTTGAACTAGGTAATATTTAGGATGTCTATTAGTTACTGGAATTTTTATAGATTTTTATGAATTTTTCTTAAATGTTTTCTAATTAATAACTTTTCGTGTAGTAAAATTAATCAGAAATCTGGATGAGTTGGTTTAAGTGAATTTTAATCCATAGTTATACTACTTAATAAAATCTGGAAAAATTAGGTAAAGTACTAAAGACAATTAAGCATCTCTGGGAATTTTTGGGAATTTTATTACTGAGTTCTTATACGATTTACCATTTATAGAAAGCATAACAATTTCGTGTGAAAAACTGTTAGAAATCATAAAAAGGTTAAAAAGGAAAGTGAAAAGTGTTTTGTGTTTATTATATAAACAAAAGGGTTTAAATTGTTATTTGCTAAAACTAAAGGACCTAACTGGTATAAACCTGTAACTTTAGAATATTTACATTATTTACCCTAATCTTATCTTAATGACATTATGAACCCTAAACTTGTGATAATTGCATAATGAACCATAAAGTTATGAAAACTACATTATGAACCTTGAACTTATGTAAAGGGCATTATGAACCTTAACCTACTAACATGGTCATCTTTAATACTTTAAGTTGATAACGGGAATGATAATAACTAAAGTTACTGAATATGTAAAGTTACCTAAAATGGAGAGAAACTAAAATGAAACCTTATGATTTAGAAACTATGAAACTATGAAATCATAAAGCTATGAAACTTATAAGTACAATTATAATTCGTGTAGATTCGCTGAGGCGGGAGTAATCCGGTGTCTTGTGATATGTCTTTGGTTTGTTTTGCTATCGAATAAGGTACAGATATTCTGCCCTTTTTCAGTAAGGGTTTTCATTCCCTTTTCTTTCAGCTTTTCATTTTCCTTATTAGGATTCCCTATACCATTGCTATGTTCCCTCCTGATTGTGAACCTTTCATGTGATCCCTTTGTTTGGTGAGCCTGCTAGGGTCTCTTTCATGTCCTGACTGTTTAACTTCTGAGTTGATGTCCTCGTTATAATTCTCTTTGCTTCGAACCTTTTTCCTGATTTTCTTTTGTTACGACCTCTGATATAAAAATATGTTATGTGAAAACCTTTTTAATTATGACCTAAAAATGTTTTGAGAAAAATCAGTTATTTTAAAAGAATGATTATGAATGGTGATATGATACTATTTTTATATGACAGTTGTTAACTTTTGGGAATATTAGTTTTAAAGAATGTTTTTATGAAAAACCGTTTTGAAAGATTATTTTATGAAAACTATTCTGAAAGATCATTTTATTGAAAATCCGTTATTAAAGAAATGCTTTAAGTGAACTTTTGACAAGAATCTCTAAAATGAACTTTTGCTAAGAACTTTAATTATGAACCTGTGAAATTCTTTTCTGAACCATTTGATATAGTCCTTAAAATCTGAACTTAACTTTGATATAAAACTTAATTTGATAAGCTTTGATTTGAACCTTGACCTTTATTTCTGAACTATTTGATATGAAACCTTTTTGCCATGTACCCTTAAGATATGACTTTTGATTATTTTGATAGTACGCCCTTGACCTTTGACCTACAGTTTGATATCCGACCAATCACTAGCATGAGGGTTTCATGTTTCCATGTCATTGACGCACCTTTGACATGACTCTAGGGCAGGAGAGTGATGACCTGTTCCGTCCCTTATTTATTATCTGCTATGGCCATTATGATTATGATTATTGATTTGTCTGCGGGGGCGTATGGGTGCATCCTAGATTTGACCTGTTATCTGTATATGTTATTTGTTTATTGTTATATTTATCTGGTGACTGATGGTGTGTGCGATACACGTCTTTCACATATCTGGGAGCTAGCTACTCTATTTGGTTACATTTGAATGATGTGATTTGGTTTGTTTCTGGGCTCGTGGTGGATTGCTGATCCTTTTATTTCTTTGTATTTCCTTTCTTTTCATTCCATCATTATTATATTCTTTGTCTATACCTTATGTTATTCCATTTGCACTATACCATGTATGCTCGTTTTCTTTTGCTTTCGTTTCCGTCTATTATATATCTGTTCACTGAGCTTTTTAAGCTCAGCCGCGTTTCTTTTTCCCGCGGCAGGTTTAGTTGGAAGCTGGGTATGAGTGAAGAGACTTTTGGACTTAGAAGACCTTGATAGTTATTTTGAAGTAGAGACTTGTAGAAGGATTTGCATTTGCAGACTTAGTATTTAGCTTTTGTTTCCTTTGTAACCTTGTAAATTTCAGAATTTCATTGTAACCCTTGAGAACCTTTGTATTATTGTTGATGTATGCTTTGTTTGATCTGATATGAAACCATTATTATGACATCTTTACCCTTATCGGGTTGGGGTGTTACAAATTATGGTATCAGAGAAACAGGCTGCGAGTCATAATTCATTTACCCTTGACCTGTGTAAGTTAGGACCACTAGAGTTTTCCACTGTAGGCGCTCGTAGGACAACCTTGGAGAATTGGCTTTAGGATTTCCCAATAGGAACTTAAATTCTGACCAGTGAGGAATGGGTAGATTATAAGGCATTTTGATTAAGTATCATTTCTTCCGCATTACTCTGATTCGTGCCTTTGCCTTTAGCTAAGCCTTATAAGAACTTTTGTTTCAGAAGCTAGAAATCTTGCAACTTAAGTTTAGTAACCAAGTAAGTTTGAAATACCTCAAGAACTACGTGAAAACCTTGCACCATTTAAGTTTCACTTCCTGATTTTGAATCACCATTTCCAATTTGTTTGATAAATGGTTTGATACCTTTCCGACCATCCAGATGGTCATTCAACCATAATGTTTTTGACACATTCTACGAATTCATTACTCATGTCGGATATGAAGTGTATCATCTGATACTACTCAGTTCTGAGTAATCCATTATTACTCCTATGAGAACCTTGACAATTATCAACCATGAATATAAGAAGTTTCTTTCCCTCCCTTTGAATGATTGAACCTTGCCTGCTAACCAGTTCCTTTTGAAGGATATGGTGTAAATACTATCTCAGTACGAAATTGTTAACTAAGCATGATGATGCTGATAGCTAATATTCCATACAATCTCACTTTTGACGGTTATACGATGTTCGTATCTCCAATGACACACCCTACCTGCCCTTATGCTGAAAAGCTAAACAAAATCTCGACGCTTTGAACTGTTCGTTTATCTATCTCACCACAATGATGAACCATGTACTTGACCTTGACATATGAACTATCCGTCTGGCTTGACGACCGTATTCGATCTACGAATCCATTTACTTTTGATATATTTGATTTTGAGGTCTTTTGATTATGGATTGGCTGGCTCTTCATAAAGCTACCAAGGACTACCATATCTGATATAAGACTTTTTGCAATCTATTTTTCACCCTACTCTTGTTATGATAACTCTCTACCGCTTAAATCTGTTAAGGTTAATGTTGCTATGAAAGCACATATTCCGATCTCATTAGAATGTCAATTTCTCCTGACACCTATTAGTATCCACCCTTAGAAGCTCCGACACTGGAAGTATTTGTTGTACAAAATTTCCGATGTTTTCTGATGAACCTCTTAGAATTCCCTTCTGCTTGAGGAGTAGAGTTAGCATTAAATTGATCCCAGTTGACGAAACCATGATGCCATGGAATATGAATTTCTTCACCCCAGTGTTTATCCTGAAATTCTCCTGTTGACTCATAAAGAAGAAAGAAAGAAGTATGCCGCGACGTATCGACTATCGTGAATTTAACCGTATCACTATCCGAAGTCATTACCCATTTCCGTGTATCAATGATTGATTCGTTCTAATCTTTGAAACTCCATACCAGACGACCTCATTTAGAGTTTGAGGGACGGAAGAAGCAACCACAAGAACTTTAAGAAAGGAGTTGACTAACTAAAAGTAACCTCCGTGAAGCATTTTAGTTTATTCTTGAAGAGAAAGATAGGTGATGTGAAGTAGATATGAAGTTCTCTAAAACCATTCATAAAGCTACTTTCGTACTCGTTGTGATCCTTAAGAGTTTTAATGATGCCAATTGTATTGGCTAATAGAATCATGTTTTCGCGAGTAGTTGGACAATTGTCATGGTATGACAGTGTAACACCCCCAAATTTGATTTGTGGCAGCGGAAGATTAATCTGGGTGTTACGGTGAGGATCGAAAACAAAATTTTAAGAAAACAGCCTAAGACGGCATTTTTAATATACATAGGTCCATAATACAAATCCAGTTATAAAATATTACATCAGAGTGCTAAGGTTTTATTTAAATAAACATTATTTCAACTGGATTACAACTTATTTTACACCATTTATTTCAGATAGGGTATGCCTGCTCCATGCCTTGCTGTGCTCCCCTAGTTCCCTGAGATACATGCTTAAAAGTCAACATAATGTTGAGTGAAATCATGGAGTTTATAGTTTAAATATCAGTTCAATCACAAGTAAGATTGTATTGGAGATACAATCAGTTTAAAATATTGATATTGCAGTTCATATATTGCCCTAAGTCTCATGACACGCAAACGTTAACAAAGTATCGCCTAAACGAAGGTGCACACCAAATTAATGATGAAACTCTGCCCTCATGTAATAGGTGATTTTGCCAATTCCTATTTTTCTCAAATATAATGCATCGCGACTAATACGACTAGCAAATAGCATTCCGTCACAGTATTAGTGGGATAGGTCGTCAACCTCTAATAGATCTATTCATTATATTCGCGTTCACCGCAGTGATTAATGGCTCATGATAAAGGGTCTTGTGGCAACATGTGTACTTAGGCATATATCAAGTCAGGTAGCATACAGAAAAATACTTGTGATTTATTTATAGCATGTATCCCCCTCACGGAGTTTAAAAATTATAAAGAGTTAAAAAGTGAGGCCATGACTCACCTTATGCGTTCCTGGTGATGATAAAAATAACTCAGAGGTGATTATAATAACTTCGATATAAAACCTGGTAAATATATAAATATCTGAGAATCTTACTAATTTCTAGTGTGTATGAGTATGAGTGGTGGATGATGATTATTTAACGATCTAATGAAGATGTTATGTGCTTATGATGCTCGTACTCTCGTAAGATCATAGTTTCAACAATTAAATAAAATATTACTATGAAATATTTCTATCGCTATTAACTAATATGCAAATATAATGCAATGTGCATATAAAGTAAAGATAAGGTGCAAAAATGAAAAGGAAAATAAGAATGGCAAGTTATAATAGTTTTTCCTTGGTATTTCCAGATTTTACATCTTCTACCCTAACCGTGGGTCGCGTTACGTCGTTAGTCCTTATTTTGTCCGTAGTCCAATATCAGTCCAATACTTGTCCAATAGTCCATATAAAGCTTGAAGTTTAATAATATGTCAATTTCAGTCCCTTACAACTGTTTTTACAGTTTCAGTCCCTTAGTTTCCAGGTTTGGCAGTTTTAGTCCTTTACGGTTAAGTCGCGTTACATTTTTAGTCCTTTTCGCGTATAAATGACGGGAAAAATATTCTGAAAATTTTTATAACTTTATTAAGTTTATTTTAACTTATTTCCATTTATTATTTCAGAAAATAAATTAGTTTTGTATTAATGGGCCGAGTAACGGTTTGTAACATGGCCCGTTAAGGGTTTTAGAGGCGAGGGCGCGAAAACTATTTTGGGCTTGGATTTAGGTTATTTTTAGGATTCCAAAAATATATCATATGGGCCTGATGGGCCTTGTTTTCGAAATTCCTTGTTGGGCTTTGGTTTTGGCCCAAACCGAAGTTATATAATTTTTCTGAAAATGGTTGTTAACTGTTAACGATGGTCGATCAAAAGAAGACAGTTTGGGTGTGATAACGAGTTCGTGAGGTTGAGCTTGAAACATGAAAAATATAGTTGGCTAGTTTGTCATTCGGGTGGTGTAAAAATTTAGCTAGGTTATATACGAAATTTCGCAAATATAGTTAGAGTTTTTGAGTGGGTCGCATGGAGTAATTCTTTTGTAAAATAGGTCATGTAATTTTTCTAAGCATTGACACTTGTCGAATGACTCTAAAAAGGAATTGTTTGTGTGTCGAGACAGTGTTATGAGAGGGATCTCAAAACACGAAATATTTAGCTTACCATGTGGGCTATCGAGATGGTTAAAAATATTTGGGTGTTGCATGAAAGGATTCGTTTTAAATACATCGTGAAAAGGCTTGTTCGAGTGGTTTCTTTAACTAGTACAGTCTTGGTTATTTTTATGTTTTCTCTTTATCCGGTTTAGCGAGGTGGGTTTTAAGTCAAGTTAAGGTGGTAGTCAAGAGTTGGTCATATGATAGGCGTGACTTGGGTGAGTTGATCACTTAAGTTTTAACGTGTTTCCTCTATATTTTGTTAACCCGGTTGAACTCGTATGTCCTACTATTTGAATAATATGTGTATGTGGCTACATGAAATGTTATTATATACGACTGAAGCAAGGTGATGCATGATGTGTCTATATATGTTAACGTGTGAAGTAAATTTTGTGACAGTGTGTGACATGAAATAAAATGGAATGTTCAAAAGGAGTAGCAAATATGCATGCATGGGATTTGTGATAGATATAATTAGAAGAGAATGTGGGGACTTACAACACCTTTTGGAAAGGTGGTAGAGACTTATGGCTCGTCGAGATGAAACACGAAAAGAACAACAACTTGCTTCGAACGTCCTATTCTTACCCAGTTAAGTTTACTGTCGAGACAAGGTAATTTTATTTGAAGGTATGGTGATATTGTAATAAGGGTGAAGGTAGTGATGAGTTCGAATGAGATACAAAAGAAGGCTAGTGAGTTGAAGTGGTTGTAACTTGAGCGGATTTACTTTGCTTCCACATACACGACAGGATGGTTTTGTATTGTTTAAGGAATATAGTGATGTTGATGAAAGGTGATGGTGATAGAAGATTGACAAAGGACAAGTGGAACGGTTTATATAGCTAAAATATCTTCACATGTATTGAATATGATTGAGGCTACTGTTAAGGAAGGACACTTGTGTGATGTTTTCTTCATTTGAGTGTGAGAGTGACCATATCTTTGTATTCTAGTTCTTGTTTCTTTCCATTCTCTACGTGTACATGTTAGTTGTCCACAAATTATATTACTCTTTTACTTTTGCACTTTGTAATGCCATATTGATAAGTTGGCGTCAAAATGGTTACAGCCAACATATATTTAACGTCAAGTTGCCAAATGTTATATTTAGTTGTGTTCTTGCTGTCACAGTGGTGGGTTTGTATGTGTATTATTAAGTGTAAGTCGTGCTAGATATAATTAAGGATGTCGAGTTCTAAAAAAAAATGGGTAGTGAGTAAGGTAAGAAAATAATGAAGGTGACTAACGAGTTAGTCTTGATGTCGTGGGTTTGATGGGTTGCAAACTTGGAGTTGGGTTTTTATTGTCTAAAATGTAGAATGGTTGTGTTCGAGTCCTTAAGTGGTGCATGGGTGCTTTTTGTACATATGTTATGTCGAGCAGTTGGGTAAGAAAAGAAGCAAAGAGTGTAACAATTTAAACATAAATGGGTTGAGTGGCTGTGGTGTTGAATTGGGTGGGCAGTTGGCTCGATGGGTTATTGGCAATTAACTAGTTCGATGGGCTTGTGGGTAATAGGGCTAAGGGGTGATTTTTGGGTCGAGTGAATGTGGCCCAAATTGGTTAATAGTGTTAAGTTAGGATTATTGTGTTGTGTTTTGGTTTAAGTGAGATTATGTGATAACTAATTTGGTTAAGTGTAGTGATTAATTAATTGCATAGGGTTACTTGTCATTGTTTATAAGAAAGTGATGTTGTGTCGGAGAGATATAATCCCTAGCGTTGTGTGTTAAATTTATATATATATGTGCGTATATATAATGCATGGTTACTAGTAATAATAATGAAAAGTTCAAATTTCTAGCAAAAATAGGCGTTGGGAAACATAAATACGAGACTATTATTAATCACTGAGATTTATTACAAGGGTTTTTCACAGGGTCTTACAGTACTCCTCTCCTCATTCGAATTCCGTCCCGGAATTCAAGTCTAAAATGGCTACTAAGAGTGATTTACGGGAATAAGTGGGGATATTTCTCACGAATTTGATCTTCGCGTTCCCATGTGTACGTTGGTCCTCTTTTAGAGTCCCATTTCACTTTCACAATAGGAATACGGCTTTGCTTGAGTTGCTTAACTTCTTTATCCATTATCTCTACGGGTTCTTCAGTGAATACGAGTTTGTCGTCCAATTTAATCTCTTTCAGTGGAATGACGAGAGTCTCGTCTGATAGACATTTCTTAAGTTGAGAGACGTGGAATGTAGGATGTATCCTACTGAGTTCTTCCAGGAGTTCTAACTTATAGGCAACTGGACCTATTCTCTCGAGGATTTTGAACGGTCCAATGTACCTTGGGTTGAGTTTTCCACGCTTTCCGAAGCGTATCATTCCTTTCCAGGGCGAAACTTTTAGCATAACTCTATCTCCGACTTCAAACTCCATGGGTTTCCTTCTTACATCTGCATAACTCTTTTGTCTGTCACGAGCGGCTTGGAGACGATGTTTGATTTTGAATATTTTCTCGGTTGTGTCGTGGATTAATTCTGGTCCGGTAAGCTGCATATCACCAACTTCTGTCCAACAGATTGGTGATCTGCACTTTCTTCCGTAAAGTGCTTCGAAAGGTGCAGCCTTCAGACTAGCTTGATAACTGTTGTTGTACGAGAATTCAACCAATGGTAGGTGTTTATCCCAACCTTTTCCGAAGTCAATCACACATGCTCTGAGCATATCTTCCAAGGTTTGGATTGTTCTCTCACTTTGTCCATCAGTTTGAGGATGATAAGCGGTGCTCATGTCCAATTGAGTACCGAGAGCTTTCTGTAAGGATTGCCAAAATCCTGAAGTGAATCGACTGTCTCTGTCAGAGATGATAGAGATCGGAACTCCATGTCGGATTATGATTTCCTTGAAGTACAACTGAGCGAGTGTGTCCAACTCGTCAGTTTCTTTGATAGGCAGAAAATGAGCTGATTTGGTTAAACGGTCGATGATAACCCAAATGGTATCATATCCGGTCGACGTTCTTGGTAATTTGGTAATAAAATCCATGGTGATTCGTTCCCATTTCCAAACTGGTATCTCCGGTTGTACAAGTGGTCCAGAAGGTTTCTGATTTTCAGCTTTGACCCTTGAACAAGTCAAACACTTCCCAACATATGTTGCAATGTCGGCTTTCATGTTTGGCCACCAATAGAGTTGTTTGAGATCTTGGTACATTTTGGTGGATCCGGGATGAATGGAATATTTAGACTTGTGAGATTCATGCATGATAAAATCACGAATACCTCCATAAAGAGGAATCCAACATCTTCTCTTGAAGCATAACATTCCATCGGATCTTCGTATGAGTCCGTTTTCCCTTTCAATCATGCCCTTAATGTTCTCCTGAGCTCGATTCTCTTCCTGAAGAGCTTCTGATTGGGCCATGAGTATTTGAGATGGGAGTGGTGAATGAATTGTCATTTCTAATGATCTAACTCTAAGAGGTTTAATTCTTTCTTTTCTGCTCAAGGCATCGGCCACGACATTTGCTTTCCCGGGGTGGTAGCAAATTTCACAGTCGTAGTCGTTGAGTAGTTCTATCCATCGGCGCTGTCTCATATTCAACTCCTTCTGATCCAGTATGTGTTGAAGACTTTTGTGATCGGTGTATGCCGTACACTTTGTACCATATAGGTAATGTCTCCATATTTTAAGAGCGAATACTACCGCTCCTAGTTCTAGATCATGAGTGGTATAGTTTTCCTCATTCTTCTTGAGTTGTCGAGACGCATAAGCTATGACTTTGTCTCTCTGCATTAGTACCGCACCTAAACCATGATGCGATGCGTCACAATATACTACAAAGTCGTTGTTTCCGTCTGGTAACGCTAGAATTGGTGCTTCACAGAGTTTTTGTTTTAAGAGTTGAAATGCTGATTCTTGTTTCTCTTCCCAGATATACTTCTTGTTTTTCTGAGTGAGTTCTGTCAAAGGTTTTGCGATTTTGGAAAATCCTTCTATAAACCTTCGATAGTAACCAGCGAGTCCTAGAAATTGTCGAATTTCAGTGGGAGTGGTGGGCGAAGCCCAACCTTTGACTGCTTCGATCTTGGCGGGATCAACGTGAATTCCTTGACTGTTGATGATGTGGCCTAAGAATTGAACGGTGGAGATCCAAAAATCACATTTGGAGAATTTTGCATACAGTTTTTCTTGTTTGAGTACACCCAAAATGGTTCTCAAATGTTCCGTATGCTCGTTTTTGTTACGCGAGTAGATTAAAATGTCATCGATGAATACGATTACGAACTTGTCCAGATATGGCTTACATACGCGGTTCATTAGATCCATGAACACTGCAGGTGCGTTGGTAAGACCAAATGGCATTACGCGGAATTCGTAATGTCCGTATCGTGTTCGGAAGGCTGTTTTGGGAACGTCTTCTTTTCTGACTCGTAGTTGGTGGTATCCTGATCTTAGATCAATTTTTGAGTAAACACTTGATCCTTGCAGTTGGTCAAATAGATCGTCTATTCTTGGTAATGGGTATCGATTTTTCACTGTGAGTTTATTCAACTCTCTATAATCGATGCACATCCGGAATGTTCCATCTTTCTTTTTGACGAACAGGACTGGTGCTCCCCAAGGTGATGAGCTGGGTTGGATGAATCCTTTATCTGACAATTCTTTCAATTGCTCAGATAATTCTTTCATTTCGGAAGGGGCTAACCGATATGGTGCTTTTGCAACAGGTGCTGCTCCAGGCACTAAATCGATTCGAAACTCTACTTGCCGGATGGGTGGAATACCTGGCAAGTCTTCAGGGAACACTTCTGCAAACTCATTTACAACTGGCACTTCTTCTAGTCGCTTTTCTTTCTCTTTCGATTTATTTTCCGTTACTTGGACTAAAAATGCGTGACATCCTTTGTTTATGTATTTCATGGTTTTGATGTACGAGATGATATTGAGTTGGGTTTTGAAGTGGTCACAACGGACAATAAGTGTTTCATTGTTTACGGGGATTTGGATAACTTTTTCATCGCAGATGATCCGGGCACGATGTTTGGATAACCAATCCATACCCACAATTGCGTCAAAGCTTCCAAGTTGGATAGGCATGAGATCGATTGGAAATGAGTTGTTTTGGAGAGTTAAGGTGCAGTTTTTGAGTATAGTGTTGGTGTTTAACAATTTCCCGTCGGCTATCTCAATTTCATACGAGGTGTCTAATTCTACAGGCGTTATCTTAAGCAATAAAGCAAATGAAGTAGATACAAAACTTCTATCGGCTCCAGAATCAAATAATATTTTAGCACTATTTTGATTCAGTAAGAAAGTACCCGTAGTGACGTTGGGGTTTGGTGACACGTTTCCATCTCCGAGCACGTAAACTCTTCCTCTGGCAACCTGATTGATATTCTTGGGGCAGTGGCTTTTATAATGACCCGCTTCACCACAACCGTGGCACTTTACTGTTACTGGATGCGCATTCGCTCCCGTGGCTCGACAGTCTCGGGTCACATGACCTATTTTCCTACAGTTACCACAAATGGCGGTACAAGGTCCTGTGTGATGCATCTTGCACTTGTTACACTGGGGTTTTGTTCCAGCATAAACTTTTCCTTCGGCAGGTGTGGCCACATAAGCTCTAGCGGCTTCTTGTCTGCGGTTTTGATGTTGATGTCTGTCATTCCTGCTTTGCTGATGGTCTCTACTACGGTTGCTTCGATCATTGTTGCGGTAGTTCCTGTTGTGATTGTAGTAACTGCTACTGTTCCGGCTGTTGTTGCCAAAGTTATCATAGTTCCTCTTTTGCCCAATGACCGTGGATTTAGCACTTCGTTTAAGCTCTCGATTCATCATTCGTTGAGCAAACACGAATGCAGCTTCAAGGGTCTTTGGATTGGATGCGGTAACATCTCCTTCAATGCTTGAAGGTAGTCCCTCCACATATTTTTCCAACAGTTTTTCAAAGTCGGGTACCATGTGTGGACACAAAAGAGATAGTTCTAGAAATCTTCGGTTGTATGTACTGACATCACAGTTCTTCACCACTAACTCGTGAAATTCATCTTCAAGTTTTCTCATCTCCGTTCTTGGACAGTACTTCTCCAGCATTTTATTCTTCAGATCGGTCCAAGAGATTTGATATGCTGCTTCAGCACCCATTATCTTGACGGTAGCATTCCACCAAGATAGTGCATCTCCCCTCAGGGTTCCGGTGGCAAAAGTAACCTTATTGTTTTCAGCACAGTTGCTTCTCATGAATACCGTTTCCATGCACTCAAACCACTGGCCTAATTCAGTCACTCCTTCCACACCTCTGAAGGTGGTGGGTTGACAACTCACGAATTCTTTGTAAGTGCATTTACGTGGAGTAGATGCCTCACTTTCATTTGTTGTTCCCATAGTATTGCTTGAATGATTTGCTGCATCGGCCTTGCGTGCTGCAGCGATGCCTTCATCAATCATTCTTCGAACCTCTTCATGTGTTAGTGTTACGGTTGCGTTGGTGGTTTCGTTGTCGCTGTGTGCCATTTTCTATTAATGTCACAAGAATACAGATTTAGAATTCGGATATAATAGCTGAGTGTATGCACAATGTAATCATGGTGTGAAATGATAATTAAATTGAATATTTGCCCATAATTATGATATCTCTGTAGTTTATAAATTTTACAGATGTGGGATTATTAAGGAACAATCAATTTAATTATGCAAACTGGATTTCATGTCACCATATTTATGTGTTCAGATTTTGCAATATTTACACAATTAGAGAATCATAATAATAACAGGTAACATCACGACATGTCTGGATACAATCACAATACATACGAACAACCATAATACATAAGTTAACAGATATATAGTACATTACTACCAGCATTACAACATTAATAACTTGATCAGTTGAGTTTATACAACAAAACGATACAAGAGTCTTTATTAATTGCCACATGCGGCAGACTACAATGTCTCAAACTATACAATCATGCTAACTATGTCTACTGCTCAGGTCTATCCGTTTGTCTCGTGAGCTCTGAGATCTGGTCTCTGAGTCTCTGTATCTCTGCCTGATGCTCCATCTGTATGTCTCCCATGAGTCTCTCTAATGTGTCGGCTCTACGCTGTGACAGGTGAGCCTCCCAAGCTAAGTCCTGGCCCTCTCTACGTAAGGATATCGCGTGGGATCGGGTATCTGCCAAGTCTGTCTGCATCTGTCTCAGGCACTGCTGTATCACTGCTCTGTTAGAAGCCAACCTATGCAGAGTATCGCTGATAGTCCCTGGAGAATCCAATGGAACATGGTCGGTCATCCGAAGAAGTGACTCAATCTGCTCTCCGTGGCCCTCGAGTCGTGTCACTACTGTGGATGGGATAAGGGTGTGGGTGACTACCGGTCTAAATCCTTCCCAAGCATCATGGGTCTGAGCCGGGGGAGTGAAACCAGGAGGGTACGGTAATGATGGTGAGGATGGGTGTGTCTGGTCTGTGATGCGACGTCTACTAGATGAAGGAATATCCTCTGCAGGAATCGGATCCCGCTGTCGAGGTGGTAGTGGATATGTCTGGGTATGTATGTCAAGTACATGGTCAGGTAGTGGTGGTGGTACAACATGATGGGGCTCGGGTAAATCATCAGCAGGGAGCCATTGCTGACTCTCATAGTACAAGTCGTCAGGGGGTGGTATGTAAAAAGGAGAGTAGGTGTCGTAAACAAAATGTGGTGGTAGCGTAGGTGCTGGTAAAACTGGCACATGTATGTCATCTAATAAAGGTATAGCGGCGGCTCCACCCTCTAAAAAGGGCTCAATCGCGTCGGGCACAATCTCTGGTACCACAGCATCGGGAAGTACGGGGACGTGACTGATGCTAGTGATCCCTCGGAGTCCGGCTCCGATGATATACTAAAGTGAGTGATAAACGACATAGTACTGTAATAATCCATGTATCGTAGAATAAGTAACTTACTAACATCAAGTGGTGTATTATAAGCATATGATGATCTAGTTATGCACAGTAACTATCAAGTATGCAGGGGCTCATATATGATAATCCTATTGTATAACATACCGAGCACGGCAGCAAGCAGGCATGGAGAGTTTAAGGTAACATGGTGTATAATTAATTTGTTTGAAAAATGTAGTTATAGTCCAACGTTTAAAAACATTTGGTTCTCTATAACCGAAGCTCTGATGCCAAACTGTAACACCCCCAAATTTGATTTGTGGCAGCGGAAGATTAATCTGGGTGTTACGGTGAGGATCGAAAACAAAATTTTAAGAAAACAGCCTAAGACGGCATTTTTAATATACATAGGTCCATAATACAAATCCAGTTATAAAATATTACATCAGAGTGCTAAGGTTTTATTTAAATAAACATTATTTCAACTGGATTACAACTTATTTTACACCATTTATTTCAGATAGGGTATGCCTGCTCCATGCCTTGCTGTGCTCCCCTAGTTCCCTGAGATACATGCTTAAAAGTCAACATAATGTTGAGTGAAATCATGGAGTTTATAGTTTAAATATCAGTTCAATCACAAGTAAGATTGTATTGGAGATACAATCAGTTTAAAATATTGATATTGCAGTTCATATATTGCCCTAAGTCTCATGACACGCAAACGTTAACAAAGTATCGCCTAAACGAAGGTGCACACCAAATTAATGATGAAACTCTGCCCTCATGTAATAGGTGATTTTGCCAATTCCTATTTTTCTCAAATATAATGCATCGCGACTAATACGACTAGCAAATAGCATTCCGTCACAGTATTAGTGGGATAGGTCGTCAACCTCTAATAGATCTATTCATTATATTCGCGTTCACCGCAGTGATTAATGGCTCATGATAAAGGGTCTTGTGGCAACATGTGTACTTAGGCATATATCAAGTCAGGTAGCATACAGAAAAATACTTGTGATTTATTTATAGCATGTATCCCCCTCACGGAGTTTAAAAATTATAAAGAGTTAAAAAGTGAGGCCATGACTCACCTTATGCGTTCCTGGTGATGATAAAAATAACTCAGAGGTGATTATAATAACTTCGATATAAAACCTGGTAAATATATAAATATCTGAGAATCTTACTAATTTCTAGTGTGTATGAGTATGAGTGGTGGATGATGATTATTTAACGATCTAATGAAGATGTTATGTGCTTATGATGCTCGTACTCTCGTAAGATCATAGTTTCAACAATTAAATAAAATATTACTATGAAATATTTCTATCGCTATTAACTAATATGCAAATATAATGCAATGTGCATATAAAGTAAAGATAAGGTGCAAAAATGAAAAGGAAAATAAGAATGGCAAGTTATAATAGTTTTTCCTTGGTATTTCCAGATTTTACATCTTCTACCCTAACCGTGGGTCGCGTTACGTCGTTAGTCCTTATTTTGTCCGTAGTCCAATATCAGTCCAATACTTGTCCAATAGTCCATATAAAGCTTGAAGTTTAATAATATGTCAATTTCAGTCCCTTACAACTGTTTTTACAGTTTCAGTCCCTTAGTTTCCAGGTTTGGCAGTTTTAGTCCTTTACGGTTAAGTCGCGTTACATTTTTAGTCCTTTTCGCGTATAAATGACGGGAAAAATATTCTGAAAATTTTTATAACTTTATTAAGTTTATTTTAACTTATTTCCATTTATTATTTCAGAAAATAAATTAGTTTTGTATTAATGGGCCGAGTAACGGTTTGTAACATGGCCCGTTAAGGGTTTTAGAGGCGAGGGCGCGAAAACTGTTTTGGGCTTGGATTTAGGTTATTTTTAGGATTCCAAAAATATATCATATGGGCCTGATGGGCCTTGTTTTCGAAATTCCTTGTTGGGCTTTGGTTTTGGCCCAAACCGAAGTTATATAATTTTTCTGAAAATGGTTGTTAACTGTTAACGATGGTCGATCAAAAGAAGACAGTTTGGGTGTGATAACGAGTTCGTGAGGTTGAGCTTGAAACATGAAAAATATAGTTGGCTAGTTTGTCATTCGGGTGGTGTAAAAATTTAGCTAGGTTATATACGAAATTTCGCAAATATAGTTAGAGTTTTTGAGTGGGTCGCATGGAGTAATTCTTTTGTAAAATAGGTCATGTAATTTTTCTAAGCATTGACACTTGTCGAATGACTCTAAAAAGGAATTGTTTGTGTGTCGAGACAGTGTTATGAGAGGGATCTCAAAACACGAAATATTTAGCTTACCATGTGGGCTATCGAGATGGTTAAAAATATTTGGGTGTTGCATGAAAGGATTCGTTTTAAATACATCGTGAAAAGGCTTGTTCGAGTGGTTTCTTTAACTAGTACAGTCTTGGTTATTTTTATGTTTTCTCTTTATCCGGTTTAGCGAGGTGGGTTTTAAGTCAAGTTAAGGTGGTAGTCAAGAGTTGGTCATATGATAGGCGTGACTTGGGTGAGTTGATCACTTAAGTTTTAACGTGTTTCCTCTATATTTTGTTAACCCGGTTGAACTCGTATGTCCTACTATTTGAATAATATGTGTATGTGGCTACATGAAATGTTATTATATACGACTGAAGCAAGGTGATGCATGATGTGTCTATATATGTTAACGTGTGAAGTAAATTTTGTGACAGTGTGTGACATGAAATAAAATGGAATGTTCAAAAGGAGTAGCAAATATGCATGCATGGGATTTGTGATAGATATAATTAGAAGAGAATGTGGGGACTTACAACACCTTTTGGAAAGGTGGTAGAGACTTATGGCTCGTCGAGATGAAACACGAAAAGAACAACAACTTGCTTCGAACGTCCTATTCTTACCCAGTTAAGTTTACTGTCGAGACAAGGTAATTTTATTTGAAGGTATGGTGATATTGTAATAAGGGTGAAGGTAGTGATGAGTTCGAATGAGATACAAAAGAAGGCTAGTGAGTTGAAGTGGTTGTAACTTGAGCGGATTTACTTTGCTTCCACATACACGACAGGATGGTTTTGTATTGTTTAAGGAATATAGTGATGTTGATGAAAGGTGATGGTGATAGAAGATTGACAAAGGACAAGTGGAACGGTTTATATAGCTAAAATATCTTCACATGTATTGAATATGATTGAGGCTACTGTTAAGGAAGGACACTTGTGTGATGTTTTCTTCATTTGAGTGTGAGAGTGACCATATCTTTGTATTCTAGTTCTTGTTTCTTTCCATTCTCTACGTGTACATGTTAGTTGTCCACAAATTATATTACTCTTTTACTTTTGCACTTTGTAATGCCATATTGATAAGTTGGCGTCAAAATGGTTACAGCCAACATATATTTAACGTCAAGTTGCCAAATGTTATATTTAGTTGTGTTCTTGCTGTCACAGTGGTGGGTTTGTATTTGTATTATTAAGTGTAAGTCGTGCTAGATATAATTAAGGATGTCGAGTTCTAAAAAAAAATGGGTAGTGAGTAAGGTAAGAAAATAATGAAGGTGACTAACGAGTTAGTCTTGATGTCGTGGGTTTGATGGGTTGCAAACTTGGAGTTGGGTTTTTATTGTCTAAAATGTAGAATGGTTGTGTTCGAGTCCTTAAGTGGTGCATGGGTGCTTTTTGTACATATGTTATGTCGAGCAGTTGGGTAAGAAAAGAAGCAAAGAGTGTAACAATTTAAACATAAATGGGTTGAGTGGCTGTGGTGTTGAATTGGGTGGGCAGTTGGCTCGATGGGTTATTGGCAATTAACTAGTTCGATGGGCTTGTGGGTAATAGGGCTAAGGGGTGATTTTTGGGTCGAGTGAATGTGGCCCAAATTGGTTAATAGTGTTAAGTTAGGATTATTGTGTTGTGTTTTGGTTTAAGTGAGATTATGTGATAACTAATTTGGTTAAGTGTAGTGATTAATTAATTGCATAGGGTTACTTGTCATTGTTTATAAGAAAGTGATGTTGTGTCGGAGAGATATAATCCCTAGCGTTGTGTGTTAAATTTATATATATATGTGCGTATATATAATGCATGGTTACTAGTAATAATAATGAAAAGTTCAAATTTCTAGCAAAAATAGGCGTTGGGAAACATAAATACGAGACTATTATTAATCACTGAGATTTATTACAAGGGTTTTTCACAGGGTCTTACAATTGTCATGGTATGACAGTGTGTTTGTGCCCAGAGACGAAGGAAGAATATATAGATCATTTTCGTATTGAGTAGAATGACCCCTGTGTTATGGAGGAATAGGTTTGATTGGCGTTTGGAGATTGTTGCAGACAGCACTACCAGATACCTTGCGATGAAAGAGTTTTCCACAGAAAGGACCAAGATTGAAGACCGTTGTTAAAGTTAAGAACCTTGTAGAAGAATAGTAGAAGATGTTCGTGACCGGCGTTACCATGGAAGGAGCATACTAGAAGGAATTCACGTTACCACACCATAGTGTCCAGAAGAGATGCCGAAGGCTTGAGGGACCAGACTCAAGTATATGATTCCCTTTCCACCCTACGATCATATGGACAAACGTAGACAGATTACTTGAAACTTCTAAGAAGATTGAAATCATGTATTTGGATGGATGGAATTTGAAGCGAACATTTGTGTTTGGAAGAGTTGATTCTGTGAAAGATGAAGCCATTGATGACATAATTCACTTCCTCTCAACCTACCTAGATCTTCGTTACCTATCAATAAGATCCCTTGAATAATGTAGGTTCTCTATTAGAAAATTCCGTTCCGTGTTCATTCTGCGTATATTGGACGATGGTTTTGTTATGCGAAATTTGGCGAATTGTGGATGGAACCTTGAGATTTGTGTTTATGAATGGACGAATTTTGAAGCAACAACGTATATTAGCTAAGTTGATTTGGTGAGGGATGAAGGATTTACGCTGTTAAAAACGTACCTTAATTCTGATAGACATTCTAGGATTTCCGTTACTCTTTCGAGTAGTTTCGTTCTCCTCTTAGTTATGTTGTTTGATTTTGATGATCTCTGAGACTGTAGTTGGATTAGGTGGATTAAGATAAGTCATTTTGTTCACGACTTGAGATAAAGTATGCCCATCATGAGGGCATATTTATATGATACCAGTATTATGACGTCTGGCCAACGTGATAATACTTACATCATATACCGTGCACTTATTGTGGGCATAGGATATTTCGAGAAGTGCATTTAGGAGCCTTAGAATTTTGATAAACTGTGTGAGGATCTTTGCGTTAGTGAGACTTTAGGTTCATTCTACCTATACGCGTAATCTGCCGTCACCGTTATGCGCTTTAATACGTTGGATTCTCGACACGCGTTTTGCTGACCTCTGCGCTTCCAATAAGAATCTTAGATACTGTCATAGAGCTTTCTACTGGTTAATGTTATCGACGATCTGTTTCCCGTACGTTCTCATCTGACTTGTCTAATCAAATTCTTTGGACGGCGTATCCGTCAAAATCCTACGAATTTCCAGTATCTCTTTCGAGAGAATACGATTATCATCTGTTACGTTGGTATTTTATTCTTTTGATTTGAATTCGTTATTGTATGTCCTTTCTGAAAAAGCCGAAGCTGTGTTGATCAATAGGATAGAGTTATGAGAATTAAGTCGTTCGCATTTTCGTTCACTGTCCGTTGTTTTTTTTTTTTTTCGTTAGTTCCACTTCAATTTTCGAGCACGAAAATTTTTTTTAAGAGGGGAAGAGTTGTAAAACCCCAAAGTTAGCATAATATGAAATGACTAAAATGCCCTCAAATTTGAAATTTTAAGAACTTATAAAATCATATAAGTAACATTATTTGATCTTAACCTAAAGTGAATAAAACCCTAAGTATCGAATAAATTAAGTTAACAAAACTATACACTACAAATTAAAAATCACAAAACAAGTTCCTTAAACCATGATCTATATATATGCTAGGCGATTTTATTTTATGTGTCACTACACCATTTTTCAGCTCAAGTTAAGAGGAGATATTATGTGTTAAAATGTTATTGATATTAAGCCCATAAAAGATCCAAGCCTTGTTTAGCCCACATCAAATACACGGTTTTCTCTTAATTCCCATATACCGATTCTTTTTCCTCAAATATTGCAAACCCTAAAACCTACTAAACACAAAACATCGGCTGCCATTCTTCTTGTTGCTGCTGTTCGATCCAAAGGCAGAAAAAGGAGGCCTCTTGTGACTACAAATTGGTGTCTAGTCGTGTCTTTGATTTCCAGTTCATGATGGTGTGTTGATCGTATGTTTAAGGGCTGTTCGAAGGGGTGTGTTAGGGTTTCATTCGGCTGCTGCTCTTGGTGTTCGATCGTGTGTCCTTTTCCTTTTGATCACGCTACGAGGGTAACAAATACTATCCTTGTTCAATACAAACTTAATTGGCTCGATTCTTGTTTTGTTCTTTGTTGTTGTGTCGATCTCTACACATAAAAGAAAAGGAAAGAGTTACAAAAAAATCATGATTTGTTCACATGAAATAACAACTATAAAAAAAACCCTATGTGAATCGATCCATGTAAAAGTATTATGAATATAATGATTATGAACATGTTAAGATCATATATGAGTCGACTAATATGTATTTTATATCATACATAATGGATTTGCATCAATCTATAAGACATGGGAATGTAAACCCTAATTGATCACATCAAATAATGAAAACTGCTACTGATCTGGAATTTTGTTCGACTTTAACCGGCTGTAAATAAATGATGTGAACGTATATTTTGGTGTTTTAAGAGTCTAAAGCTAAGTTCAATGAAATGGCTACCTGGAAAAATTAATTTTGTAATTTTTGGAGGCCTGGAAGGTTAACTTTTGATTTTTGGAAAATTATGTGTCTGATCGGATTTGTGAGTCTGGAAAATCAGTCCGGGTTTTTGAATTTAATTTCCAAACCGTGTCGAATTAGGAGGTGTCCTTTGAACTAGGTAATATTTAGGATGTCTATTAGTTACTGGAATTTTTATAGATTTTTATGAATTTTTCTTAAATGTTTTCTAATTAATAAATTTTCGTGTAGTAAAATTAATCAGAAATCTGGACGAGTTGGTTTAAGTGAATTTTAATCCATAGTTATACTACTTAATAAAATCTGGAAAAATTAGGTAAAGTACTAAAGACAATTGAGCATCTCTGGGAATTTTTGGGAATTTTATTACTGAGTTCTTATACGATTTACCATTTATAGAAAGCATAACAATTTCGTGTGAAAAACTGTTAGAAATCATAAAAAGGTTAAAAAGGAAAGTGAAAAGTGTTTTGTGTTTATTTTATAAACAAAAGGGTTTAAATTGTTATTTGCTAAAACTAAAGGACCTAACTGGTATAAACCTCTAACTTTAGAATATTTACATTATTTACCCTAATCTTATCTTAATGACATTATGAACCCTAAACTTGTGATAATTGCATAATGAACCATAAAGTTATGAAAACTACATTATGAACCTTGAACTTATGTAAAGGGCATTATGAACCTTAACCTACTAACATGGTCATCTTTAATACTTTAAGTTGATAACGGGAATGATAATAACTAAAGTTACTGAATATGTAAAGTTACCTAAGATGGAGAGAAACTAAAATGAAACCTTATGATTTAGAAACTATGAAACTATGAAATCATAAAGCTATGAAACTTATAAGTACAATTATAATTCGTGTAGATTCGCTGAGGCGGGAGTAATCCGGTGTCTTGTGATATGTCTTTGGTTTGTTTTGCTATCGAATAAGGTACAGATATTCTGCCCTTTTTCAGTAAGGGTTTTCATTCCCTTTTCTTTCAGCTTTTCATTTTCCTTATTAGGATTCCCTATACCATTGCTATGTTCCCTCCTGATTGTGAACCTTTCATGTGATCCCTTTGTTTGGTGAGCCTGCTAGGGTCTCTTTCATGTCCTGACCTGTTTAACTTCTGAGTTGATGTCCTCGTTATAATTCTCTTTGCTTCGAACCTTTTTCCTGATTTTCTTTTGTTACGACCTCTGATATAAAAATCTGTTATGTGAAAACCTTTTTAATTATGACCTAAAAATGTTTTGAGAAAAATCAGTTATTTTAAAAGAATGATTATGAATGGTGATATGATACTATTTTTATATGACAGTTGTTAACTTTTGGGAATATTAGTTTTAAAGAATGTTTTTATGAAAAACCGTTTTGAAAGATTATTTTATGAAAACTATTCTGAAAGATCATTTTATTGAAAATCCGTTATTAAAGAAATGCTTTAAGTGAACTTTTGACAAGAATCTCTAAAATGAACTTTTGCTAAGAACTTTAATTATGAACCTGTGAAATTCTTTTCTGAACCATTTGATATAGTCCTTAAAATCTGAACTTAACTTTGATATAAAACTTAATTTGATAAGCTTTGATTTGAACCTTGACCTTTATTTCTGAACTATTTGATATGAACCTTTTTGCCATGTACCCTTAAGATATGACTTTTGATTATTTTGATAGTACGCTTGACCTTTGACCTACAGTTTGATATCCGAGCCAATCACTAGGCATGAGGGTTTCATGTCCATGTCATTGACGCACCTTTGACATGACTCTAGGGCAGGAGAGTGATGACCTGTTCCGTCCCTTATTTATTATCTGCTATGGCCATTATGATTATGATTATTGATTTGTCTGCGGGGGCGTATGGGTGCATCCTAGATTTGACCTGTTATCTGTATATGTTATTTGTTTATTGTTATATTTATCTGGTGACTGATGGTGTGTGCGATACACGTCTTTCACATATCTGGGAGCTAGCTACTCTATTTGGTTACATTTGAATGATGTGATTTGGTTTGTTTCTGGGCTCGTGGTGGATTGCTGATCCTTTTATTTCTTTGTATTTCCTTTCTTTTCATTCCATCATTATTATATTCTTTGTCTATACCTTATGTTATTCCATTTGCACTATACCATGTATGCTCGTTTTCTTTTACTTTCGTTTCCGTCTATTATATATCTGTTCACTGAGCTTTTTAAGCTCAGCCGCGTTTCTTTTTCCCGCGGCAGGTTTAGTTGGAAGCTGGGTATGAGTGAAGAGACTTTTGGACTTAGAAGACCTTGATAGTTATTTTGAAGTAGAGACTTGTAGAAGGATTTGCATTTGCAGACTTAGTATTTAGCTTTTGTTTCCTTTGTAACCTTGTAAATTTTAGAATTTCATTGTAACCCTTGAGAACCTTTGTATTATTGTTGATGTATGCTTTGTTTGATCTGATATGAAACCATTATTATGACATCTTTACCCTTATCGGGTTGGGGTGTTACAATTCAAGTACAAGACGAGTGTTGCAACAATACATTCCATAGGGTGTTTGAAGCCAGCAAAACACCTACATTTAGATAGTCATCTGTACAGTTTCTCGAACTATAAAGTATTCTTATTCTTTTAATGTATAAAGCACTAGTGCTCTCAGTCGAGCACATCTAGTCAGCAATGTCATCATTCATGATGACATCCTACCACGACTAGGGTTGAGTATCATCTCAGTTAAATAAGCATCAGCGTATGCAAACAAAACAGAGTTCCTCAAATATTCGTAAACGTTTGAACATATCTTTGGTCCTTTGTAGGTCCATTATAATGTTCGTTTAACAATTATCTAATGACTATCACTTAGATATTTGTTGTTATCAACTCATCTTGCATTCATGCAAATGATATAAATAGTTCAATGCATAACACGACTTGCACAATGAATCCTTTAGTCGAACTGAAGGTTTACATTTATGTGTTCAATTTCATCAAGTGAGATTGATCATTGAGACTCCCCTCAACAAAGTGTCATATTGTGTTTAGACTTAATAACTGCTTATGTTTATTCTAATAAACTTATATATAACAAGGTTGTACGTCTTATTTTATAAACCCCTCAAGAGAAACTTCATTCCAAGCTAAGGATTAAAGTCTAGCTTAGATGGAATATTGTTTCTAATATGTTAACGACATATGAGATTTAAGAAAATAAATACAGTGCTCCAACTTGCTCTTAGTGTACTTAGGAATAATCTTATTAATCAAAATCAAATTAATCATTTTATAATTAACTCAAGATCTTTGCTCCTAGATGCATGATCTAATCCACACATGGATTATTTTATCTTGTATACATAATAAAGATTATATGGATTCATAAACCCTTTTGATTACTCATCGTCCTTGCAAAAGTAATCAACAAGAAAAGTGTTTTGATATCCTATTGTCATATTTCATTTACATGAAAACAGGTATGACTATTAATCATCTTTATACATTTAATGTTTCTAGGTAGAAAGATTTAGTCATAGTCAATTTCTTGAGTACGAGTAAACTCCTTTTACTAGTCGTGCATTAAATGTGTGTACAAGTTTTCCCTTTTGAGTCTTCTTATCAAGAAACTCATTCTTAACCTCACAGTCTAACTGATTGGTAAGAGATCAATCAAACTCCACGAGTGATTGTATTTCAAGGACTGCATCTTAACATTCATAGTTTTGAGCTACTCATCAGATACAATATCTGATAATGCATCTCAGTAGTTAGCAGGTTCACCATGATCCTCTAACTTATGTCCCTCAGCATTGATATAAAAACTATATCATTCAGGTGCAAGAGGTATCCTTGCGGATTTATGAATGAGAGATTTCAATCTATGGTTTAACATATGCATGTTCAACCTTAGAATGACATTAGCAAGTGTACTCAGAAGGTTGCTCTTGAATAACTTCAAGATCTAAAGGTGCTCCCACTTGCTTTTGTATGTAGAGACTAATCTCTAGATACTTAGCATCTTGAGAAACAATAAATTGTTTTCAAGTGGGACATCCAGAATACATCGTTAGTTCTTGACTCTAGTTTGTTAATTACTTACTCTTAGGTAGTTAACAAATTCAGAACTTCAATCAAGACATAATGAGATTCATCCCATGCCATAATACAATGGTGTCTTAAATTCCTTCTGGGTTGGAACCATATTGAGTGTACACATGGCACATCCAATTTCTAACCTTGATAGCTTTGGAGGTAAAACAATTTAAGTCATCAAAGATCAAACAATATCAATAGTGTTTGATTTTCCACGATGGACATACCATAAGGTCGTGGTATTCCATGAGGACTGATATTGTGAGACTATCACACAATTCATTAGATGAACTTATACCTTTTGGCTTACATATCTGCCAACCAAGTCAAACCAGATGGTATAAATTATAGCCTACTGCATACTTTACTTCATGTGCATGTTTTGACTAGAAAACATAAACATTTATTATACGTCGTAAGTGTACATGTCTTAACAAGAAGACATAACAGTTAACGTCTTACTTTACGTTATAAGTCTTTCAACAATTAACGGAATTGATGTTTTGTGTCTTTACAAGAGACCTAAACATATTCAACTAAAGTAATCATGAGCGCCGACACTTGGCCTCAATAGTAAATTCAAGTTAATTTTATACTTCATGATTATGACTTTACAAGAAAACATAATCATATTTACTAAACAATTCAGTGAATATGTTGAAGTAACTTTTCATGTTATCTTGATAATAGTTCTAATAAGGGCAACATACATTTTATGTGTAGAAGTCCTAGTAGAATCTTAGTTTCTTACCTTGCAGTCAAGAAAAACCATTAGTCATATTGTTATACGTTGTACCTTGCACACAATTAATATTTCTCCCACTTGTGCATGGCACAACATCATGAGAGTATACAAACAACACTACGCTCGTTTGTTTGTATGAGCAATATGACAATGTCTAAGATAACATATGATTTTTAGTCAAAATCAAAATATAGATATGTAGAACTTTATCGTTTTAATAATGAATCATGCACAACAAGTTTATAGATAACATTTCAGGAAGCAACATCAGGAACGCGACAAGTTATCTTATAAAATTTATGCAATGGTTCTTATATAAACTATGATGCTCAACATGTGGAAAGTTAATTTATTATTTCAAGACAATCTGGAAATAAGATGGGCAACTTGCAAGGTAACAAAGCTTACAGCTCCCACTGGATTAGACAACATTACATGTGTTTCATCACCAGTAATATAATCACGTAGCTCCCACTGGAACATTTCATGTGTTTCATCACCAGTGGAGAGTGAGTGGTAATACTTTCCATCTTTCATTGAATATCTACACATTATTGCTAATATGAGTCACTTTGACTAGTAAACATGTACTTAGGTATTCAAGAAAGTGCATCAAGTTCTAACATATAGATGATGGGCTAGCCATCATTGCTATTTTAACTTGAAAATAGGCATGCATTTCCTCCATTATTGGTCTACTTCACCACAAGGGTATGTAGGACCTTAGTAGGCTGATTGGGTTAAGACAAACTGCTAGGTAATCATGCTAGTAATTTCCTTTACCACTTTGCGGTTTATTTTTATTTCTGCTTCTAATTATCTAAACTCATTTTAGTTTGGTAGCTATAGAAAACGTGTTCTCTAGTTATCCAAATATATTATATTTCTTCAATGTTTCAAAACCGAAACTAGGGTTATGAAACAATCTTGAAAGAATAAGATGTGTAACCATACTTAACCGTTTTGACTTTTACAAGACATCACGATTTCTAGAGTAGGTGTTCTTTGAGTTTTATTAGAATTAGGAAAATTCAAATA
Source organism: Artemisia tridentata subsp. tridentata (assembly GCA_021014915.2). Classification (NCBI taxonomy): domain Eukaryota; kingdom Viridiplantae; phylum Streptophyta; class Magnoliopsida; order Asterales; family Asteraceae; genus Artemisia; species Artemisia tridentata. The sequence goes on from CP139508.1 coordinate 337,067,284, forward strand.
TTCCTATTATGGCTTTTCCTTATAAAGAAAAAAGATAGGAATAAGTCTCTTTCTTACAAGGAAAGAACGACTTAGTTCGTCCTTTTAACAAGAAAAGAACAAACTCTTGTTTACGGATTGTGTTGCATTAATACATTAATTGAATTTACAAAGTTCATTTTTAGTATTTTCGATAATTATCCTTTTATAAATTAACTACCCCATGTTTAGAATTTAAAACAATTAATTTTCGAAAAGGCTAAGATCCACATTGTGCTTCTACTATCACATCAGTTGATCTGCTAGCAATAGTAGATTTAATTGGTAGGCGACGATCACCAATTGTATTACATGTACAACTCTTAGATCCTTATGGGACTCATGGCATCTAGTGTCAAACAACTAGTGTCATGCTGGCATGTTTAGTCCCATCTTTGCCTCGGGTCCAAGGTCTGACCAAGCATAACTCGATTAAGTCATCCAATTTAAAAACGTGTGAGAATATATCAGGGTCTGACCGCTAGAGAATAGTCACCCTGGGTTACAATTCAGCCTAGGTCTGACCATAGCCAAAAGGTAATTGCAAGTGTTTTCATAATTGGACGGCATGACTTAAATTTTGACGGGTAAAGTGTTTTGATGTGGATAAAAAACGTGTACGAAAGAAGCATGCATTCATTCTTCGTAGCACAAGTTAAACACTTTTCTTAACTTAAGTCTAATCATTATTTTAATTTATGTGTGTCAAGTTGCCCATTTTCAAGACTAATATAAATCCTAAGTAGATTATAACTAAGTTTGGACAATACAATAAATAAATAAACAACCTTAACTAGTTTAAGTGTTATTTAGGAAACAATGATTTTTAAGTTTCAAATCATATTTAAACTTAGTTAAACTAAATCATAAGACTTAGTTCAAAATGGTTTATGTTTCGTTTTAAGTTTTAAGAAAACAATTTTCATTTTACATGTAGTCACAACATACATAAAACAACCAAACAAACATACAACCATAATATGCAAAGCCTCAACCGATGAAAATCCTATGCTTGGTCTCGTGAGCCATCACAAGAACCAAGAGTCAACTAGGGACATATAGCACAACCACACGGAGGGCTCCCACTTGCCCCAAGACAATCATGGGCAAGTAAAGGCCCATAATGCACATGAAATCATGATTCTGTCAGCCCAGTTTTTCTGTATTTGGAGGCTCAAACGGCCTAGAAGATGACCTCCTCATGCTTTGGCCCAGTTGACAAAGTTGTAGGCCTATGTCTTGTGAACCTGCACAAAAACATTTAGCCCAAAATACCTTACCAATCTCCTGGAAATCGCATTTTCCCATCAGGTGTCCAGCAGCTACTTTTGGTCCAAAATGCTTCATTCTTTTGCCATTTGCTTCCAAGCTTTCGGTTACATGATATATAAAGTAAAGTACATCTAATATAATTTGTATCTATTGTAAAAATGCCCAAACAATGGCAAAACCAAAATGAAATACATTGCAAAAGTGCCGAAACAATGGCAAATCCCAAAAACAAAAAATCAACCAACAATCACAACATCACAAGGCATAAGTGGTCTAGGTTTTCATCGGCTTTGCATATACACATAATAATACAATAAAATTATGATCATGACAAGGTGTTGGCTAACTCCATGGACAAACATGCATGTATTTGCCATGGACAACAAAATAAATAACAAGAATTAAATTGTTAGCCAACGAATCGAAGAAATTAATTAACAAGAATTAAAACCCCGAATGGTACGCGTGTCAAATGGCCATAGATTCAAAACCCACTGATATTAGGACCTTCTTAACATCATTTTACCACAGAAAATTAAGCCTCATGGGCTGATTTGAAATCGGGTTACAAATCTATCAAAAAAACACGTTTTTAGGCCATTTTACGGGTACCGAACAAGTAAACAATTAATGTATGCATAACAAATGGCCATAGGATCAAAAAGTCCAGATTATTAGACCCCATATGGGTCGACATATATTCAAAAAATAAGCCTCCGGGGCTGTTTTGAAATTAAACCTTTAAATCCATTAAAAACACGCGTTTTTAGCCATTTTTACGCATACTTGATGATCATATGACATCATATGATGGCTCGTGATACCACTATGGGTGATGTAATATAAAATAAAATATCAAATATATAAACGCAGCGGAATACATCACCAACAAGGATCCATATAGTCATATGATCAATCAAAAGAATTAAACAAACAAGTTATACCTTTGTAGCGTGATCCGGGAGTCACCACCAAGCACTATATGTCGAATGGAATAAGAACCACAAGTGACCAAAGGAGATCACCTCTATGATGTGTCCACACTACACTTCACCGTATGCCAATGGATGCTAGTCCTTTAACCACCGTAACCCTTCTAGTCTTCTTTGAATGATCAAGAATCAAAGAAGAGATAGAAAAAAAAAACAAAACCCTAGGTTAGGGTGTTATGTTTGCCGTGAGTTACCATAGAGGAGGAGGGAGAGATTTTTGGTGATTGGTTATCATAATTATCAAGAGATTAATTAGGATATATCATTGACCAAATTAAAACCAATCTTCCCTAAAAGGCCTCCATATGGCCGGCCACTTATGGGCTCAAAATGGGCTTCCCATTTGTTTTCCAAGTCCAATAGATTAAGTCCATTACTTAGTCATTAGAAGCCCAATAGCGGTTCCTAGTTACGTACGGTTATTTATATATCGTAAATACGATAAACACGATATATAAAGTGGCACCTCAGTGCATATGTGTGTGACCCCATAGGCTCACATATGTCTAGCCATATAATTAGTAATTATGACACGAGCATACTCCAACATTCACCTTATATCTCTCAAGCTCAGCGGTCAATTTTTCATTCGCGGCCTTAACATCGCGATTGACCTTTTTGACATTCTCAATTTCAACACTACAATTGTGCAATAATGATTCAAAAAACGCACGTGTTTCCTCATCATTCTCAGCATGCTGTGACTCGAAGCCTCCATTAGGATCCATATCTGGAATTGCCAAATTAATATTGCTACAACTTGACGTGTCCATATATGTATCATAAGTGGATGCTGGAGTCGCAGGATGCTGTTCATCATGAGTCGACATATCAAATATTGCATTATTGTGACATGTAGTGAATGGTGGTACCTCAGAGACTGCATTGGTGTCATACATAGGAGGTAATTCAGAATCCGTGTCATACTTAGCCTCCTCAAGATTGGCCATGAAAATGCAGTTTGCATCGATGTCCTCAAGGTCTTCCATATCATCCATAAGAGCCATAAAGTCATTCTCTTCTGCACTCAACTGTAACCCAGCCGTTTTCTTCTGTGCCAACATTAATGCTTTCTGCAAATAAGCTGGATCTCTCTTTTTTGGCTTTTCCTTTCCATGTGACCGACTCCCTGACAGTTGAAACACTTTATCAAATTACCCTGATTCATATTCCCAGCACCTGGAGCAGCAACATTCCCAAACTGATTCCCAGTATTCTGACCCCTCTGATTGCCAACAACTGGACCCATCGGATTCCCTGCATACTGACCCATCTGATTTTCAACATACTGCCCCGCATTCTGATTACCCATCTGATATCGAGGAGCATATCCCTGCTGATTCCCATAACCTCCAACCATCTGTCCTTGTTGACCCATGTTGAAACTCGGCTGTGCAATCTGCTTGTTGCGAGTGTTCGATGAGATTCGTTGGTTGTTGTTGGTAGGTGTTGAGTAGCGACCTTGGAATGCCTTTGTGAGGTAAGCAAATGCTTGAGTCAAAGCAGCAGTGGACTCATCATTGTCATTAAATTCTGGTTCTGGGTGTTGCGGGTATTGTTGTTGTGGGTAGAATGGTGGTTGTGGAATATATTGTTGTTGCATGAAGTTCTGAGTGGAAGATGAAGAGGGTTGTGTATTCACTGTTGCCGGTGTAGGTGTTTGAGCAATGAGTGCAAGAGGATCATGTTGCTTTGCTAACTTCTCTTTCCTGACTTCATTTGCCTCTGCCTGGTTTTGCTTTAGGAAATCATAGAGCTGATCATAGTTCACCTGATGAAGATCCTTTGTTTGGTTAAAATCGTGACAAAGCGTCCCCATTCTTCTGGTAGATTGTTGATGAACTTGATGTTTTGAACAATTTTCCATGGTGACAATTTGTTTCTGATGAGCTCGTTCATTAAGGTGCAAAACCTGGTATAGTACGATTCAATGGGTTCCGCTGGAGTGGGTGTGAACTTCTCCCATTCTGTTAGCAGCTTGTTTTCAACATCATGTTGTCCAATTTCTGTGCCATGACAAAGCCTTCAAACTCGTTCCCACATATCGTAAGCAGTTTCACAACTGTTAACAGCAGCAAAGATCTCACGTGGTAAACCAAGTTGAATTAAGTACATTGCCAAGTCATCAGCTGCAATTTGTTTCTAATCCTCTGCCGTGTAATCATCTTCTTTTTGTAAACGAAGGAATGGTAGAGTAGGAGGTGTATCATTTGGATTTCCAAGGTCTTGAATCTGACGAGGCTTGAATGGTCCATTCTGGATGGAGTTGAGCAGGAGTCTACCTTGTCCGTCAGGTTTGGTTTTGATGTAGCGAAGCATACGGCTCGTCCATTGAAGATATCTACCTTTTTCTAGCATAGGAGGACGGTTTTCTGCACCTACTGCATGGATGCCTTGATGAGTAGTCATTGTTGATGTTTCGTATGATAAAGTTGATGCAGGATCGTTGTAACAAAATAGGAGTTGTGGTTGTTGAAGGTTCAGTTGTTGTTGTGAAGTCTTGGTTCTTTGTTGATGATCGGTTGAAGTTACTTGCAATTTAGATAAACTATGGCAATTTAGATAAACGAAACAATTTAAATAAAGTTACTAAATTGGACTAAACTATAATTTAGACAAAATCAAAAGTTCACAAATTCGACAAGGTTATGTAAATTACAATTTAGATAAAATGACAATTTCTATAGAAATTTCAATTTAGACCAAAATTTATACAAATTATGGCAAAATTTCAATTTATATAGAATTATCCAATTTATATAAATTGGCAATTTATATAATCGATCTAACTAATTTATACAAACTAGTAAATATTCCTTTGTCGAAGTATTCGTTACACTTATACAAGTGAAAGAATACCGAGTCCGCGATCCATGAAGTTATAGAAATTAAAAGTTTAAATCAAATTTATAAAAATAATTTAAGTTGTTAACGTTTAAAAAGAATTGCGATAGAGGACTATATTTGCCAATTTCCGAAAGTACTTCAAAGCTGTCACAATTGCGATAAGGGACTGAAGTTGACAATTCGCGAAAGTACTATAAACTGCCACAATTGCGATGCAGGACCAGTATTGCCAATTTCCGAAAGTTCTTTATACAATTGCGATAACCACTGGGACAATTGCGATAAGTCTTGTGACAATTGTGATGGAACTTTGCTCAGACAATTGCGATAAAACTCGAACAATTGCGATGGAAGCTGGGACAATTGCGATGAAGTTTGAACAATTGCGATGGAAAGCAGCTTTGACAATTGCGATGAAATTTGAACAATTGCGATGGAAAGCAGCTTTGACAATTGCGATGAAATGGCTTGTCCACAATTTCGATAAGGTCCACAATTGCGATAGATCCAACCACTCTTGACTTTTGACACTCGACCAATAATTTACCAACTGTGGAGATCTACCAACTCTTACCCACTCTTACCAACTATTCTTATACAAGAATTTCAAGCAAGAACTAACTGATGAAGATCCCCAAATCCAGTCAAACACAATCGTTGAAGCCTTTTGCGCGATTAAGTCACTTTTAACGCAAGAAGTTCAATCTTGAAGCTAAGATTCGACTAAAGAACTACCAAAGCTCACTAACCAACTCTTAAAATCTATTAAAAACACAGCCTTTAACCTGAAAATTTGCGTACGAATCCAAGATAAAACACAAAAGCTCACGTTTTTATAGAAAAAATTCAACTTTTGGTTACTTTTGAACACAAACCGAACACAAACTATATCCTATTTCGATGTTTGGCGTGTTGATACCACTTGTTATAACTAAAAACACTAACTTTATCACTCACTACCTTTGCTATACGAATGGTACTCAAACAAGAACAAAATGAGAAGAGTGTGGATCGTATGGAAATATGAATGTGTATCGATTAGCTTAAAGAAAAAGATAACAAATACAAGCTTGAAGCACACACACTCCCACCTTGGCTGTCTAAAGAGGCACAATGAGATACACTGAAAAATGGGGTGGGAGTGTGCTATTTATGTTACATATGCCACGACCTAAAAGGCTTTAGGTGGGCTTCGTGTGGGTTTGGGTCTCATGGATCACTTATACATTAATTCTTACATGTTAGATTTAGCCACAAGCCCACTTTCTAGACTTAGATACTACACGACACACAAGTTACAATATTACAAATGACCATCACTTTACATTTATAAATTAAATGCTAACATGTTTGGTCTAATTACGATTTGTGTATTATGATTGATAATTTGGAAAGGACGCGTTGCAAGAAATGTGGGAAATTTTATAACCCCACGTCTAACACTACACTTAGGACTCATATGAATGGTTGTAATCCGGTCCAAAATGATACGTCACAAGGTACTATTGGTGCGGATGGCCAAGTTTTTATATATGATAATGATGCGCTTCGACTTGATTTTACGAAGTTTGTCATTCAACAAGCGCTTCCATTCAACCATTTCGACAACGTCAAGCTTACGAAGATCATCAAAAGGAGGCTACAACCGCGGTATCAACATGTAAGTCGTACTACTCTTAGAAGTGATGCTTTTAAATTATGGAAAACGGCTAAAAAAGATATTATTGATGGTTTTCGTGAATATAAATATGGTGTTTCTATAACTACGGATACTTGGACCGCACCACATGGTACGGCAAATTCTTATCTCATCGTTACGGCTCATTGGTTTTATCCCGAATCTTGGTTATTAATGAAACGGACAATTACTTTTAAACTATTTGGTTATCCTCATACGGGATCTAATTTAAGAAAAAATTTACATGACACTTTAATTGAATATAATTTAGATGATAAAGTTTTTATGATTTCACTAGATAATGCATCCAATAATACTAGAGCTATGGAATTGTTAAAATTACGTATAAAACCCGTTTTAGATGGTGCTTTTTTTCATTCTCGTTGTGTTGCTCATGTTATAAATTTATCCGTGCAAGCGGCATTAAAAATATGTGATAGTTTAAAGATGAAATTTAGGGGTTTATTAACAACTATATATAGTGCGAGCAACGAACGACAAATGAACTATCACCGTTTTCGTAGACAATGTGGTGAAATACCCCTAGGACCTTGCTTTGATAATAATACTAAGTGGAATTCTACTTGCATGATGTTTGAAAATATATTACGACAACGTGAGACTTTAAACGCTTTTAATGATATACTTGTTAGTAGAAATAAGTCTGTTTCGATAGACGACCAAGATTGGGATCGACTAAATGATTTAACTATTTTTTTACAAGTTTTTAAAGAGGCAACAACTATATTATCGGGTGTTTATTACCCAACTAGCTCATTAGTTTTAAAGCAAATTTATGCTATGACGGAAAAATTAGACGAATTGAAAAACTCACTTAGTCAAATGTTTAGAAGAATGGTTAAAATTATAAAAAAGAAATTTATAAAATATTTTGGTAGTTTACCTTTGGTTTTTACTTGTTCCGCCGCACTTAATCCATGTTTAAATGTTGGAGGTGTAGAACTTTTAATAGATAGGATAATGGATAATTTAGACTTAGGCTTTGGGTTAAACGAAGACAACCCCGACTATAAAAGAACCCAAATTTTGAAATTTAACGATAATTTTAAAAAATTATTTGGAATTTATGCAACAAAATATGGTCAACAACAAAACCCAATTGTTGACCAAATGCGGGCCGGGTCGTCTCGAATGGCAAGAGACATTAATATAAACCTTTATAATAGTTTATGTGAAGACGCTACAAAGCGTAAACGAACATCAGCCCCAACAAGCGAATTAGGACAATATATGGCTACAAACTTTTTAATAACTTTAAGTCCCGAAGAGTTTGCAAACTTTGACATTTTGGCTTGGTGGAAAGAAAGGGAAATCCAATTTCCAATTTTGTCCGCTATGGCTCGTGACTTATTAGCGGTCCAAGCTTCATCGGTACCTTCCGAATCGGCCTTTTCTACTAGCGGTCGAATTATATCGGAAATGTTGATACAAAAGTTGGGCGTTCCTTGTAAGGACTTCTATTCTCGTACCAATTAACTCTTAATGCTTGATGGAACCTGCGCACTAAGAAAAAGAACAAAAACAGTTAGGCTTATCGAGGGATTGTCTCCCCCGATTATCCTCCGGCGTGAGAGTAAGTAATCGAATTTAGGGTTTTAGCGAAGAGTTAGGGTTTTTAGTAGATCGTACCTTTACCGAGGGCTTGGGTGCCCTTTATATATGCATGAAACCCTAGTAGGTTTCGTGTTCCCTACTCCTCGGCCTATTAGCCGACATCGGATATTTAGTATATATCCCCTTTATTTAGGAGATACTCGATATCCTATCCGGAAATAACTTTGGGCTTGGGCCTTGTCGGCCCAAGCCGCATAACTGGTAGTCCAGTTGCGGCCCATACGTGGTGGGCTTAATTATTAGTATTGTTTACTAATCGGGTTCGTGACCCGGGTGTAGACTATACGTCATCATGTCCCCCCAGTCTAGTGTGCGCAGGGTAAAACCTGCTGATGCTAGACTAAAGTCGTCTCGAAATTATTCCCCACGCGTACGCGGGAAGGTTTCAAAAAATATACCGCCTAAAAAATACACGTATTATGTATCTAGTCCAAAAAAGTGCAATTTGGGTACCTTGGGAAGTGGAGAGGTTGCCCACTTGTCTTGTACCGTCATATATCCTAGCCACACGATGTGAGATAGTGGGGTACACGTGTCAATCATCTGTGGTGGATGGGAAACTATATAAACTTCCGCCTCCTTTCACTGTGTTGTCCACAGTTAAAAAATCACAATTCCACCATTTTTACATCTTCAATTCTGCTTTCAAGAACGATAATTCATAGGTAATAGCGCGTGCGCACATAGTCTGAATCACAAAATGGTAGCGCAACTTCATGATTTCCATTCTAACATAACCGAGGATGAACTGATCCAGTTCACTTCGGATTATTTTATCCCTTTGGGCCTGCGCCCAGAGGTACCAGGTCCGAATGACACCATCGCGGATTTCCCGCTGGGAAGGTGGGGCTATATACGCGCTTTTTCGAGTGGGCGAATCAGCGCGTACCCATCTCCGTGTTATTGAGTGATATACTCCATTATTACGGGCTCCACATCTCTCAGTTACATTGTATTGGTGCTGGTAAAATTGCCAACTTTGAGGTTAACTGTCGCTTGTTAGCGGTCCACCCGACCCTCCAATTATTTCGCGCGTTTTATCACGCAACGTGGTCAAATGGGTGGGTTACCTTCTCTAAGCGCGTAGGAAAGTTACAGTGCTATGTGCAGAAGGTAGATAAACTCAAGGATTGGAGGGAAAAGTTCTTTTGGGTCGACGCCGCCGTCTTCCCTTCCAATTTTCCCTTTTACACCCGTGCCACTCTGCCCAAGGATGAGCGCCCCCCTGAGACGTGGTATAACGTGGATCATGCGGCGATCATAGATGAGAACCGCCTTCCGATCAAACCATATCCGGAAGCGTTCCTGGTGCACATGGGCATCAGTCGCAACTACTTTGAGCATGAAACGGAAGTTCCCACATTCTTGAATGCGGATGGCACGGGTGGGTGCTCCTTCTGTCGCCTTACTGTCGTTATTAGTGTAAGCGCTTCTTCATTGTCCATACTTTATGTAACTTGCTTCTTTTTGTCTATTTTATGCGCAGAGATGGATCTTTTTTCGGTTGTGCACCTGGAGAATCCGCGTTCCGTGGCGGTGGGAGTGCGTCCTCTGGGGGAGGGTGAGCAGACTATTCTGCAGGCGACGGCAGGGCGCGTCTTGGATTTGGTTATCCCAGATCCTGAAGGCTCCCCTGATGTGGTGGTAGCTGAGCCGTTACAGGAGGTGGCTCCTCCTGTGCAGCAGGGTCCTGACACTGCGCAGACTCCGCCCCCCGAGATGCTGATCCATTTAGAGGAGACCGATAGTGACATGGAGGAGAGCTCCCCACTGACGCGCAAGAGAGCGCTTGGTGGTGATGGTGAAGGTCCTTCCAAGAGGCCGCGAACTGAGGCTGGGGGAAGCTCGCCTTTTACTGAGGTGCAGATAAAGTAAGTACCTTAGTTATAAACTTTTGTCAAGTTATATTATGTTCTAACTTTGTTCCTTCGTGTCCTCAGTGTGGATGCTGAGAAGTCTGGTGGAGGTGCGTCCACGGCTGAGACTGAGAGGGACGTGTTCTCGACTCCTCCCCCTATGTGAGTATTTTTTAGCAATTCCTTAGGATTTTGTGTATGCTTGACTGTGCGCTAACCTTGCCTCTTGATCTTTCGTGCAGTGAACAGCCTGTGGAGGACGCTGGCGTCCTAGATGGGAGTGCGCCACCCGAGGTGAGTCATGCTCTGGACGGGGCGCGTTCACCGAGGGATATTGGAGAGGAGTCAAGTCCGTTTGACTCTTCGATGGAGGAGCTGGCCTCCATCGCTGTGCGCCAGTCAGAGTTGTTGGCGCAAGTAAGGGTGCACAAGTCTGAGGAGGTTTCCAGACTGCAGGCGCAATTAGCGTCTGTGCAGGCTGAATTAGCAAGCTCTAAAGCTGAGCAGCTGAGCTCCAAGGCTAAACTGGAGCGCGCAGAAGCGTCTGCGCAAAGGTTGGGGGAGGGGAAGATGTTGGTGATGGCTGAGCTGGAGAAGGAGCGTGCTGCTGCGGATCTTCAGAAGCGGAATTCTTTATGGGCGCTGAAGTACTTGCAACAGAATAGGAGCAAGCACTTTGCCAATATTGAAGAATTCCGTAGCCGAGTGGAGCTTGCGCTGAAGATGCAAGAAGAGAAGCTCCGCAAGCTCAGCATTGAATATGATGAGGAGCTATACCCTCACATGGTTCAGTCCGTAGCTGAGCGCAGGTACATGCTGCTTTTATCTCTTTATAGCTTGTGTATATTTGAGACCCTTATTAACACTTGTGTTATTTCGTAGGTGGTTGATCAGTCATGGTCTTCGCCTGGCTGCCATGTGTACTTTGGAGCATCCCGAGGTCACCACGTCCTTCGGAAAGGTTGTGGATTGCGCTATTGCGCATGGTGAGACTTTAGCCGCAGACAAGCTTGATGAGGCCAAGTTGTTGACTGTGCCACTTGCGGAGGTCCCTGGGTACAAGGCGAATGCCCGGGCTGAGCTTGTTGCTGCCATGGAAGAGCTAAAGAAGCTTGAACTTCCGCATATCGCTCGTTTGGAGCGTGATCAGGATCAGCCTATCAGCGTGATCATGGCGGGGCTCACTCTTCCCAGGCATCTGCAGGATAATGCAGATCAGCAGTTGGACTTCTACTTGAAGCCTAACGTAGCGCAGTTGAAGGTACCCGTTTTTGCTCAACCTCGCGACCTTCTGAATCCTTTCCGTCTTGAGAAAGAGGTTTCTTTGCAAAGGTCTTTAAATGCTCATGTTTCCAGGGTCGCAAGAAAGAAGGGCGCGACAGGGAAGGCCATTCTGTGCGGCATAGGCGCTGCGCATCTGCCTAGATCTGATGGTGTGCCTGTTTCAGTGGCCACCGTTTCCCTTGATGATGCAGAGTTGTTGAATCGACTCGAGGATGCGAAGGAAACGGCTTTGAGTGGGGGCTCCAGCCAGCTAAGGCGTACATATAGCATTTAGCTTTTTTGTACTAGTCTTTTTGTAGAAACGTATTCTATGAATAAAAGGTTGCTTTTGTACTTAGTGTTTTTGCAACTTCCAAATATTTATGCTTTTGAACTCGTGGTTCTTATATGACCTATGTATCCTTGCGTGAAGATATCTTTAAGTGTCTAAGCGTACTTAGAAAATAATAATCATAATCGTGTATGAATTTCCTTAAGTAAGGACCGTAGTCGTTAATTGAATTTTTTCAACTTAATGTAAAGAAAGAAATCATAGTCGTCTATGTATTGTGTAAGTTTACTTGTCGTATTTTACTTGAAGGAATCAAGAGTCTTGATTTCCTGAGTTGTTAAACGCGCACAGTGTGCCCTATTGCGCATCCGTCGTGGGGTGCGTAAAGAACTTGCGCCAACGTCTTGAGCGCAAGGTGTTTAACAAGGATTCGTGATCCAAAGTTGATGGGTTTGCAACCCTCTTACTCAACGAGTTGTTTATTAGGTTTACTCATCCTTTCTGCCATCGTGGGTCTTAGTGTGTGCATGCACGCCATGTAGGCAAAATTATAACAATATTGAAACACGATAATGAAAGATGCAAACAATAGAGTTACATGTGTTATGGAGTTAGCTAGAAACCATAACGTTTTATTAATACTTGCAAGTTTTTTTTTTTTTTTTTTTTTTAAAAAAATACTTATCTAGATAATACTGAAAAAATAAAATTACATGGATCTTTATTGGGGCACTTTCTAGAGTGCGTGAGTGTCCATGTTGGGCCGTAGCCTGCTTTAAAGATAGCACCGCTTCAGGTTGCGGACGTTCCACGTTCGCTGTAGCTCATGTCCGTCCTTGTCGCGTAGCTTGTATGCTCCATTTCCAAGTGCTTCTATGACCTCGTAAGGTCCTTCCCACTTTGGTCCTAGCTTACCAGTGTCTTCTGCGCGGCTTGAGTCGTTTTCGCGGTATACGAAGTCACCTGGTCTGAATGACGTGCTGCGTACTTTGGCATCATAGTATCCTTTCATTCGTGACTTGGCTTTCTCCTCACGTATTGCTGCGCGTTCACGTCGCTCTTCCAATAGATCTAAGTCTATGCGCCGCTCATCATCATTGGTTGCCACATTAACTTCCGCAGTGCGGATGGTTGGCATTCCAATTTCAGCTGGTATTACAGCTTCTGTCCCATAGACCAAAGAGAAGGGAGTGTCCCCGTTACTAACCTTGATGGTTGTTCGGTGCGCCCAGAGAACATGTGATAGTTCTTCCACCCATCTTCCTTTGTGTCTGTCCAGGCGCGCTTTGATTCCTTCGCCTAGGCTTCTATTTGCGCGTTCAACCAGACCATTGGTTTGTGGATGAGTTATTGACGCAAAGTGTTGCGTGATGTTCAGCTGTTCGCACCAATCTTTGAACGGGTTATCACGGAATTGTTTTCCGTTATCTGAGATAATTTCACCAGGTAATCCAAAGCGACACACTATGTTGTCCCACACGAATCGTTTTATCTGGTTACCTGTTATGGTCGCTACTGCCTTTGCTTCGATCCACTTAGTAAAGTAGTCTATTGCTACAATAAGGAATTTCAATCCGCCTGCGGCAATAGGGAAAGGTCCAGCGATGTCGATACCCCATTTGTGGAATGGCCATGGCGATGTAATAGGCGTTAGCTCATGCTGTGGTCGGCGCGGAATGGGTCTGTGAACTTGGCAATCACTGCACTTCCGTACCAAGTCTCGCGCGTCACGGTGCATAGTTGGCCAATAGTATCCAGACCTTAGTGCGCGCGCTACAATGGACCGTGGTCCTGAGTGCATGCTGCATGAGCCTGCGTGGATCTCTCGAAGTACATAGTCTGCCTGAAGAGGTCCAACGCACCTGAGCCATGGTTGCAGGAATGAGCGTCTATATAAGACGTTATCTCTAAGCTCGAATCGCTGCGCTGTGCGCCGGATTCTTCTAGCTTCATTATGTTCTTGGGGGAGTATGCTCTTACTAATGAAGTCAATGATTGGTGTCATCCACGTAGGGCCTTCTTCTTCTATCACTGTGGATATTTCCATCTCTTCAATTGACTTATTTTTCAAGGTTTCCACCAATACTTGTTTCGATAAATGTGCGAAACTGGTGGATGCAATCTTGCTCAGCGCATCTGCTTTCCTGTTTTCACCCCTGGGAACCTGCTTGATGGTAAACCTATCGAAGTTCTGGATCAGAGATTTGGTTTTTTCGAGGTATTGGATCATGTGTTCCTCCTTTGCTACATACTCGCCTGACACGTGGTTAGCAACTAGCCGTGAATCGACGTTCGCTTCTAAGTTGCGTGCCCCCATTTGAATTGCGATGCGTAACCCAGCCAGGAGTGCTTCGTATTCTGCCTCGTTGTTCGTGGCTGTGAATTCAAAGCGCAGAGCATATGTGAATTCAGCTCCTTCTGGGTTAGTGAGAATAAGGCCACCTCCTGATCCATCTACGCATGAGGATCCATCAGTGAATAGGATCCATGGTTCTTGAGGTTCCCCCTTGCTTGTCGCAGGTGTAGTGTCAGTATCTGGCTTCTCGATAATGAAGTCGGCCAATATCTGCCCTTTAATTGCAGTGCGCGGTCTGTATGATATGTTATGCTCACCCAGTAAAACGCTCCATTTTTGTAGGCGTCCCGATGCGTCGGGTTTCGAGATAACTTGTTTGATGGGTTGGTCTGTGATAACAGCTACTGGGTGCGCCTGGAAATACCTGCGCAGTCTTTTTGCTGCAAATACTAAGGCTAGGACCAACTTCTCCATTGCGGTGTAGTTAATCTCTGTCTTTTTGAGCGCCTTACTAACAAAATAAATGGGTGTTTGGACAGAGTTCCTGTCTGTCAGTAACACTGCGCTGACTGCTCCCTGGGTCGCAGATAGGTACATGATCAGCTCTTCCCCTGGTCGGGGTGCGACAAGCTTTGGGAGCGCTGTTATGTGCTGTTTGAGCTGTTGGAAGGCTTCTTCTGCTTCCGCGGTCCACCTGAAGTCTCCCTTTTTTGTACACTTCTTGAGTGTTTTGAATAAGGGAAGTGACTTCTCCGCTGATTTAGATAAGAATCGGTTCAGTCCGGCTAGTTTGCCGTTTAGTGACTGAACCTCCTTCAGTGTGCGCTGTGAGGGAAGGTCGATGACTGCTTGGGTCTTTTCTGGGCAAGGCTTGATCCCATCGGGTTCTATCAAATACCCGAGGAACATGCCTTCTGTCGCGCCAAATGTACACTTCTTGGGGTTCAATTTCATGTTGATTCTCCTCAGTGTTTTGAACGTTTCCTCCATGTCGCGCACTAATTCTTCCTCAGTATGGCTTTTGATGACTAGGTCATCGACGTATACTTCCAAGTTGCGGCCTACTTGTTTCTCGAACGCAGTGTCTACCAATCGTTGGTATGTTGCTCCTGCGTTCTTTAGGCCAAAGGGCATCTTTGTATAGCAATAGACCCCTTGACTTGTGTGGAAGGCCGTTTTTTCTTCATCTTCCTCCGCCATTTGAATTTGGTGGTATCCCTTGTATGCGTCCAGGAAGCATTTGAAGGGATATCCACACAGAGATTCGATCTTCCAGTCTATCTCCGGTAGCGGGTAACAGTCCTGTGGACATGCTTTATTGAGGTCTGTGAAGTCTACGCACATTCTCCAACTGCCATCGCTCTTCTTTACCATTACTGGGTTAGAGAGCCAGTCATGGTAGTACACTTCCCGCATGATGCCTGCGTTTACTAATTTGTGTACTTCTTCCAGGATGGCTTTTGCGCGGTCTGGGGCTTGTCCGCGCTTTTTCTGTCGTATTGGAAGATATCCTTGTCGGATTTGTAGCTTGTGTTCCGTGATAGAACGTGGCACTCCTGTCATGTGCTTTGGCTCCCATGCAAAAATATCTAAGTTATTTTGCAAGAGTGCGCATATAGCTGATTTGCCTTTGTCAGACAGAGACCCGCCAATAGATATTTGTTGATCCGGGTAGTCAAGGTGGATGGCGACCTTTAGGTTTGGGACTTTGATTGCGCGCTGTTCTGGAGCATCGCTTACGTCGTTTGTCACTGCGTTGCATTCTTTGGGTGGTATGGTCGTATTGTAAAGAGTGACAATACCTCCTTCCACTGGGAACTTTAGCATCCCGTGCGCTGTGGATGGTACGGCGCGGATAGATGATATTCCAGGTCTCCCGATGATGCCATTGTACGGAGAGGGGGATCTGATTACCATGAAGTCCATCCAGGTGACTGTAGAGTGTGGTTTGTCACCAACTTCTACAAATAGACGCAATTTCCCCATGGGCCATATCTTCTCCCCTGTGAAGCCAGTGAGCGGTGCTGTGGCTGGGATCAACTGACTCTGTATTTCAGGTCGCAGTTTCTTGAAACAGTGTTCATATATAATATTAGCGGATGCACCTCCATCTATATACATGCGACGGATGTCGTGACCCCCCGTATGTATTTCAATGGTAAGTGGGTCCACCACTGCGTTGTTCGCAGTCAGGGAGGGGAAAGAAATCTCGTTTTCCTTAGAAAACCGTTGACTGACCTTCTGTCTTGTCGCGCGCTGCCATGGGTGTATCATGTAGATGATATCTGCCTTTTCTTTTGATGTCTCCTTCTTGGCCCCTGATTTTGGTTTGTCTTTCCCTTCTCTGATGTTTTTTACGAGGTGGTCCATCTTTCCTTCCTTTACCAATTTCTCAATCAATTGGCGCAGTTGGACGCACTCGTTGGTTGTGTGGCCTTTCTGTCCATGGTATTCGCAATAGCCATTCCCTGTGCGCCGATCTTCTGGGGTGCGCATTGGTGGTGGTTTCGGGAAGTTAGACCCTTCCGTCGCGAATATTTCTTTTGGAGTTTTTGTTAATGGGGTGTACTTGTCGTTTCCCCTTCCACCGCCTTGGGTGCGGTAACTCCTATTACGATTGCCACTCTGGTCATTGGATTGTCTCCTTGACTCTTCTTGTGGCCTATGGCTCGAGTAGCCTTTCTTGCTATCCGCGGCGGCTGCTTCTCCTTGGACGAAAGACCTCGTGCGTTTCATGAGCTCGTCAAAAGTTAGGGGAACCTTATCGTTTAATTTTTTAATCAGATCTGGGTTATTGATTGCATTCATAAAACCCGATATTTTTAGTATTTCTGGGCATGCCTTGACTTGCATGCATTCGTCTTTAAAGCGTTCCATGAAAGCGCTTGTGGATTCCCCTTGTCGCTGTTTAACCCTAGCAAGTTCGACAGGGTTTTTGGCGCACTTCTTCCTTTGAGTAAAGTTTAAGCGAAACGCCTTGCGCAACTCTTCAAACCCATCGATGCTTCTACGTGGAAGCTTGCTAAACCAGTTGCGCGCATTCCCTACTAACGTAGAGTTGAACATATGGCACCACACAGGTTGTGGCCAATTTTCGATAGTGGCTGCTGATTCGAAAATTTTTAGGTGATCGTCAGGATCACCTGTCCCATCATATGTTTTGACGTTAGCAGGCATGCGCCTTTTCTTATTCTCCGAAAAATCGCTGATGCGTTTAGTGAACGCATCAACCTTTTGGCGACGCCAGGGAAGAGACATGTCTTCGTCTTCCTGGTCGCGGTACTTTCCTCTTGACTTCCAGTGTCCAGTCTCGCTGTCCGAGGAATCTCTTGAAGATGAGCGAACTCTTTTGTGACGCTTGCGTCGACTGTCATCAGAGTCTGAGCTTGCTCCTCTGCGGCGCTTGCGCCGACTATCCTCAGAGTCAGAGCTTGAGGGGCTTTCACTTGGGGAGCATCGTCGCCCAAGCCTATCTTGGATCCTGCGACTGCCAAGCCTAGCGTGGACATTGGCGCGCCGCTCCCCCTCTTCAGGCTCTTCCAGATGTTGAAGATCGGCTGCTTCATCATCCATAATCCTCCTTCCAATCCTGGTAAACACTGGTTGTTTGCGGCTATCCTTCTCGTGTCTTTCCTTTCGGTAGCGCGTTGGGGACGCCTCATGCTCAGGGTCGAAGTTGAGCCTGGCGTGCAGACTTTGGCTTGACCTCTTCTTTGCCTCCTCTCGCATGAGCGCAGTCAAGGCTTCGTAGTTTTGAGATACAAAGTCGCTTGGCGCCAATTCGGAAGTGACTCCCTCTAGCGCGATGGAGTCTGTTTCCAAGGTAGGATCCTTGTTTCGGATAGGCGCATTGGGAGGTTCAGTGAAGTTCACCTCTGGCATGTTAAGAGGAGTGCGCTCTAGTTCTACCGCGCTAGTACTTGTTGTAACAGCGGGGGTAGTTTTGGTAAGTGATTCCACTGTAGGAAAGACCAGATCTGAATACGTTCCTAAGCTTCTAGGCGTGCTGGTTGTCCCAGGGGCCTGCTTAGGGGGCGCATCCGCTTGATGCTTCTTCCCTAGTGGGTCATCATGCGCTTTCTTCCCATGCGGACTCTTGTGACTTCCGTGTTTCGTCATTCTAGTTTTTGGTAAAATTCTTAGTGTAGGGTCCCACGGATGGCGCCACTTGTTGATACAAAAGTTGGGCGTTCCTTGTAAGGACTTCTATTCTCGTACCAATTAACTCTTAATGCTTGATGGAATCTGCGCACTAAGAAAAAGAACAAACACCGTTAGGCTTATCGAGGGATTGTCTCCCCCGATTATCCTCCGGCGTGAGAGTAAGTAATCGAATTTAGGGTTTTAGCGAAGAGTTAGGGTTTTTAGTAGATCGTACCTTTACCGAGGGCTTGGGTGCCCTTTATATATGCATGAAACCCTAGTAGGTTTCGTGTTCCCTACTCCTCGGCCTGTTAGCCGACATCGGATATTTAGTATATATCCCCTTTATTTAGGAGATACTCGATATCCTATCCGGAAATAACTTTGGGCTTGGGCCTTGTCGGCCCAAGCCGCATAACTGGTAGTCCAGTTGCGGCCCATACGTGGTGGGCTTAATTATTAGTATTGTTTACTAATCGGGTTCGTGACCCGGGTGTAGACTATACGTCATCAGGAAAGAAGGTCAAGACTAACCCCCGAATCCATGGAAGTATGTGTATGTTTGAAAGATTATTTGGACGGAGTAGATAGGATACAACATGAATCATCGTTGGAAGGTCCGATATTACAAGACGTTGAAGAAACTATAGAAAGAGAAGAAGTTGAATTAGGGATATCACCTCCGACTACCGAATTAGATGAAGGTGAGTTTGAAGATTTTGATGTTGAAGATGTAGATGTAGAAGAGTTTTTGGATGATTTAATGACAGTATAACGGGTGATGGCAATGTCGAAGCTCGATATACTTGAGTACACTAATATGTTTTCGGGTGATGGCCATTCCGAAGCTCGAAATGTATTAGTATTTATATATTTTTAGTTGTATAATTGTATTGTTTAAATAAACGTTATGATTGTATTTTTTTAGTTGTATAATTGTATTTTTTAAATAAAAGTTATGATTGTATTTTTAGTTGTATAATTGTATTGTTAAATTAAATGTTTGATAATTAACAAGTTTATTAAATAAATGCTTGAACATTTATGTAAAATTCGGAAAGAAAAAAAACGAACCGGTAAATAACCGATAAAAAAACCGAATCCGAATATTTATAACCGAAAAAAACCGAACCGGTAAAAAACCGATTCCGAAAATTTATAACCGAAAAAAACCGATTCCGAACATTTATAATCGAAAAAAACCAATTTCGGAAAAACCGAAAAAACCGAAACCAATAACCGGTTTTCCCAAAACCGAAAACCGGTTTTAACCGATTTATTTGCACCTCTACATACCCCCAAAGTTTCTATTTAATCGCTTGCATACATCGAGTGTGGCTATTTGGCTAGTGTATCAAATTATTTGGCTTTCATTATGTTATGGTCAGCAAATGGAAGCGTAATCTGGTCACATGTGCACAATAATGTCACTTACGATAATCCCAAATGTATATAAATCGGTCCATTACAAAGTGCATACTGGAGTCGCTCTGGTCGCTTGTGCTGTTGTGCATACAGCCATACATGTTGCATAAGCACAGTCATAGTCTAGTACATTCAAATTGCTCAATAATTATGTAAGTTATGACCACCATGACATATGAGCTTGCAGTTATATTTACCATTACGTATAATTTGTATACAAAAACTAGTTATCAAATAAAAGAAAATTACCTATTGACTATTGTAATAGATTAGTATTTGATAAACATGAGCTTGTAACATTTTTATTTAAGGAAGATTTTAAGCAAGATCAGAAGGATAAATTTGGGTTTAAGTTTGGCCGAATCACCTTTTGTAATGTTTATGTTTATTCTGTATAAACAAAAGTTTTGTCTGGAATAGTATATGATATCCACTTATTTAGTCGATGAACACTCAACCATGGTATTACACGTATTGAAATTGGACCTAAGATTGAAACATTGATTTGACTGTAATGAAACTTTTGATCAAAATCCATCACATTTTACAGAGAACTAAATAACAAAAGAATACAACTGTGAATTAGTTCAAGTAAATAGAATACTTTAGAGAAGTTTGATTTGACTGCGAACCAAATCTGAAACTTTTAATTAGTTCAACTTCAAGTAAAAGAAAATAAAACTGTGAACTAAGATTGAAACTTTGATTTGACTGTCAAAACTTTGAAAATGTGATGAAAATTTTGATCAAATTTCCACATCGACCTGGAGAAAAACTACCTGCTGGTTTATATAGTCCAGATGAGTTGCACTCAACGTCCCTTCGGGGATATCCGATAAAACTGGAACGATACAGAGAAGATTAGCATGGCCCTGCACAATGATGACACGCACAAATCAGGAAATGGTCCAAAATATTTCTCGACCATTTCTTTCGTTTGCTGCAATCTTTATATATATATATGGTCTTAGTACCAGTTTTGCCATCTCGTGTCTCATATTTACCAAATCTTGTGATTTGGACTTTAGGAAACTAAAAGCCATATCGTTGCTTCAATTTCTTAAGGTCATTGCTAAAACGATTATGTGATTTTTAACTTTGGACAGCTAAATGCCATATCTTAGCTTCAATTTTTGTGGCAATTCCTAGATTGGTTATGTAATTCTGGACTTTGGACAACTAAATACCATATCATAGCTTCATCAATTAGCCTAGTGCTAGAGGTAAATTACCATCAATAACATGTTATTGTGTTGTCTTTAACATGTCTTTAACATCCGTTTGACTGGAGCCATTAGTTTTGTTTTATTCTGAACAAACATTAGTTTGATTAGTTGATCCTTTTTCCATCAAGCAAATAAAGTTCCAACACAGAAATCAAGTTTGCCAAGATTCAAGACAAATAAAGTTCCAACACTATTATTTTTGAATCACAGCAACTTTACTTTGGACTTGGGTAGAAAGTTTAATCACATCAACTTTATTTGGTTATGGTATTTACTGGATCTCTAGCATTCCTAGTTGTGCACCTGCTGACTTGCACTTGAGTTCTACTCAAGGACTCATTGTCTGGTTTAAAACATTGTCGGACCTATACAGCCACACAGGTATGCATTCCCAAGAATTGGTATAATAAATATCCCAATAAACATACACATATTGGAAAACTTGAGTACTTAATTTATTTTACTCTCGATCCAAAATCTATGACTCTTCCCTGAGTTTAGCATCTTATATTTCATATCTCATCTATTGTTTTGATTTTTGTCATGTTGCAAGCATCTTGATACTTGCTCAATGTATTTGTAATTTGAAGCTCCTATTTACAAGGGCGCAGCTACCTTGGGGGGGGGGGGGGGCGCCCGACCCCCCGAAATTTTTTTTGCGATGTAGGGGGTATATAGTTTTCGTGTAGAAAAATTTCGGTATATTCGGTTTCGACCCCCCACTTTAATTGTGAAATTTCGGTTTATTAGATCCCGACCCCCCACTGAAGTTGGTCTAGCTTCGCCACTGCCTATTTACATATATTAATTAGCGCCTTTTACAAGTCTTTCTTTTAATGTCTTGTCTACTGTCTAGTGCATTGTCTTATACTTTTCTTGTTTGGTAAGGTTATCACTCTCGTTATACATATAAGGGTTTTTGTCCCTGCAATAGTAATTCAATGGGTGTGAACATGCACCTTAAAGCTTAGGTCATGGGTTCAAAAACCATCCCAGTGGCGGAACTAGGATTAAAGTTTAGGGGTAGCGAAAATTTGTTTCAGGGGTAGCGAAATACGAAAGATAGTACGAAAAACGAAAAAAAAACCAAAAATTCCACTACCGGGTAAAAGTTCAGGGGTACACATAGCTCCGCCCATCGATCCCAGATCGTGTCTCACTTTAGTCAAGGTATTATGCTATTTTCCACTCCAATGTTAGCCGGGACTGTTCGATGGGCCACTAGATGGTCGACTACCCTTTTTCTAAGAGTGCCACTACCCACAACTCTTGCAGCTATGATAAAGCTTACCATGTTAACTAGCTTACTTAATATCAAATTGTCCTCATAACTAAATATCATTACTCATTAGTTACTTGTATCACTTTATAGTTTATACCAAAAACAAGATATTGCTACGAGTGGTGAGTAGTGAATCCTTAAAAGTTAATACTACCAACTGATGGGCTATCACAAGGTATTCTATATTGGGCCGTAAGCCCATGGGCCAGTCATTCTAACTTCAGCCACAACAAAACCCTAATCCCCTCTCATTCTCCCTATATATTCAGCCATCACCTAATTAAACAAATCATCATATCTTTTCTTCGCCTACAATTTTTTCATATATGCTAGATTTATAGTTTTTAAGCTAGTTTTTTTTTATAAAATGTTTTTTTTTTCTTCTAGTTTTGATTAAAATTATGCCGTGCACAATAAGCCGATGCTCTGGATAATATATAGAATGAAGGAAGCATGGTAATGTGCACGAAAAATAAGCAACTTTAGGTCGTCATGTCTGCTCCCACTGATATTACTAATGATTTGGGGGCCTGGACTAGACCTACATTTTTTTTTATATATATTTGTAAGAACCTGATGTATAAAAGCAGGGACTTGTTGCCAAATAAAAGTGAACTAGTCTCCCGTAAACATCAGGAAAATAGAGCTGGGCATTGTTATTGGGTGAACCTCTTGATATTTATTATGATGCACAAGGTTCAGTAAACGAAGCTATATTTTTTCTTTCTTTTTTTTCTTAAAACATTTTTTTTTTGTTTTGAAGGATACGTTTATTTGGGCTTTTAATTCATTTTTGTACCACTTTTTCTTGTTGCAAAAAAACCAATGGACTTTTATGATGAATTTGAAAATTATTATTATGAAAATTAGTATATTTTTTTCATTGTTTGATGTTTGACATATGCACTAGCATTTTCGTTATTGATATTGAATGTAGTGTTTGCATTAAGAGAAAAACGGTATCAAATTTTGTTTTATGTTAAATTTTATAGCATTTTTTAAAATGACTTTTTTTGTCTTGAATTTATATACTGATACAGCAAATAAAAAAATGTCGTGTCATAAAAAAGTCAATAAAAGTGAAGTAATTGCCCTTATGACTACACTCGATACAGTTTTAATTCGGTTAATGTATACGAAATATAAGCTAAAAGATTATACCAAGAGACAACAATTGTTATTTGGATTTGACATTACTTGTTTTTGAAACAATTGTTTCTTTTTAACAAACAATGATGCGACAAACAGCCAAAACAAACTGGAATTTTCATACTTTTACAAAGTAAACTTTAATAGGACTTTAGATCGTGCGTTGCGACAAAGTGTTTATATTCGATTGTGATGGTAGCTGTCGGAAAAATTGTTGCCGGTGTTAGAATTAGAAGTGATGCTCATATTAGTTACCGGGCCTTTGGAATTAGGGGTGTTATTGGGTCGGGTTATCCGGTGTTATCGGGTTGGGCTGATTCAGGTTTTGGTTATAAAATACTAACCCGCATCCCGACCCATAAGGAGTCGGGTTCGGGTGAATTGAGTTATGAGTTAAGCTCAACTCTACATAAATTTCATAAAAATAAAGCACTTTATTAAATTATAACCATAATGTAGAAAATTCGTACGAGCAAATCTAAAATGCTCACTGATCCTCACAAACAGGAATACATTTAGAAATTATCAGTGTAGTCTTATTTTTATTCCCAAATACAAGATCAGTAGCAACCAAACTTTATAATATGTCAAAACCATGAAACTAATGGCATGTTTGGCAGGGAGCATTGTAGTCTTATTTTTATTCCCAAATACAAGATCAGTAGCAACCAAACTTTATACTAGTAATATGTCAAAACCATGAAACCAATGGCATGTTTGGCCAGTGTAGTCTTATTTTTATTCCCAAATACAAGATCAGTAGCAACCAAACTTTATAATATGTCAAAACCATGAAACTAATGGCATGTTTGGCATGGAGAATTTCAGAGATTAGAAATGAAGTAACGGATAGAAATTCAAAGAAATGAATTAAGCTGAGAAATTTAAATTCCACTATTTGGTAACAACAGATAATTGACAATAGATAATTGGTTGAAACCAATTCTTTTGTTTGGTATGGACCAAAGAGAAATGAAAATTGATCTTAACTACAATAATGCCGTTAGGCTATTAATATTAATGCCATCACTTGTTAACCGAATACTACACAACAGTTATACAGTTATACAATTATCAAGAAATCTAACATCTACAATTAGGGGTGTCAATAGGGTTGGGTTGACCCGAACCCGATACGGCTTGTAGGGTCGGTTTAATCGGGTTGATATAGCTTATCAGGTTTGTTTGACCCGAACCCGATAACCCGATATTGTTATAGGTTCGCGTTAGGATTGAGCTATTTATCTTATAAGGTTATCGGGTTAACCCGTGAGACCCGAAATATATTATGTAACCTATGCTACTTTTAAAAAATACATTAACCCATTAACTAAGCTTTGTTTTTACTTTTTAAAGCCAGCGGGCTTTATATTATGTCACAGTAGGCAAAATAAGCTTTGCTTAGTATTTTCTGATCAATATGCTGATATATATATACATATTGTAAAAACAAGTATCATGCTTGATTCTTTTGTCTATTACATATTATCACTTTATATTATGTCACAGTAAGCAAAAATAAGCTTTGCTTAGTGTTTTCTGATCAATATGTTGATATATACATATTGTAAAAACAAGTAACATGCTTGATTTTTCGCCTATTATATTATCACAGTAGGCAAAATAAGCTTTGCGGGTTAGTTTTTTCTAACCAAAACCCGAATCAACCCGACCCGATAAGACCCGATAACACCCCTATCTACAACCTATCATAATATAATCTTCAAACATTAGCACTCTCCTAGTGAACTACGACTATTCCAACAGCTGCACAACACGAAAAACAAAAACAAAAAACAGCCATAAAGCCATTTGACCATTAACAACCAACAAGAGCAACATGATTCCATTTCTAATAATCATATATAATATCCAATACACAAAGCTTAAAGATACAAGCTACCTTCATATCGATAAATAAAAAAAGGACAACTAGTTTTGACGACACAAAACTATACATTACTAGCAATTACATCATATCATCGTAGGTAATGAAGAAGTAGCTTCATACAAAAGGAGCTAGCTAAAGGAACAAGTACGCTTATACAAAAGGAGCTAGTTGGAATGCAAAAAAAGGGGTTCAAGATATAATTTACCAAGAAGCACATACAAATCTATCATGTGGATCTTCTACCAACCATTTTTACCATCCTGATTTTTTTTTCTTCATCATACCCGAATAGCATTTCGGCCTTTAAAGGGCACTTCCCTATCATATCTATCTCTTCAAAAGCTTCCTCAAAAGTTATCCCCGGTATAGCATCAATCTGATTCTGAACTCTCTTCATCAAATCAATCTCAGATTGTAGTTTTCTTTCATTAATATTAGCCATTTTACTTAAGTTCATGTTCATCTCATTCCGCATTGTAGTGATGGTGTTATTAAAACATGGTGCAGGATTCCGAATACATATGAAGTAACTCATCACTGTTAGACCCGTTTCCCGGGTATTGGGACCCCACCCTAGATGAAAATAGATTATGGCTTTATTTGATTGGCTAGTCAACATATGTTGTGTTTTAGTCAAACCCGATAGCCAATTAATAGTCAAAGTATGACTATGTAGTCATATAAAAGTGTTGAGTAACTTTAAGGGCTTAAGTTGCCAAGTGTTAAACATGTATTATAAGTTAGTGTGGCTAAAATGGAAGAAAGAGGACTAGAAGAGCCATTCTTGCCAATGTCCCAAACTTGTACCTAACTAGATATATCTAGGAATGTCTAGACTTTTCCACATTATTCATGTGTGTGGGAAAGGCCGGTTTTAGTGAGAGGAGAAAGGGAGGGAAAAGGCTAGTGATGGTTTAGGAGGAAGAAGATGAAGACTTCATGATTATAGTCTTATTTAGTAATGATCTTCCTCAAGTAAGTCTCCCCATTCTTGATGTAGTTAAGTGATAATTTAATGGGTTTTCATCATATGATCAAGATATGATCATATGATGATATGGGTTAGAAGATGATTATGTTTTGATGGGTTTGATAACCCTTGTTTATGTATTTGAGTATTATGTGATTAGGTTTTGATTATTGAATGATGATGATGATCGATGATGATGATGATGATGATGGAAGCTTGTGTTGATGATGATGTTCTTGTTGTTATGTAGCTTGGTTTGAGGTAAGTAAAATGATGATAGCATATGTTATATGGAATTCCATCATTATGTGTTATGTATGTTTATGGTTAGAAAGATAGCTTGTGTTATGCCTATGTGATGTCAAGATATGGCTTATGTGAAGATTGGATGCTAGGAGATAAGTTGATGTTATGTGCTAGTGATTATGTGAAGTAAGTGGTTTATGTATATGATGCATTATGAGGTTTGAAGTATAATGGTATGTTATAGTCGTTTTACTTACTAAGCCTTTGTGCTTACGGTTTAGTTGTCTAACCATTTTGTAGGTTGGCATGCTTGTATGGATGGCTTGGATATAGTGATTAAGGATTTGGATATGCAAGAGTTAAGGTAGTGTGTATTTAGGAGCTTAGGTAGAATACCGAGCTCATTCAAGATGATACCCCCGTGAGTCCATAAATGGTTTGTAATGTGGAGTCAAGTGTGAAATTGTATGTTAATGGAGTCATAACGATTTGGAAGTCTAACGGTGGGTCTAAGTATGTTTTATGTGTTTTTGAGTAAAGTTAAAGGGGCGTTTGGATTATGTGTGAAAATACCCATTTTGGGTTGTAAACGGGTCGAGTACCCTTGAATCATGTTTGTTATGTTAATCTAAGGCTTTTGGTAAAGTTTGGGTGGTTAACGGTGTGTCCAAGTGAGTTTAATGGTTTATGGTCAATGTTTAAGGGGGGTGTTTGGCAAAAGGGTAAATGTACCCATTTTGATGTGTAAACGGGTCAAGTGTCGTTGGAACATGTTTGGTATGTTAATGTAATGAAGTTGGTCAAGTTTGGTATAAAAATGAAGTGGTATAAGTGGTTTATGGTGTGAATGGGTCAAATGGGTTATTTGCATGACCCGTCTAATTTTAAGGTACTATTTCGGGTTGATTGGGTATGAAAATGATTTTGTATGTTATGTTAATGGCCTTGAGTGAGTTTGGTGTGGATATAAAGTAGCATGGGTCGGTTTAAGTGAAAAAGGGCCAAATTTCGGTTTGGTTATGCCAAATTTCGGTTTATACCGAAATTTGGTACAAAAGCCCAAATTTCGGTTTCGAATTTCGGTTTCAGTTTGGCAGATTTTGGTAAACTTTGAAAAATCATATATTTTAATCCGTAAGTCGTCACGGGTCGTACCACCTATCGTTTTGAAGGTAATTGAGTCTACTTTCATTTAAAAATAGCCTCAAGGGCTGAATGTCTACTGATTTTTGTCAGTTAATAAAAGAATGACAGCAGGTCAGTTTTGAGAGGTCGTTTCCGCGTAAAAAGTTTTAATTTTTGGTCTAAGCGGGCACGGGGTGTAACAAATTGGTATCAGAGCTTCGGTTTAAGTGAATTAGGTTTTCTTTAGGATGGCCTAGTCTTAAACCACTTGTAGAAGCGTTAGACGTAAGTGTTAGTCGCGCGGAAATTAGTTGCTAAGTGTTAGACGGACTATGTTTTATGCTAGTTGAGCATATTGATGATAGGTGATATATGTGTGTGTGATAGTGTTGTTGTGTATGAGATGCAAGTCCATGGGGACTTGAGATGTTTAGATGATTAGTTAGCCGTGCACCTCGGTTGGTTCCGGTGTTTGTATTGTGATTAGGCGTTGTATGATAGCGTTAGAGTTATGAATGCGAGTAGCAAGGCTAAGTGGTATTAGAGATGGGTTAGTAAGTGGACTAAGGTTTATGATGCCTTAGTTATGAGGTTGGCTATTGCTTGCGGCTAGTTAGAATGTTGAATCTTAGACATGGATTGATTATGCGATATGTTATATGATGCCATAGACTATGTGAGTTGATTTTGATTTTGAATGTTTTAACACTTGTTGGATAAATGTTAAGTGTTATGGTATGATTGATTTTGTGATGTTAAGTCTATGGTAAGTTTATTGTATGTCTAAGTTTTATGTGGTGTGCTTGAGAGCACGATTGCGTAGAAGTGTATGAGTTAAGATAGATGCATATGATTATATGTTACGTGTTGACCTAGTTGTGGTCGGTAAAGTTAAAAAGAACACGTTGATATGTGAAGACAGTTAAGAAGCGTATAGAAAATTTGAAAAAGCATAAATGCTTAAAAAGATAAAGATAAGGAAGAAATGAATAGCGAAACATGTTTATAGCTTGATATTTTGAGAGGCATGAGTTCTTATATGCTAAACTAAATGAGAAAGTTAAAGTGTAAAGTTAAGGAGTGATGAGAACATGTTACATATAAAACATGATAAATAGAAAAGTGCTAGTGATATATGGTAAAGTATGATGATTCAAAGTGACGAATAAAATATAGATTGCGCTAGAAGTCATGGGTGACTTGAAGTGCGCTAGAAAGAAATGTAAAACATGAATGTGATCATGTTAGTATATATTTGGAATATGTATGATGAGATTTGTGATAGTGTAAAAGAATAAACCTATGTAAGGTTTGTATGCATACAAGTTGAATAAACTAAATGAAGTGACAGTATGAAATGAGAATATAGTCAACAACGGTTGACGGGTAATAGTAAGAGTGTGTTGTAAGAACACGTAGAGATGTGTAAGTTGTAATGAATAAGCATTACATATAAATTTTCTAAAATAAAAATGGCACATAATTAGTGTATGAGTCAACTTGGGGTTGACGGGCGAGAGATAAGTGGCATTGTGAAAATGCGATGATAATAAATGTGCAAGTGTTATATAGAAACTTGCCTAGATGATAGAAAGCGTGATAGTGAATGTTGAGATTGCGTAAGGCAATGAAAATTGAATAAGTGACAGTGTGTGCCTAATTATAAAAGTGCATGAAAGATAAAATGAGTAGATATGATGAGACAGATATAGCTTGGATCCAATGCTCGAGTTTTGGCATCCTTTGGGATGGCCTAGCTTGCCTTTTATGGCATGATGTATAGTTTGCCTTTTATGGCATGATTGTTAGCTTGCCTTCACCGGCATGGTTTGCCTATATCCTTGGCATGATGTTAAGGTGTCTTTATGACACGATGGTAAGGTGTCTTTAGGACACGATGTTAAGGTGTCTTTATGGCACAAAGTTAAGTTGCCTTCTATGGCATGATGTTAGCTTGCCTTTGTGGCATGGATGTAAGCTTGCCTTTACGGCATGATGGTTAGCTTGCCTTATGGCATGGATGAAAGTTAGCGAGATTGGATCCAAGGCTAGTAAATATGGAAAGTATAGTATGTACGAGTGTTAGGTCGGAAGCGTATAAGTAGGATGGTTTATGGTTTCTTGATTTAAATGGATTGGGACGCCTTTTCATTTGAATGAGGAAATTGTAAATCACCGAACCATGAATTTGTAATTCTTGATTTACATAGATCGGGACGCCTTTTTATGTAAATGAAGAGTTACAAAGGAGTGGGCTTATGTGTGACCGATATGACATGAGTACGGATAGTGATATGAGGTAGTAAAAACTAAAACCGGTTAGACGTCATAAGAAAAGAGAAATGCAAATAAAACTTATATAGTAGCATTAAGGTCATGTGTAAACCTTAAGATAGACGTCTGAAATGAATTGTGCATTAAGTTAATAAGTTAAATTGAGAGTATTCCTATAAATTTGATAAGAAAGTTTGCTTAAGTGTTGTGTGTAAGAAAATTTGAAGGTGCCGTTTGTATAGTGCTTTTTGTATTTTAAGATAAGTTGCCGGTTTTTAGTATAGATGCGTATTTGGTGTTATGTGGAATGTGAGGTTTGCTGGATATATGAGGTTATATCATGATTAGTGTATTGTTTAATGCCATGTTATAGTGTTGAAGTTTGACTCATATAGAGTCAAAGTAGTAGATGTTCCTGGATGACAATTAGTCATTGTGGGAAATCTTAGAAAAGTTTGCGATGAGAAGCGTGTTTTTAGTGGATTATGAATTATGATTATGTATAGTGAGTTTAGAATTTGCAAGATCACTTAGATCGTTGCAAAGTAATGGCTTAGAAAGCATGATAATAGGAACATGTATATGTCGTGAAGTTAGTTTTGGATAGTTTTAGACGAGAGATTTCGGGGACGAAATCTAAATAAGGGGGGTAGAATTGTTAGACCCGTTTCCCGGGTATTGGGACCCCACCCTAGATGAAAATAGATTATGGCTTTATGTGATTGGCTAGTCAACATATGTTGTGTTTTAGTCAAACCCGATAGCCAATTAATAGTCAAAGTATGACTATGTAGTCATATAAAAGTGTTGAGTAACTTTAAGGGCTTAAGTTGCCAAGTGTTAAACATGTATTATAAGTTAGTGTGGCTAAAATGGAAGAAAGAGGACTAGAAGGGCCATTCTTGCCAATGTCCCAAACTTGTACCTAACTAGATATATCTAGGAATGTCTAGACTTTTCCACATTATTCATGTGTGTGGGAAAGGCCGGTTTTAGTGAGAGGAGAAAGGGAGGGAAAAGGCTAGTGATGGTTTAGGAGGAAGAAGATGAAGACTTCATGATTATAGTCTTATTTAGTAATGATCTTCCTCAAGTAAGTCTCCCCATTCTTGATGTAGTTAAGTGATAATTTAATGAGTTTTCATCATATGATCAAGATATGATCATATGAAGATATGGGTTAGAAGATGATTATGTTTTGATGGGTTTGATAACCCTTGTTTATGTATTTGAGTATTATGTGATTAGGTTTTGATTATTGAATGATGATGATGATCGATGATGATGATGATGATGGAAGCTTGTGTTAATGATGATGTTCTTGTTGTTATGTAGCTTGGTTTGAGGTAAGTAAAATGATGATAGCATATGTTATATGGAATTCCATCATTATGTGTTATGTATGTTTATGGTTAGAAAGATAGCTTGTGTTATGCCTATGTGATGTCAAGATATGGCTTATGTGAAGATTGGATGCTAGGAGATAAGTTGATGTTATGTGCTAGTGATTATGTGAAGTAAGTGGTTTATGTATATGATGCATTATGAGGTTTGAAGTATAATGGTATGTTATAGTCGTTTTACTTACTAAGCCTTTGTGCTTACGGTTTAGTTGTCTAACCATTTTGTAGGTTGGCATGCTTGTATGGATGGCTTGGATATAGTGATTAAGGATTTGGATATGCAAGAGTTAAGGTAGTGTGTATTTAGGAGCTTAGGTAGAATACCGAGCTCATTCAAGATGATACCCCCGTGAGTCCATAAATGGTTTGTAATGTGGAGTCAAGTGTGAAATTGTATGTTAATGGAGTCATAACGATTTGGAAGTCTAACGGTGGGTCTAAGTATGTTTTATGTGTTTTTGAGTAACGTTAAAGGGGCGTTTGGATTATGTGTGAAAATACCCATTTTGGGTTGTAAACGGGTCGAGTACCCTTAAATCATGTTTGTTATGTTAATCTAAGGCTTTTGGTAAAGTTTGGGTGGTTAACGGTGTGTCCAAGTGAGTTTAATGGTTTATGGTCAATGTTTAAGGGGGGTGTTTGGCAAAAGGGTAAATGTACCCATTTTGATGTGTAAACGGGTCAAGTGTCGTTGGAACATGTTTGGTATGTTAATGTAATGAAGTTGGTCAAGTTTGGTATAAAAATGAAGTGGTATAAGTGGTTTATGGTGTGAATGGGTCAAATGGGTTATTTGCATGACCCGCCTAATTTTAAGGTACTATTTCGGGTTGATTGGGTATGAAAAT
The DNA here is from genome assembly GCA_021014915.2 of Artemisia tridentata subsp. tridentata. NCBI lineage: Eukaryota > Viridiplantae > Streptophyta > Magnoliopsida > Asterales > Asteraceae > Artemisia > Artemisia tridentata. Next base: position 337,099,415 of record CP139508.1, read on the forward strand.
GATTTTGTATGTTATGTTAATGGCCTTGAGTGAGTTTGGTGTGGATATAAAGTAGCATGGGTCGGTTTAAGTGAAAAAGGGCCAAATTTCGGTTTGGTTATGCCAAATTTCGGTTTATACCGAAATTTGGTACAAAAGCCCAAATTTCGGTTTCGAATTTCGGTTTCAGTTTGGCAGATTTTGGTAAACTTTGAAAAATTATATCTTTTAATCCGTAAGTCGTCACGGGTCGTACCACTTATCGTTTTGAAGGTAATTGAGTCTACTTTCATTTAAAAATAGCCTCAAGGGCTGAATGTCTACTGATTTTTGTCAGTTAATAAAAGAATGACAGCAAGTCAGTTTTGAGAGGTCGTTTCCGCGTAAAAAGTTTTTAATTTTTGCTCTAAGCGGGCACGGGGTGTAACATCATCACTCTTGGATCTTTTGCGTCTGTTACTCTTACCATCTCGGGGAGAAGGACGATCATATGTATCAATATCTTCGTCTTCAAGATCAATTGGTGCAGTCTCTTGTGTTTCACTTACAACCTCGTCATCTCCAAGATCAATAGCTTGAGACCCTGTAGCTCTATCTTTAACAAAGACTAAAGAAAGCTTGTGATAAAGTGGGAATGGTTTATCTCTAAATTTTGTTGCTTCTGGATGCGTCTACAAAGTGATAACAAACATAAATTAATTAATTTGGTTAACACAATATTATTATAAGCTGCAACAAAGCAAGGAGGCCGAAGACTTTTATTATACCTTCACATAGGCATTCCATACATCTTCAGGGGCAGTGAAAAATGCATTTTTAAGGATCCCAACCAAATCCACTTGTGTTTGAACCGAGTATCATGTCGTGCATTATGCTAAAGTTAGCCCTACATGTCTCAACCGAGACTTTATATGCGGGTCTGCTTTTAAACCTGAATTCGGGAGACTTACATCCAACAAATTTTGAACAACTAGACCGTATCCTGGTTTGAAACCATTTTTTGCTCCATGCTTTCCAGACGCATGATCAATGTGTTAATAAGCTTTTGATCTTCTTCCACTGTCCATGTTCTTTTATTTCTTACTTGGCCTTTAGCCTTAGCCTTAGCCTTAGCGTTAGCCTTACTAGTGTCAGCTATGCCTACAAAATATAGATAATTGGAGCATGTATTCATGTGTCTTTGTCCCCAAACACAACAGCTTGTAGGAATAAAAGGTAGCAACATAAAATGATTCAATAAGTAGAAAACTTTGTATCGAAACATTAGGACGCTAATAACCCGAAACATTAGGCGGATAGAATGATTCAATAAGTACAAGTAAAACTAATATCAAATTATCAACATTAATTAGGCTAGCGGAGCACACCTATAAACCAAATGAAGAATGTAAATTTGCTAAAGCTACTGAATTTAACATGTTACAACATTAACTTTTCAAAAACCCATGGACTATGACACTTTCACTATCTGATGAAGAATTTGCACACAGGTATGTAATATGTTTAAAAAATCAAGGTTCTAATTTGTGTTAGGTATTCATTCAATTTTGCACAAAAAGTAACCAATTTCAAACAACAAGTTCTTATGAAACCCTAATTAATTAACAAAAAAAAACTTACAGATCTAACAGCGATGATTTTTACATATGGATTACCTGAATATCTTGGTGGAGGAGCAACGATTGGTGAAAAATTAATGGATGGATGTAAAAAGAATCAAAGATCATAAGGTGGAGAAGATGAGTTAGGTTGCCATATAGGTTGGGCTTCAATTGTTTTTCATAAGGTGGAGAAGATGAGTTAATAATGTGACTTGCACGTCAGCACGTGGATGGTCATTTTATACCCCTCTTTGTTTAGTTGAAGTCAAATTCTTAAATAAAAAGGACGGAGTTGTGTTTTGTGAAGAAAACTCATGGCCCGTTTGGTTTTGTTGTCGTGCATGTGTATGGATGTATGTGAAAGTCATTAATGTTGTTTGGTTGGTTATAGGGTCCACCACAATGAATTGAGGATATTCAAATGTGAAGGTTTCCTCATATCTTATGTATGTGAGTGGTTTCATTATATGCTCCATTACCATTTCACCCTATACAAACATACATACCCATTGTGATTCATAAAAACAAACTAAACGCACTCTCATATCCACACCAAATGAAGTGAAAATCAAAATACAAAAAAGGCAATTCTCGAGAATATAAACGGTTTCTCCGCTTTTTTCTTTTTAGCTTACCAAACAATGGAAATGAAACCATTTCCAATTCTCTACCTTCAATTCCCGTTTTTTTCTTTTTAGCTTACCAAATAAGGTCCTGTTTGTTATGCATGAATCACTATGAAGCAATGGAATCTTCCTTACATGATTGCTCCAATTTGGCCTTAGGAGGAAATTGGACCATGTTTGGCTAAGTAGGAGACCTAATTCAGTAAGGATGTACCATAAAGTAGGGTCCTCCTTGTGAAGGGTAAATGACTTTGGAGGATGCTGTATGATGGATGGAATAGAGATGTGTGTAAGATGAACCTTCTTTGTCCATCCAATACACCATCACAGGAGATAATGGTTTGTCTTCACTCAAGGAGTGTGTTCACAAACAGTTGAAGCCATTCTAGAGATCAAAATGTAGGCTGTTTGGCATAGCCCTTGAGTGGAAGGGTTATGGGTGCCTGGTGAAGCCATTAACCCATCTTATTGTGATTACTGTGGGTGTTGGTTGAGTGGTCATGGTAGGAGGGTAAGATGGAAATGTAGCTAGATGGTTAAGGTGTTTCTTATGGTGAATTGAGTTGAGAATGGAATGATACATGAATGAGTATTGTACTATGTGTTTTCTCTGTTCTGCATATGTCCGAGAACAGTTTGTAAGCTTGTCAGATATCGGATAGTTAGATTTTGTTCTGAATTGTATCAGTTGTATTCTGATTTAGGAATGCCCAAAGTTAGCCTATCTTATTCTCATGATGTAAAATGGTTGGAAGATTAATATAATTCACCTTTGCACCCAAAAAAATAAAAAATAAAAAAATCAAAGACTAATTCCAAGCAATATTGGTGGGGTTTATCTCTCATGTAATTATTTCTTTTGTCCACATTTTTTTTTTTTTTTTTCTTTTTCTATATTTTTTTTGGTATTTTCTTCTCTTTAACATTTATTTTTTATTTTTTTAATATCGCATTTATACATTTTCTCTCTCATACTTTTTGTAAAATCTATATCAAATCTAACACCAAATTCAAATCCAAATTTGAATCCGAATCTATTAACAAACCAAACGGACCCTAAATCAGAGTAACAGTAACATTAAACCTGTGTTGCAGCAGTAACCACAACCATGCATCATGCTGTAGTAGAAACTTAGTATCTAAACAACAAAACACACAAAAATATCTATCACGAAAACAAACAATAAACAACTGAATTAAATAATTTACCTTTTGTATGAATAAGGAATTGAGGATGAATTGATGTTGGCACATTAGCATTGTTGGACTAAAATTGGTTGTAATGTTTGGTAGTAATATATAATTAACTATTAGTCACTAATGCACTTTGTAACAAAAAAAACTATATAATATTTTTTTAGGTCTTCTCGGGTTGACCCGATAACATGATTAAACTTAACCCGAACCCGACCCTATAACAATATCGGGTTATCGAGTTCAGGTCAAACTAGCTTGTTAAGCTTTTTCAAACCCGATTAGACCCAACCATATAAGCGTTATCAGATTCGGGATTGACACCCCTACTTGTATTATAGTTTTGTAATATTTTCCTTATAGCTATTGGGCCAAGCCCAAGCTCATGTTGTATTAACAATATAAATACCTCCTACACATTGCAGAAGGATGTGAGAGTTCATTTGATTAAAAATAACACAAATATTTTCTCTCGTCCTCTTGCTCTCTCTAAAACTCTCTTATATTTATTATGTGATTCTTGATACTTTGTGGTGACATACAATTGGTATTAGAGCTTACACAATGATTGTGGATTGATTTGTTTTCGAAAAATGTGGTTAAATTTTGAGTTTTGATCCATTCGTGTGGTTTAAAAATTTACCAAGTTCATATTTTGCAAACATATGGCATTGAAGATTATGAAAACTTCAAACTGAGCTTTCAATCAAAACTGTCAAGTACGAAAATTCTCTTGAAAATGAAAACATTATTTATTTCATATAATTAGATCATAAAACAGAAGAGTGCAAATATGATAAACTTTCCTACAAGCGTGCTTACAAATACGTGGAAAAGCAAAACGATCTTTTGAGAGCTCAGTTGGCTGATTTGAAAGGAAAGAGTGTGGATACTAAGTTTGTAAAACAATCGACTGCAAAGAAACCACAAGTGATTTCAAATCAAGGTTTGCTCTGACAGTCGTTCAGAACAAAGAAAAAGCAAATGTGGAAGATTTTTAGTTAGGATTCGAGAGTTATCAAAGTAGAGTGAATCTCACAGCACCAAGACTCAAGTTCAGAGGCATTGGCAGAATAAAAGCCTACATTGTAGTAAGACAACAAGAGTTTGGGATTATTTACAAGACAAATGTTGGACACAAAAGGTTAATGGCCATGAGTAAAATTTCAAAGTTTTTCTTGGGAACTCTCGAATGGGTCAAAACAAAGTTAGATAAGTTGTTGAGAGACAATCATTAAAAAACATTGAGAACACCCTTTACACCAGAAAGTACAATCGGATGGGCAGTGGATTACATCAAAGATCGATTAGATTTCCGAGAGTCTATGAGAAGGTTTGAGCAGAACGTCGGAGATCGAAGACATCCAAGAGATCCACCATATAGGCGTAGACCCAAATAATCATCCCTTAGGGAGAGATTGTAAGCTTTAGAAAGTAATGATCATAATGTAATAGCTTAGAGTCTACTTTGTAATTAGCTTATAGTTGAGATACTTACACGAAATGTAATAATGGTATAAATACCCCTACTCGACACAACGTCTAGTATGTGACACAAGTGTTAAATGAAAAAGTTTTTCTGTCATATGTGTGCACCTCACGTCTCTCTCTCTATAACGTCTCTCTAAATTATACACGATTCTATAACATATTATACGTATAAGGATAATTTATGATGAATATGAGATCATGACCGGATCTACACACACTCCTTGTGTTAGATGTATACTTTGAATGATGTCTAGTCTAGCACGCGGAATTTACTAGCTAGCACTTAGAAGATTTGTTTGTTTGTGTTTTGTATGAACGAATCAACAATGAATGAACAAGGAACACAATATACTTCAACTTCAACGATTCAATATTATTAATGAATAATACAGGCACTCTTAATTAGTACTAGGGTTTACAACCTTGAATCTTAACAAAAACTCGATACTAATTCGTACCTAAACTTTAACCTAGGCAATCCTTTTATAGACTACGGATTCCTTTACAAGATAACTATCAACCTAATCGTATAAGATATACACAATATCTTTTCTATAATTATCTTTCACAAAGTCATAATCCGTACTAACTTCTATATTCAACCGTACGAACTGCTCTTGTCTTCAAAACTCATCAGCAGTACTAACTTCCATCTTCAGCCGTACTAACTGCTTAAGCTTAATTCCTAACAATCCTCCCCTAAACTTATGATTTGTTCCCAAATCACTAAGTTTCTTCAAATTAAGCTTCATCTCCTATATGAGGGGGATTCTTCCAAACACCTTTCATAACTGTCTCTTACTACTGATCTTCCTTTGTTCTGCAAGGTTGAAAATCTTTGTTACCAACATATCTGCCATTTCAGAATCTTCTTCAACCCTGAGTTTTGTATATAACATAGACATTAAAACACTTAATCTGAGTGGATAATCCTTTTCCACTAACATATAGATTTCTATGCCATCCTTAGTAGAAACTCTGTGCACTCCACACGTATAAAATAACTTCCAAGAGACATCTTCAACTTGTGCTTGAAATCTCCACATTGATTCTCCATTATCAGGTTCATAAATCCTTTTTAGCTGCACCCATAACTCTTTATCTTTATCTTCAAGTGGATCTTGAACTCTTAATCTTTCTTTTACTAAGCTCCATAACTGATTAAGATCTTCCCTATCAAAACCTTTTAGTAGATCTTCAAACAGCTTATACTTCTCAGTAATATCACCAAGTCTTATTATCTTCCATCCCTTCATCCTTCCATCAGTGAAAACTTCCCAGCCAATGATAGGATATTTGACTTCTAATGGTTTGATATTTGTAGACTCTGGAACTATCACCATCATATTCTTGATTTGCTCATCAGTTAAACCTTCTTCTCCAGATTTCAACTTCTTTGCAATATCAGATTCTAAAACTTCTGGTTCTATCTTCTTTCTCTTTGTGACATTCCTTTCAACTGATGTATTCAATCTTGCATAAGCTTTATAAAAAGCTTCTTTAATCTGATCATCTGATCTTCCTGTAAAATAACTTGGCTTCCAGTAAGCTTGATTCTTCAAATAGTTTTTCATAAACTTGACTTGTTCTTTCTGTGTAGGCATCTTTGTCTTGTAACCATGCTTTTGCCTATCTCTAATTCTCTGCATCAGATCATTCCAAGTTACTTCTTTGTTCTTTGACAAGATGAATTCTTTAAGTTTCTCTGACTTTTCTTCTTCACTTAGATCTTCATCTCTAAGAATCATCATTGCTTGAGCTCTTATAATGAAATCAGAATCTAACAGATATTGTAATTGTTCATTGAAGACTTCTTGATCAACATCTTCAGACCTTGTTCTATCCATGAATTTAGCAATGTTCCTTACATCATCTGCAGCCATCTTTCTTGCTAATTCTGCATCTTGAGCTATCTGAGCTTGTTCATCATCTAAATCTTTTTCAATCATCTTCCTTGCAACTTCTGCATCATGATCTATCTGAGCTTGAGTTCTTGGTTTTGTTTTCTTGAGCCTTTCTAGTTCTTGAGCAGCAGCTTCTTCTAGTGTCATAGGCTTTTTACCCTTATCTGCCCTTTTTCTTGCATATTCCTCTTCAGCCGTAGTATCACCAGTTGGAACTGTCTCATGCTCTGTCTCAGCAGTTGGAACTGTCTCAACAGTTTGAACTTCTTCAGCTTCTTGAATACCAGTCTGAACTGCTTCATGTGTCTCAGCAGTTTCTTCAACCCCTATGTCAACATTACCAGAACCCATATCAAATTGTTCCTCTTCTTCATCATTTTGCCTCCCCTGAGAACCTGATCTATCTCCTTTTCTTCTATCTGATTTCCTCCCCTGTTTGGGAGAATCACCATCATCACCATCTGAATCATCTGAGTCATCTGAATCATCATCCAAGACTACCTTTGCCCTTTTCTTCTGTAACTGTTCTTCAAGCTTTGTTACCCTTAAAGTCAATTTGGTGTAAACCTTAGCAAAGTTTTTCTTATGAGCCTTGAGTTCCTCCTTGTTGGTCTTTAGCTCCTCTTCTAAGGTTTCAACCTTTGCTGCTAACTTGGTACATAAAGCCGTCAATTCAGTTTGTGAAGAACTACCCTCATCACTTCTAGCTGTGTTACCTGCTAGGAGAGGTGAATCATGGGGAAAGGATCTAGGAATCACTCTGGGTGTTTCCCTTCTCCTATAAATGATGTGAATTGGGGATGTTAGGGTTCTTTCAGGAGCTGAAGTAGATGTGTGATGGGGATCAGTTGGTGGTACTGAACCTTCACCCACTTCAGTTTGAAGCATCTCTGGAAACAATGGAACTACTACTCCATTAAAAAGCCTACTAGCCATAGCCATGTTTTGAAAAACTTTTGATTGAAGGCTAGGAGTAGCAAAAGTTTCTGTTGGTTTTGTAAGCATGTATGTCTTTTTATTCAAAAGAGTTTGAACAAACCTTGGATACATTAGAAACTTGGTTTTGCTGTTTACATTTGATGTCATACCCTTAAAAATAAATTTTGAAAAGTTAAAAACCTTGTTTGTAGACAGACAAATGAGAGCAATAGCAATATTGCAACTGAATTGCTCCCAAGCAGTCTTTTTAGGACTCAAACAATGTAAAAGGGTATGTATCAAAAATTTCCATTGAGGTGAGAAACATCCTTTTTGAAAAGTTAATTTGTGTTCGGATGTATCATACCCCATTCTGGTAAGTTCATGTCATATTTCAGTGTTGGGCATAGTGTTGATACCATATGAGTCTGTTAATTTAAGATGTCTCCTAAGTATAGACTCGGTAACAACAAAAGATACATGATGAGTGCGCGATGTGTCGTTGCGGTTTAGCAGTATTAATGCCTACTCAAGTTTTAAATTTATATTTAGCCGACTTATCAATAACACACACACTTAACGAGCAGTATACCCGGTTAGTATGAATATAATGGTAAGTAGAGTGTCGATCACTAAGAGTGGAATGTATTATCTAGTTATTCTAATTAGTATTTTAATATCCTAAGTTAGCTATACAACCTAATCTAACGCAAGGGGGATTCAGCCTGAGAGACTGGCACGGTTTGGTTATAATTAAATAGTAAACTAAACTAATGAGCACGAATCAGCGATTAGCACACACGTACACAGATAGATACTCGAGACAATAAGAAGACCTGTCCTGATAATTAAGTAGCTTGTCACTTGTTTTATTGCTAGTTTTATATGAAATGTATATAATTAAACCTTTCTCGTTGGCTCTAATCTTATCAGCGAGTAAAACCCTTAATGATTACTTATGTCTATCCTTCTTTTCTAGAGTATTGGGCATTTGTGATGCCCACGTCTCGTATACGCTAGAATAGATAGGCGAGGAAGGGGCATGGCGACCCAAGCAAGACTCAGCTAGACACAGAGGTTATCAATGCACTAATAAAAGTCACCAAAGACATCAACATATAAACTTTAATTAATGGGAAAGCAATATTAAGGGGAGTGCATGATCTTCCGTAGTCACATGACACAAGCCCATCAATCCTGATGAATTAAAGTGTACTAATACAATAAAACAAAACTACTTAATGAATTGAATACATGCAGGACCTTCTTACAGCTCTTGTATCTTCGTTTAAGGTGTGTCTTGTGCTGCTTGGTCGTCTGAATTCGGCTCTAGGGTTATTTCTTCACTCTGTCCAAGACTCTTAAATTCGTCTAACCTTAGGGTATATATAGTTTCTGTCTCAGGGATAGATGCGGCGCATTGACTTAACTTCGCGTGGGGTCCAAGATTAATATATTCTGGAATATTCGTACACCGTATTTAGATGCGGCGTATCTTGATCTTTGTATGCGGCGCATGTACTTTAGCTGTCTTGGATTGTAACTTGTGAAATCTTGATAGTGATACGCCGTATGTTAGAAGTATATTGCGGCGTATCTGGAGTAGAACGAGCTTGATCTTCTGGATTTCAGTAGGCTTTTGACATCTTGCTTGATGTGTCATTGCGGTTTATCAGTATTAATGCCTACTCAAGTTTTAAATTTATATTTAGCCGACTTATCAATAACACACACACTTTACGAGCAGTGTACCCGGTCAGTATGAATATAATGGTAAGTAGAGTGTCGATCACTAAGAGTGGAACGTATTATCTAGTTATTCTAATCAGTATTTTAATATCCTAAGTTAGCTATACAACCTAATCTAACGTAAGGGGGTTCAGCCTGAGAGACTGGCACGGTTTGGTTATAATTAAATAGTAAACTAAACTAATGAGCACGAATCAGCGATTAGCACACACATACACAGATAGATACTCGAGACAATAAGAAGACTTGTCCTGATAATTAAGTAGCTTGTCACTTGTTTTATTGCTAGTTTTATATGAAGTGTATATAATTAAACCTTTCTCGTTGGCTCTAATCTTATCGGCGAGTAAACCCTTAATGATTACTTATGTCTATCCTATTTATTCAAGAGACGCTAAAACAAATAGGCGAGGAAGGGGCATGGCGACCCAAGCAAGACTCAGCTAGACACAGAGGTTATCAATGTACTAATAAAAGTCACCAAAGACATCAGCATATAAACTTTAATTAATGGGAAAGCAATATTAAGGGGAGTGCATGATCTTCCGTAGTCACATGACACAAGCCCATCAATCCTGATGAATTAAAGTGTACTAATACAATAAAACAAAACTACTTAATGAATTGAATACATGCAGGACCTTCTTACAGCTCTTGTATCTTTGTTTAAGGTGTGTCTTGTGCTGCTTGGTCGTTTGAATTCGGCTCTAGGGTTATTTCTTCACACTGTCCAAGACTCTCAAATTCGTCTGACATTGGTGTATTTATAGTTTCTGTCTGAGGGATCGATGCGGCGCATTGAGTTGATAGATGCGGCGCATTGACTTAACTTCGCGTGGGGTCCAAGATTAATATATTCTGGAATATTCGTACACCGTCTTCAGATGCGGCGTAACTTGATCTTTGTATGCGGCGCATGTACTTTAGCTGTCTTGGATTGTAACTTGTGAAATCTTGATAGTGATACGCCGTATGTTAGAAGTATAATGCGGCGTATCTAGAGTAGAACGAGCTTGATCTTCTGGATTTCAGTAGGCTTTTGACATCTCGCTTGTTTTGCTCCATAATTAGTCCAAAATCGCCAAGTTTCACATAATGCTTGTTTTTACCTGAGAATTACTAAAGTAAACATTAATGTATCGATTCTCATATATAATATAATAAAACAAGTCAAATAAATAGGATAAATGATGATAATAAAATGTACTTATTTGAGTTCATCAAATATCCCCCCACTTGAACTTTACTTGTCCCCAAGTAAATGATCCGTGTGTAGTATATATATATAAATAAATATAGTATCGTGCACACGTGATACTTTGGGAAATGATAAGTCAAACCTTAGGAAAAGTCAAACTTGCAAAACCCGTGAATGTGATGTGTGTGATACCGGGCAAGTGATCACCCGGGTCGTGTCCCAGCGAGGTGTGAATCGAGGATTTCGTTTTAGGTTCGGAATTAAAATGCTTGATGATTAGATTTAGAGACTATTTGGTGTTGTGGTAATATTACACAAAGCAATGAAACGCAAAAGGTATTTAAAACAAAAAAAACGCACGTTTTAATTAAAATTAACGTTAACGTGCAAAAATAAAGGTGAACTCTAAAAAATATTAGCCCTACGAGTACCGAATTAATTTTCCTACGACTTGAATATAAAAAGAAAATTTTGGAAAAAAGAGAAAAATATTTTTTTTTGACTTTTTAATAATTTTTTATAAATTAAAAACTATTTAAACTATTTTAAATTTCTAAAAATACTAAAACTAATTTTAAAAATCTGAAATTTTTTTCTAAAATACTTAATACTAAACTTGAGCTATGAAAAATATAAAAAGTGAAAATGCTTTTTAAATAAGCTGAAAATAAGCAATAGCTCACAATAAGCTAAAATAAAAATAAAAATAAAAGGGGTTTTAACTAAGATTTTGTAAAGTTTAACTAAAAAGGATTAAGAGTCCAGTGGTTGAGTGCTTTGGTTGTGTATGCTAAATGTCCTGGGTTCGAACCCCAGGACTGCCAATGTTTTTACAAATCTTTTTTTTTTTCTTTTCTTGATTATCTTTTGCAAAAACTTTAAACTTCAACAAACATGTAAACTTCAAATCATAACAACCATATCAGTCACATAACAACCATATCAGTAACAACCATATTAACCATATCAGTAACAACTAAATCCAACTCAAACTAACACAAGCACAAACAATAAGCATTAACAATATGCAAATTCCAAATCTTGCTATATCAAACACAAACACAGACAATAAACTTAAACCATATGCAAAATCCAACACTGAATAACACAAACACATTCAATAAACATTAACCGCAAGCCGATCCAAATCTTACTATATCAAACACAAACACAAACAATAAGCATAAACCATAAACTATATTATGTTACTAATTATATTTTTTCACACAAACAATAAACTATATTCAGTAACGATCTTAGTAACATAAACTAAGAACCATTAACATAATCAGTAACATACCATTAACATAAGCAGTAACTAAACGATTCACCACAATAACCACAAACAATAATCTTAAACCGATCCAAATCCAACTCGCACTAAAACATTCACCTCAAAAGCACTAAATAACTAAACCATAAATAAATAAAAATACGCAGTAACAAGAACGAAATAAGCAGATTTCACGAATAAATTCTGAACAAACAATCGACTAAATTGACTTTCATTAACTAAATTAAAATTACATCCGATTAAAACTACATTCATGAAAATAAATTACAACTAAAAAAAATAAAAACATACCGAAAGAAGCTAAAAATAAACCTGCCTTCAAATGAGACTATCCTACCCTATTTATACTAAGTGCTAAACTAGGGGTCTTCACTTGGTTGTGTTTCTTCTGTGTGAGAAAACAGCTTTGGCTTCATCTTTGTGCTACTTGGACTCTTTCCCAGCCGTTGGATTAAAGATAGATGATCACAGCCCTTTGTTTTGGTCTTGGTGCCCACTAACTCACACGGATTGATGAGGTGGATGATGGGGAGGTTTAATGGGGAAGGGTTTCAGTGTTGGGGAGAAGAGAGGGAGGTAAAAGGATGAAAGTTTTGGGGAGTAGTGGTGATAGTGATGGTGTTGGCTGCTTGTGTTCTTGGCGGGATCAAGGATAAGACAAGGTTGGTGTGGGTTAGGGATTTTGACCAAAGATGAATTGGGGGTTTGACCGAGTGGGATATTACTTGGAACCCGTATTTTTTTGTTTAGTTAAAATAGGATGGGTGGGTCGGGTTTGTTTAGTGGGTTGTGGGTTGGATTGAGGTGGGATGGGATTGTTGTTGGATCCGGTAGTGGGTATTTGTAGAATAAATGTTGGGATAAATGAGAATTAATCCAAGGACCAAATGTGTGTACATCATGAAATTTCAAGGACCAAATCTGCCGAATCTTCAAAGCTAATCCAGGGACCAAAATTGCCAAGCTTATTATTCCAAGGACCAAAAATTTATTTTTTACTATTTTTTTTTATTTTTTTTTCAAGCTTGAGGGACTAGACTTGCCATTTGCAAATTTTGTTTGTTTTTCAATCGTTTTCAATCATTTTGCATATGGAAAACACAAAAACACATTTCAAAGATATTTTTAACATTATTTGATCGTTTTAAAGTGTTTTTGGTTGTTTTGACTCGAAAATTGGACGAAAAGATATGTGTAAAACGACACATATCAAATCCCCCACACTGAGCAATTGCTAGTCCCTAGCAATATTTTATGAAAATTTAATGGATTTGAAATCTCTTTACCAAAAGCCATCACCTCTGGAGTAGCCATTGTTTCAGTGTGTGAGACCTTGGTACAATGATGACCAAATGATTTTGAGCAAATCACCGGCTGCCAACGGATTTGGTTCGTCTTTACCAGAAGCCGTTTGCTTCTGGACTAGCCAACTCTTAGATAAAACCACTTATTATCTTTGGTGAGCTGATGACCAATTATGGTTTTCCAACTGCCTTTACCACAAGCCATAATCTTGCGGGCTAGCCAACTCTTCATCTTTTTAGGATATGGTGAGTCGAATACCATACAATTTTTGGCAAATTGTAAGCCGTAAACGGATTTGATATATCTTTACCAAGAACCGTTTGCTCTTGGATTAGCCAATCCTTTTGTGTGTTAGACATGGTGGACTGATAACCATTTGTTGTGTAAGTGCAAAACACTTACACCAAAAAAAAAAAAAAAAAATTGGCCAAAAACGAGGGAATTAGATGGTATATATACGTGATTAAATTCGTGAGAATTCCCCCCACACTAGAAATGAATATTGTCCTCAATATTCAAAGTACCGGCTGTTATGCCGAAACTGAGAACGTAAAAGGGAAATATTACGGGCCATTTATTTTATTTTTGTGGTTTAAAACCTTTTTTTTTTTTTTTTTGAAAATTATATACAACAGCGGGGGGCATCTCCCCCACACTAGGGTGGTAGAAAGTAGAAAGAAGTCAGAAATATGGGTGAAAACCCATATGGTGTGCTACTGTTTTTGTTAACCGAGTCGCTAGCTTGACTCGACCCCGAATTCATTTGTCCATGGGGAAGCAAGTGGAAACCAATCTCAATCGGACTTTCATTCAAATTGTTTGGATAAACACTTGAACATGAGAAAGTTCCACACCGATGAGATAAAACCCGCGGTATTTCAATAGAAGAAACTATTAAGGGCGATACCGGGGTCAAATATGGTGTCCTCATTCCCGTAGGAGAAAAGGGAAAGAGCAATCACACCATATGTGATGAAGAGAAGCAAGATTTTTATTATTATCATGTAAAACTCTTCATCATCAGAAGCATCATCGGCTTCACCGGGAGGGAGGGTTGGGATACAATCTTCAAGAAGTAAATCTTTGAACATACCTCCCCCCACACTAGAATCATCCTCCAGATCAAAGTAAAAATGATCATATTCAGGAGGAGATATCATATGAGGAGGTTCAACCGAGAACTCCTCATGATATCGATCATTTTCATCAAAATGAAATACATCATACTCGGTAAGAGACATATAAGAATGGGAAGTGGTATTTACACTTCCCGTCTCTTCCAAATGATCGATATCAAAACGAAAGGCTTCATAAGCCGAGAGTGAATAATCCGGATGAGAAGTGGGATTGCCACTTCTCTCCTCTTGATCATTAAACACAAAACTCTCAAATTTGGGAAAAGCATCCTCGAGCTCGAGCTCGGAAGGATAAGACGGCTTTTCCACAACAACATCATCCTTTGGGGGGAGAGCAAACAATGGTTCATCAAAAATCATTTTTTCTAAAATCGGGCCATCTCCCCCCGGATCATCATCGGGCTCAACAATTTGAGCATCAAACAAGAAGACCTCGAACTCTTCTTTAGAAATATCACTTTCCTCAAACGGAGGAGAAGTATAGGAAGAGTCGGAAATGAGTGATGCGGAAGTAAGAGTAGGATTTTTGGCAATATCAATTCGACAAATCGATTCTGAAGGTGGGGCAAGTGGTGTGCTCTTAGAGCTAGCAGTTTTTACCACTTCCGTTGTATCCTCCAATTCGTGTTCATCGTAATCAAAAACACTCTTAACTTCCGCATTACAACTTTTGAACCATTCACTTGAACCAGGGGCTATGTTCGTTGCTTTGAGCTTAGCACGATGTTGTGCAACACTTTTGACCGTAAATCTTGAAAGTTTCGAATCAATTTTTTCAGATTTTTGATCAATAGTAGCAACGTTGCATTTAGACCCCTGATTAATGTTAAACGTGATCTCTTCATTTTCAACACGAATGGTCAATTCTTCGGCGAACACGTCAATGAGAGCACGACTCGTTCTTAGAAAAGCTCTTCCCAAAATGATCGGAACTCGAGGATCGGCATCAAAATCTACTACAACAAAATCAGTAGGAAAGTGAAACTTTCCTACTTTCACCACAACATCCTCGGCTATTCCAAGCGGATGAGTTATAGTACGATCCGCGAGCTCGAGTGTCATGCGAGTAGATGCAAGCTCCGGAAGAGATAATTTCTTCCATATCGAGAGTGGCATAAGGTTAATGCTCGCGCCAAGATCGGCCAAGGCAGGGCATTGAACCATCCCCGAGAAATCACATGGGATTAAAAACTTGCCGGGGTCTCCGAGCTTTTCGGGAAGCTTTTTGAGAACCGCCGAGCATTGCTCATTAAGTGGGGTTTTTGCCATCTCAGTCATCTTATCTTTGTTGCTTAGCAAACTTTTGAGTGTAGATGCAAATTTGGGCATAAGAACGAGAGCATCTGCGAAGCTTATGTCAAAATGCAACTCATTGAAGATTTGGAAGAATTTTTCCATTTGTTGATTGTTTTTCTCTTTAAGCTTTTGATCATTAAGCCTTGAAGGATATGGAATTGAAGGCTTAGAATTTGTCTTCGGAACATCGAGTTCCGGAATTGGAGTTTGGACCACCGAAGGTTGGACGTGTGCGGTACTTTGTGGGCTTGAAAAATGCACCTTGTCCGTTGTCACCTTGGCATCCCGATTCACCTCCCCGGTGGAGGGGGCATAGGAGTCGAGGGTCCATTATGTGTTTTACCACTTCGAGTGGCGACAACTTTTAATTCACCCTTCGGGTTAGGAATGGTATTTCCCGGAAGAGCTCCCGAAGTTGAACCTTGATTCATCGAACTCATGAGACTGGCAAACATGTTCTCAATTTTGCTTTGAGATTGATCAATTTTGTAGTTTGTATTTCTGAGCTCACTTTTAAGCTCTTGACCCTGTTTTGACATTGAGGTTTGAAAATCATTTTTCAGAGTGGTGATTTGATTTTGCATAGACCTCATGTTGGCCTCATTTAACTTGATGTAGTTAGCAAGTTCATTTGAGGAACCAACGGGGGCTTGGTAATGAGAAGCTTGAAAGCCTTGATTGAAATTACCCCCTTGGGTTGGGTATTGATTGATCGGGGCTTGAAGTTGATTTTGAACATTTTGCCCTCTCGGTTGGTTTTGATTGAATCTATTTGGATTGTTGGTTTGAGAAAATCCGGGTGGTACATTTTGATTGTTAGCACGATAGTTTGGGTCAACTTGAGGACGGTATTGATTACCTCCTTGATTGAGAGACCCGACTACCGGATTAACTTCACATCGACTACCATCGGTGGCAGTACAATTGTAGTATGCATGAGGACCACCACAAGTGACACAAGTTTCTTCCACCGCTTTGACTTGATTGGGTGAAGAAGTTTGTGGGGAAGAAAGTTTCTTTTGTTCGGAAAGAACCAAAGCTTGAATAGCCTCCGTGAGTTTGTCAATCTTAGCATCGGTGCTAGAAGTACTCACGGGAGATGAGGTAGAATGGGTAGCACTCACTTGGGAAACAACCGGCTTGCTTCGTGTAGTGCGAACCTTAGACTTGTTCTCAATGATGGCTAAAGCATCTTTCGTAGTCCGATACAAGAGATTACCACCGGCGGCGGCATTAAGAGAGTCTTGATCGGAATGGTTCAAACCATTATAGAAGGTATCGAGTTGATGTAACTCGGAGAAACCATGGTGAGGACATTTGCGGAGTAATTCTTTAAACCGATCCCACGCTTCACTAAAGGATTCATCAAATTTTTGAGTGAATTTGGTGATTTCATTTTTAAGGGCTGTGGTTTTTGATGGAGGAAAGAATTCATTCACAAATTTTGACACCAAATCTTCCCATGTTAAAATAGAACGAGGGGGTTGTTTTTCTAGCCAAGTTCGGGCCGACCCCTCGAGAGAGAAAGGAAAAAGAAGCAATTTGATTGCCTCTTGAGGAACATTTCGGTATTTGATGGTAGAGGTGATCTTGTTAAACCATCGAATGTGGGAATGAGGATCGTCCCTCTCAAATCCGAAATATTGACTCGAAGTTACTAAGGATAGCAACCCGGTCTTAAGCTCAAAGCTATCGGCAACGATTGCCAGAACAACAATAGCATCTCCGTAACCCTCGGTGGGTGCTTGGAGAAGCTCACACATGGTACGTTCCTCCGCCATTGTGACAATGGGAGGAACGGGAATAGCACGAATCTCGGGTCCGGCTATTGGGGCGGAATGCCCACGATTACGTCTTCGATTACGTCTTCTCGAGGTATGCACGAGTTCACGTAAAGGACTTGTTGACGGAGAAGAACGAGTGCGCATGCACTAACAAAAACAATTTCAATTAAAACAAGACCGAGGCAAAACACAAGTGAACTTAAACCTTAAATCAAACAAGCGTACGGTAGCTCTTCAAAAGATAAACGCGCAGAGTGGCGGGAGAGAAGAATGGATCTCTCTTCGGTCTGCAATTTAATGTCAAGACCTACCTTAAACCACTTGTATAGGTTGTTTATCAATCAAAGGTGAGCCGAATTCGCAAGCGACATAAAGGCAAGTTTTAATCTTTTGTTTGGGAACTTATTAATGGTCATACCCCCAGTTAGGTAGTATTCTGTCTTGGTTTTCGACGGTAATTTTTTTTATTGTTTTATTAATTTAACAAGAAAAACGGAAAATCTTTTTGTATTTTTGTTTTTATATGATAATATATATACAAAAGAAAAGAAAAATATTTTTGTGTTTTATAATTTTTTTTTTTTTGGAAGTGATAACTTCGTGAAGAAGGATCTCAAGTCACTAATCGTTTAAACCTTAAACAATATTGTCGCAACACAACCTCCCCGGCAGCGGCGCCAAAATTTGATCCGTGTGTAGTATATATATATAAATAAATATAGTATCGTGCACACGTGATACTTTGGGAAATGACAAGTCAAACCTTAGGAAAAGTCAAACTTGCAAAACCCGTGAATGTGATGTGTGTGATACCGGGCAAGTGATCACCCGGGTCGTGTCCCAGCGAGGTGTGAATCGAGGATTTCGTTTTAGGTTCGGAATTAAAATGCTTGATGATTAGATTTAGAGATTATTTGGTGTTGTGGTAATATTACACAAAGCAATGAAACGCAAAAGGTATTTAAAACAAAAAAAAACGCACGTTTTAATTAAAATTAACGTTAACGCGCAAAAATAAAGGTGAACTCTAAAAAATATTAGCCCTACGAGTACCGAATTAATTTTCCTACGACTTGAATATAAAAAGAAAATTTTGGAAAAAAGAGAAAAATATTTTTTTTTGACTTTTTAATAATTTTTTATAAATTAAAAACTATTTAAACTATTTTAAATTTCTAAAAATACTAAAACTAATTTTAAAAATCTGAAATTTTTTTCTAAAATACTTAATACTAAACTTGAGCTATGAAAAATATAAAAAGTGAAAATGCTTTTTAAATAAGCTGAAAATAAGCAATAGCTCACAATAAGCTAAAATAAAAATAAAAATAAAAGGGGTTTTAACTAAGATTTTGTAAAGTTTAACTAAAAAGGATTAAGAGTCCAGTGGTTGAGTGCTTTGGTTGTGTATGCTAAATGTCCTGGGTTCGAACCCCAGGACTGCCAATGTTTTTACAAATCTATTTTTTTTTTTCTTTTCTTGATTATCTTTTGCAAAAACTTTAAACTTCAACAAACATGTAAACTTCAAATCATAACAACCATATCAGTCACATAACAACCATATCAGTAACAACCATATTAACCATATCAGTAACAACTAAATCCAACTCAAACTAACACAAGCACAAACAATAAGCATTAACAATATGCAAATTCCAAATCTTGCTATATCAAACACAAACACAGACAATAAACTTAAACCATATGCAAAATCCAACACTGAATAACACAAACACATTCAATAAACATTAACCGCAAGCCGATCCAAATCTTACTATATCAAACACAAACACAAACAATAAGCATAAACCATAAACTATATTATGTTACTAATTATATTTTTTCACACAAACAATAAACTATATTCAGTAACGATCTTAGTAACATAAACTAAGAACCATTAACATAATCAGTAACATACCATTAACATAAGCAGTAACTAAACGATTCACCACAATAACCACAAACAATAATCTTAAACCGATCCAAATCCAACTCGCACTAAAACATTCACCTCAAAAGCACTAAATAACTAAACCATAAATAAATAAAAATACGCAGTAACAAGAACGAAATAAGCAGATTTCACGAATAAATTCTGAACAAACAATCGACTAAATTGACTTTCATTAACTAAATTAAAATTACATCCGATTAAAACTACATTCATGAAAATAAATTACAACTAAAAAAAAATAAAAACATACCGAAAGAAGCTAAAAATAAACCTGCCTTCAAATGAGACTATCCTACCCTATTTATACTAAGTGCTAAACTAGGGGTCTTCACTTGGTTGTGTTTCTTCTGTGTGAGAAAACAGCTTTGGCTTCATCTTTGTGCTACTTGGACTCTTTCCCAGCCGTTGGATTAAAGATAGATGATCACAGCCCTTTGTTTTGGTCTTGGTGCCCACTAACTCACACGGATTGATGAGGTGGATGATGGGGAGGTTTAATGGGGAAGGGTTTCAGTGTTGGGGAGAAGAGAGGGAGGTAAAAGGATGAAAGTTTTGGGGAGTAGTGGTGATAGTGATGGTGTTGGCTGCTTGTGTTCTTGGCGGGATCAAGGATAAGACAAGGTTGGTGTGGGTTAGGGATTTTGACCAAAGATGAATTGGGGGTTTGACCGAGTGGGATATTACTTTGACCCCGTATTTTTTTGTTTAGTTAAAATAGGATGGGTGGGTCGGGTTTGTTTAGTGGGCTGTGGGTTGGATTGAGGTGGGATGGGATTGTTGTTGGATCCGGTAGTGGGTATTTGTAGAATAAATGTTGGGATAAATGAGAATTAATCCAAGGACCAAATGTGTGTACATCATGAAATTTCAAGGACCAAATCTGCCGAATCTTCAAAGCTAATCCAGGGACCAAAATTGCCAAGCTTATTATTCCAAGGACCAAAAATTTATTTTTTACTATTTTTTTTTATTTTTTTTCAAGCTTGAGGGACTAGACTTGCCATTTGCAAATTTTGTTTGTTTTTCAATCGTTTTCAATCATTTTGCATATGGAAAACACAAAAACACATTTCAAAGATATTTTTAACATTATTTGATCGTTTTAAAGTGTTTTTGGTTATTTTGACTCGAAAATTGGACGAAAAGATATGTGTAAAACGACACATATCAGTAAACCTTAGAATTAATCATATGAAAATGTATCCTAAAAGATATTAGGATTTATTTTTATATTTAAGCACGTATTCGTTTTGTCATAATCACACAACCAAACACTTAACGAAGTAGAAACCAAAATAAAATTTTAATGTAAAACAATTCTAAATCGTTTAGTTGCTTAGTCGTGACGAATATTCTATCATAGGCTTGGCAAGTATACGCATCTCCCCCACTAAAGCCAAGGAATAACAAGTCTAAAGCGGTAAAAAAGGGTTTGTTGGTTAAGGGTTGATCATCATTTTTAATCTCTACCGATCTCATATTCCAGAAAAGGCGACAAAACTACAAATACATGATCGAATCCACGACCACGATACTTGCAATTGCTCAAATCCTTAACTCGAATAGGCTAAAGATAGTACCAAGTAATCTTCACCAATAATATTATATCAAAAAGGGCGACAAAATCATAAATACATAGCCGAATCCACGACTACGATACTTAAGATTGCTCAAATCCCTAATCTCAATAAATCGAATGTTTGGATGAAGAATGATATAGGGTATGGATAATATTTCGGATACAAATTGGTGTAAAATGAAAAATAAACAAAACAGATAAATTAAAATCCTAAGTGTGGTTAATCACTTTCCCAACCATCCCATGAATAAGACTCATATCATTGAATAACTCACGCTTTAACACTTGAAACACACGCTTTAGGTAGACACGAATTATACTCAACAAAATCTCAATCAAAGAATAACCTTAGTTGGCGTTCCCATAACGGCCAACTCCCATTCAATCCATAAATATAATATACAACAAATAGTGGTGATATCTCCCACTTAATACAAAACTTTACATAAGTTGGTTAAAACAAACTTCCAACTTTTCCTTTTTCTTTTTCTTTTCTATTTTTTCGATTTTTTTTTTTTTTTTTGACATCAACATATATGTGTAAAATTTCACAACTTTTCTATCACTATTTTTCCACGGATTTTAATCTACAGGGTAGGCTAAGGTGTAAGGGTGTATCGAAACATTATAACAAAGGTGTAAGAAACGAAAGGAATGGCTCTGAGGGTTTTTCTAGGGGTATCTTACTCTAAAAGTGAGAGTAAACAAAGGGTTTATACGGGGGTTAACTAACCAGTGTAGTTAGTTAATATCACATAACATATAAAGGCTATTTGGGTGTAATCCTAGAAATTTACCAATTTAGACAAGTCACTCCAATTATATAGATAATACTCATTATGGTGGTCTCGAATAGTATACAAGCCAAGTTCTAAAGTTTACAAGTCACCAGCACACTAAAGTTTTAATATTTTTGAAAGAATAGAGTTATGTGTGCTGTTATGTAATTTAGACTTTAAACAAAAACATGCTAGAAAATTTTAAATTTTGATATATTAAGCGCATTTTAAGCATATTTTGCAAAAGTTTAGGACAAGTAAGTGTTCTAATTCTCCATCCCCCCACTTAAGTTAAACAACGTCCTCGTTGTTTGTGTCAAAGGTTAAAAACTGGAAAATAAAAGAATTATAACAGAAAAACTCCCCTGAGATTTGCTCGGTATGATCCTCCATTATTCGTATAAGAGCAAAAATCAACTTTCTTGTGGATGAGAACGTTTAAGCTTCATAGATGATGTATCCACAAAAAAATGCAGGAATCTATAATACCATTTAGACTTTAACACACCTGAGTTAAGAAGGTTCAAACTTGCATAATACATTAGTAGTTAGTAAAAATAAAACCTAAAAAATTAAACTGTAAATCATCAGGTCAGTCGATACGCCGTATCTTATGGAAGAAGATACGCCGTATCGAGCCTGGAATAAGTACGAATCAGAATAAAAGATGCGTCGCATCCTTAACCAGGGATGTGCCGCATTAAATAAACTGACAGAAAGTTTTAAAGTCAAAAATAAAAATGCAGAAAATGAAATAAGATATGACCAGTGCAGGTGATGCGTCGTATCCTATGACGGAGATGCGCCGCATCTTCTGCAGGTCTGACAGACTCGACACAGAACAGAAAAGTAAAATTTTTTCCATCGGGTTGTCTCCCGGTCAGCACTTGTCTTTATTCCAGAGTCTTCAAGTTAGACTCACGTTCAGCTCCTTATTCCAATACTTCGGGTTCAAACTCCACCACCTCGTTTTCAGTATCCTCAATTTTATTATCAAAGTATTTTTTAACTCGTTGCCCGTTTACCTTGAATATATAACCATTTTTATCGCATATTTCAATAGTCCCATATGGATACACTTTCTTGACAACGAACGGACCCGTCCATCTTGATTTAAGTTTACCTGGATACATCTTTAATCGAGAATTAAATAACAGCACTTTTTCTCCAATAGTAAACATTTTATCCCCATGTAACCTCGAGTCATGCCATCTTTTAGTTCTTTCTTTGTAGATCTTAGTATTTCTGTAGGCCTCATCTCTTAGTTCGTAGAGTTCATTGAGTTCCATGAAACGGTTCTTCGTTGCAGCCTCCATATCCATGTTACATTTCTTCAAAGCCCAATATGCACTTTGTTCTATTTCGACCGGTAGGTGGCATGCTTTTCCGTATACAAGACGAAATGGAGTGCATTCTGTTGGTGTCTTATAGGCTGTACGAAATGCCCATAAAGCATCATTTAACTTTTCAGACCACCCTTTCGGATTATATCCAGTCGTTTTTTCTAAAATCCGTTTTATAGCCCTATTGGTTACTTCAGTTTGCCCATTGGATTGATGATGATATGCAGTGGAAACCCTATGATACACTCCATATTGTTGCAAAGCTCTTCCTAGATGGTGATTACAAAAGTGTGTTCCCCTATCACTAATCAATGCTTTAGGAACCCCAAACCTAGCGAACAAACTTTGCAAAAATTTAAGAACTACCTTGCTGTCGTTTGTTGGTAACGCTTGCACTTCGACCCATTTTGATACGTAATTAACAGCAACCAAAATATACTTATTACCTTTAGATTCAGGAAACGGTCCCATGAAGTCCAATCCCCATATGTCGAAAACTTCACATACTTGGATATAGTTTTGCGGCATTTCGTTTCTTGATGTAATATTTCCGGATCGTTGACACGCATCACATCCTTTTATATAAGCTTTTGCATCATCCAGCATAGTGGGCCAATAAAATCCTGCATCAAGGATTTTCCTTTTTGTAATAATTGCACCATGATGTCCCCCCGTCGGCCCTGAATGGCAATGTGCCAATATTGCTGGGACATCATCTCCATCTACACATCTTCGTATAATATTGTCAGGACATAATTTAAAGGCATAAGGTTCATCCCAAATATACTCACTAGCGCGAGTTAGAAACCTTCTTTTCTCGTCGGATGTTAGCCCTTTTGGAATTTCATTTGCAACAATAAAGTTTATATAGTCGGCATACCATGGTGTATTATCATTGCTCTTAATTCTTACCATCATAAGGTGTTCATCAGGAAAGTCATCAGCGATTTCCTTTTCATCAAGCACCTCCATATCAGGGTTTTCAAGTCTAGATAAGTGGTCGGCAGCTAGATTCTCGACACCCTTTTTATCTTTAATTTCAATATCGAATCCTTGGAGCAATAAAACCCACCTAATAAGCCTTGGCTTGGCATCCTGTTTATTGAACAAATACTTCAAAGCAGAATGGTCAGTGTAAACCATAGTTTTTGACAATATAAGATATGACCTAAATTTATCGAATGTAAAAACTACTGCTAAAAGTTCTTTTTCCGTGGTGGTGTAATGTTCTTGGGCATTATTTAATGTTTTGCTAGCATAATAAATTGGCTTAAATTTCTTTTCTATCTTTTGGCCAAGTACAGCTCCAACAGCATAATCACTAGCATCACACATTAGTTCAAAAGGCAGATTCCAATCTGGCGAAATTATAATAGTTGCAGAAGTTAATTTTTCTTTAAGTATATTAAACGCCTTTTTGCAATCTTCAGAAAAATCAAACTTCGCATCTTTTAGCAATAATTGGGTCATAGGCCTAGATATCATTGAAAAATCCTTTATGAATCTACAATAAAATCCAGCATGCCCTAAAAAACTTCTAACACCCTTTACATTAGTGGGGTAAGGTAGTTTGGTAATTACATCAATTTTAGCCTTGTCGACTTCTATACCTTTCCCAGAAATCTTATGTCCTAACACAATTCCCTCTCTAACCATAAAATGACATTTTTCCCAATTAAGAACAAGGTTAGTTTCTTCACACCTAGCAAGCATTTTATCAAGTTTAAAGAGACAATCACTAAATGAGTTACCGAACACCGAGAAGTCGTCCATGAAGACTTCCATAAAGTCCTCTACCATTTCATGGAAGATAGCCGTCATACAACGTTGGAAAGTAGCAGGGGCGTTGCATAGTCCGAACGGCATTCTCCTATATGCGAAGGTTCCATAAGGGCAGGTGAAAGTCGTCTTCTCTTGATCCTCGGGGGCAATGGGTATTTGGAAGAAACCTGAAAAACCATCTAAAAAACAATAATAATCATATCCTGATAGTCTTTCTAACATTTGATCAATAAATGGAAGAGGGAAGTGATCTTTTCGCGTAGCATCATTGAGTTTGCGGTAGTCGATGCAAACTCTCCATCCAGTAACAGTTCTTGAAGGGATTAGCTCATTGTCGTCATTGAGTACTACCGTCATTCCTCCTTTTTTTGGTACAACTGGATAGGACTGACCCACGAGCTGTCGAAAATTGGGTAGATAAGTCCGGAGTCAAGTAATTTCACAATTTCGTTTTTCACCACATCTTGGACTTTTGGATTCAAACGCCTTTGGGGTTGTTTTGCTCCATAATTAGTCCAAAATCGTCAAGTTTCACATAATGCTTGTTTTTACCTGAGAATCACTAAAGTAAACATTAATGTATCTATTTTCATATATAATATAATAAAACAAGTCAAATAAATAGGATAAATGATGATAATAAAATGTACTTATTTGAGTTCATCAAATATCCCCCCACTTGAACTTTACTTGTCCCCAAGTAAACCTTAAAATTAATCATATGAAAATGTATCCTAAAAGATATTAGGATTTATTTTTATATTTAAGCACGTATTCGTTTTGTCATAATCACACAACCAAACACTTAACGAAGTAGAAACCAAAATAATTTTTAATGTAAAACAATTCTAAATCGTTTAGTTGCTTAGTCGTGACGAATATTCTATCATAGGCTTGGGAAGTATACGCATCTTCCCCACTAAAGCCAAGGAGTAACAAGTCTAAAGCGGTAAAAAGGGTTTGTTGGTTAAGGGTTGATCATCCTTTTTAATCTCTATCGATCTCATATTCCAGAAAAAGCGACAAAACAACAAATACATGATCGAATCCACGACCACGATACTTGCAATTGCTCAAATCCTTAACTCGAATAGGCTAAAGATAGGACCAAGTAATCTTCACCAATAATATTATATCAAAAAGGGCGACAAAATCATAAATACATAGCCGAATCCACGACTACGATATTTAAGATTGCTCAAATCCCTAATCTCAATAAATCAAAGGTTTGGATGAAGAATGATACAGGGTATGGATAATATTTGGGATACAAATTGGTGTAAAATAAAAAATAAACAAAACAGATAAATTAAAATCCTAAGTGTGGTTAGTCACTTTCCCAACCATCCCATGAATAAGACTCATATCATTGAATAACTCACGCTTTAACACTTGAAACACACGCTTTAGGTAGACACGAATTATACTCAACAAAATCTTAATCAAAGAATAACCTTAGTTGGCGTTCCCATAACGGCCAACTCCATTCAATCCATAAATATAATATACAACAACAAATAGTGGTGATATCTCCCACTTAATACAAAACTTTACATAAGTTGGTTAAAACAAACTTCCAACTTTTCCCTTTTCTTTTTCTTTTCTATTTTTTTCGATTTTTTTTTTTTTTTTTTTTTTTTTTTGACATCAACATATATGTGTAAAATTTCACAACTTTTCTATCACTATTTTTTCGGATAATTTTTCCATACTCTTCATACTTTCAAAAATAACTGTAATAGTGAAAGTAGCAAACACACGAAAAATAAACTAAAAGTTATACAATATTTACTTTCATACCAATTGCATTGTGCAATTTCCCGACCTAACCAAAGATAATGAATTACGCACGCGAACACAGGTAATGTAAGGAAACACACTTTGCCTAAAGCAATTAACCACGAATTTTAATCTACAGGGTAGGCTAAGGTGTAAGGGTATATCGAAACATTATAACAAAGGTGTAAGAAACGAAAGGAATGGCTCCGAGGGTTTTTCTAGGGGTATCTTACTCTAAAAGTGAGAGTAAACAAAGGGTTTATACGGGGGTTAACTAACCAGTGTAGTCAGTTAATATCACATAACATATAAAGGCTATTTGGGTGTAATCCTAGAAATTTACCAATTTAGACAAGTCACTCCAATTATATAGATAATACTCATTATGGTGGTCTCGAATAGTATACAAGCCAAGTTCTAAAGTTTACAAGTCACCAGCACACTAAAGTTTTAATATTTTTGAAAGAATAGAGTTATGTGTGCGGTTATGTAATTTAGACTTTAAACAAAAACATGCTAGAAAATTTTAAATTTTGATATATTAAGCGCATTTTAAGCATATTTTGAAAAAGTTTAGGACAAGTAAGTGTTCTAATTCTCATCCCCCCACTTAAGTTAAACAACGTCCTCGTTGTTTGTGTCAAAGGTTAAAAACTGGAAAATAAAAGAATTAGAACAGAAAAACTCCCCTGAGATTTGCTCGGTATGATCCTCCATTATTCGTATAAGAGCAAAAATCAACTTTCTTGTGGATTAGAACGTTTAAGCTTCATAGATGATGTATCCACAAAAATTGCAGGAATCTATAATACCATTTAGACTTTAACACACATGAGTTAAGAAGGTTCAAACTTGCATAATACATTAGTAGTTAGTAAAAATAAAACCTAAAAAATATTAAACTGTAAATCATCAGGTCAGTCGATACGCCGTATCTTATGGAAGAAGATACGCCGTATCGAGCCTGGAATAAATACGAATCAGAATAAAAGATGCGTCGCATCCTTAACCAGGGATGCGCCGCATTAAATAAACTGACAGAAAGTTTTAAAGTTATAAATAAAAATGCAGAAAATAAAATAAGATATGACCAGTGCAGGTGATGCGTCGTATCCTATGATGGAGATGCGCCGCATCTTCTGCAGGTCTGACAGACTCGACACAAAACAGAAAAGTAAAAAAATATTTCTCCGGGTTGTCTCCCGGTCAGCACTTGTCTTTATTCCAGAGTCTTCAAGTTAGACTCACGTTCAGCTCCTTATTTTGTTCTATTGATCCCCACATGTCCGTGCACGATGTAGTTGCGAATTACTTCGTCACGAGCATATTCCGGCCCCAATTCAAGTACACCTTTGTAGAATCCTTTCATCTTTTGGTACGGATACTCGATCCCTTTCTCAGCGTCATTTTCATCTACAAAAAGAAATGGTGTAAATTTGTAACAAAATTTGTTAGGGGCATGTTTAAACCTCGGGTGAGCACGAGGCATCATGTAAGTGATGACGTTGCTTCCACTTTTAAAGGTGATCTTTCCTTCAAATCTTTTAGCGTTAATTTCGACCTCCTTACAAAATGGTTTCCCAACTATCACGTCACCCATCTCAACATTACGATAAGCATCCATGTTTTCCACCACGGTGAAATCTGTAACAATAGTTAAATTCCCGACAAAAATAGGTACATTCATGAATATTCCAACTACGTTTTTCCTTCTATACTCAATTTTGTTTTTCATTATAGAATTATAGAAATCTTTTGACATTACATTAATTGGTAAAATAGGGAAAAAGTTGGCACTAACCTGTTTAAATCCTATCATGCAAGGAAATTGTAAATTATAAGCACAATCTACATGGATCTTTCTACCACAATCACATAAACTAGGATATCCTTCAAATTCATCATAATTCTTAGTGTTGATCATATTGATTCTAGTTACATCCATAATTTCTCCTTCTTCAATTTCGGGTTCAAAATCCTCCATAAATTGATCATTGTTTTCTATTGGTAAATTAAGATCATTTAATTCAATTAGTCTCCACTATAGGTCTCAAGTGATTCATTATTTACCAAGGTTTCTCCCATAAACCTAGCTTCTAGATCGAGGTCCATACGTTCTCTTAATCCTAGCACATAGACGCTTCTAATTATGCTCTTAGCAGGATTTTGGCACTTATAGACTAGTTTATTGTTCCCTACCTTTAATGAGATTTTTCTTTTAAACACATTAATCTTAGCATGGGCGGTAGACAAGAAAGGTCTTCCAAGGATTAAAGGAATCTTAACATCCTCGGGCATATCTAATATAACAAAGTCTACGGGGAAAACAAACTTCTCAATCTTAACTAGCACATTTTCAGCAACCCCTTCAGGTCGTTTTAACCGTTTTATCAGCCAATTCAATAAGCAGCTTAGTTGGTGCTAATTTTCCTAGTCCTAGGGTAGTGAATGTCTTAAGGGGCATAACACTAACGCTAGCTCCTAAGTCAGCTAATGCATTATTGAAAGATAAATCATTAATTGAACAAGGTAAAGTAAAACTTCCTGGGTCCTTTTCTTTATGAGGCAAGGCACGTAAGTCGGTTGCAGAGCTCTCTTCTTTCATTGTAGCCTTGATCTCCTCTTCAATCTTTGCCTTCTCGTTGAGTAACCTGCTTAAACTGATTGAAGAATTAAAGAAAAATTCGGGCTTTGCAGCATCATTACCATTCATCAATCTTCTAGGAAAAGGTATGTAAGGCGTGACCTCTTCAGTAGTGCATATGGCCTTGACATGATCTCTTGGGTTAGTTTCAGTTGAGCTAGGTAAACTTCCGTATCCCCTTTCTTGAAGAACTTTGCTCATTTGTCCGATTTGTTGTTCTAATGCTTTGATCGAAGCTCTTTGATTTCTTGTTATAGTATCCGTTGAGGCTCGGATTTCTTTGATCGTAGCGGTGTTCTCTTCATGTCTTTTAGCAGCATCGGCCATAATTTGCTTTAGAGTGTCATCCAAAGTCTGCCTCCTTTCTTGATAAGTGGGATTATAGTTGTTCTTTTGATAGTATCCCGGAGCAGCTTCCCTAAATCTTCCTGAAGGTCGGAATGGTTGTCCAAATTGTGTGTAGTATGCTTCTTCAAAAGCCTCACTTTCGTTCTTATTAGGGCAATCTTTAGTGTAGTGAGGTCCTTCGCATTTTTCACATCCAACTTGGGCAACATAAACTTTCTCATCACGCTTCTTCATCTCTCTACTAATTCTATCCAATTGAGCTTGAATTGCAGCAAACCCGTCAAAATTAGTGATGCTCTTAGATCTAGTAGAGGTTCCGTCGTGCCATTTTTGAGAGTGATAAGCAGCTTCTTGGATAGCTTTTCTAGAATCAGCTGCACTCATTTGAGGCACAGCTCCCTTAGCATCCAAGATTTGTCCAGTAGGCACGTCCAATCCTTGATAGAACAATATTATCTCCTGCATTGGACTTAGATAATGTTGAGGGCATTTCATCAATAAGTCTTTAAATTGTTCCCAAGCTTGATAAAGAGTTTCATCAGGCTCTTGCTTGAAATTGTTGATAGCCTCCATCTTTTTAGCAGTTTTAGCAGGTGGACAATATCTTTTCAGGAATTTGCTCTTCAAATCTTCCCATGTTGTGATTGAACTAGCAGGTTCATTCCTTAGCCACTTATTAGCAGCTCCTTTAAGTGAAATTGGAAAGATTCTTAGCATAAGTTGATCGTCAGAGACTCCTTCTGTAGTAAACAAATCTGCAATCTCGAGGACTTTTTCAACATGTTCATTAGCATCTTCATGTTCTGTTCCACTGAAAGCATTTTCTCTTAGCTCCTTGAGAAACTGACCCTTCAACTCAAACTTTGACTTTTCATCAAACTTCGGTCTAGCAACTCCTGAACTGTAATCAGCACGGGTTTTGTTCATGTATTCCTCCATAGTAGTGTTTTCCGTCATTGTTTCTGTTTCTTCTTTCTCCTTCTCTTCAGAAAAGTAATCAAGCTCGAATGAACTTGAGATTTCAAAGCTTTTTGTGTTGAAAAGCCTTTTAAGCGAATGTAAGGCTCGTTCAGGATCTTCGAAAGGTTTAATCAAGTTCTTAGTTGAACTCCTGGTCATGCACTTCCTGAAACCATCACAAAAGCATCAGTAGGGTATGTTCAAGAAAGTAATATATCAGAAAATTAACAACGAAAACGGAATACGAAAAATAAAAGTTGCTGATATCTGCAAACGATGCGCCGTATCCAGAAAGTTGGATACGCCGTATCTTATTACGTTAAAATTTAATCAGACTTTTATTCAGAAAACAGATACACCGCTTATGAATTAGAATGCGCCGTATCAAGTTTAAATTATCAAAAATCGATTATATTTATTAGATTAAATGCGTCGTATTTTCGTTTACGTTTCAAAATACAAGATTTTTGATTTAGTAGATGCGCCGTATCGATAAAGATCGATGCGACGCTTCTGTTTAATAATTCGAAAAACTGTTTTTAATTTAAATAGAAAATACGCCGTATCTGTTAAAACAGATGCGTCGTATGGCGTTAGGGTTTAGAAAAATTTCTTATTAAAAACAGAATACGCCGTATCTTGGGGAAAGATGCGTCGTACTCGAATTTATTAAACGCGTTGTATTTTATAAAAATTAAACGCAATACGCCGTATCTGTGAAAACAGATGCGCCGTATCGTTTGTATCAGCACAATACAACGATAGCAGAATGCAGAAAAATAGAAAAAGAAAAACAAAAATAAAAACAAACAAAAAGAAACAAAAATTACAGAAAACAAAAATACACAAAAACACATAAAATATGCAAATTATAAAATGAATGCAATCTATCTAATATATAACAGGGTTAGTGGTTAGAATCTAAAAAAAACTAAAAAGAAAAACCTAATTAAAATACTAAATCAAATTAACAGATAATAACAATTCACTCCCGGCATCGGCGCCAAAAACTTGGTGAGTGCGCGATGTGTCGTTGTGGTTTAGCAGTATTAATGCCTACTCAAGTTTTAAAATTATATTTAGCCGACTTATCAATAACACACACACTTAACGAGCAGTGTACCCGGTCAGTATGAATATAATGGTAAGTAGAGTGTCGATCACTAAGAGTGGAACGTATTATCTAGTTATTCTAATCAGTATTTTAATATCCTAAGTTAGCTATACAACCTAATCTAACGCAAGGGGGTTCAGCCTGAGAGACTGGCACGGTTTGGTTATAATTAAATAGTAAACTAAACTAATGAGCATGAATCAGCGATTAGCACACACGTACACAGATAGATACTCGAGACAATAAAAAGGGCCTGTCCTGATAATTAAGTAGCTTGTCACTTGTTTTATTGCTAGTTTTATATGAAGTGTATATAATTAAACCTTTCTCGTTGGCTCTAATCTTATCGGCGAGTAAACCCTTAATGATTACTTATGTCTATCCTATTTATTCAAGAGACGCTAAAACAAATAGGCGAGGAAGGGGCATGGCGACCCAAGCAAGACTCAGCTAGACACAGAGGTTATCAATGCACTAATAAAAGTCACCAAAGACATCAACATATAAACTTTAATTAATGGAAAGCAATATTAAGGGGAGTGCATGATCTTCCGTAGTCACATGACACAAGCCCATCAATCCTGATGAATTAAAGTGTACTAATACAATAAAACAAAACTACTTAATGAATTGAATACATGCAGGACCTTCTTACAGCTCTTGTATCTTTGTTTAAGGTGTGTCTTGTGCTGCTTGGTCGTCTGAATTCGGCTCTAGGGTTATTTCTTCACACTGTCCAAGACTCTCAAATTCGTCTGACCTTGGGGTATTTATAGTTTCTGTCTGAGGGATCGATGCGGCGCATTGAGTTGATAGATGCGGCGCATTGACTTAACTTCGCGTGGGGTCCAAGATTAATATATTCTGGAATATTCGTACACCGTCTTCAGATGCGGTGTAACTTGATCTTTGTATGCGGTGCATGTACTTTAGCTGTCTTGGATTGTAACTTGTGAAATCTTGATAGTGATACGCCGTATGTTAGAAGTATAATGCGGCGTATCTGGAGTAGAACGAGCTTGATCTTCTGGATTTCAGTAGGCTTTTGATATCTTGCTTGTTTTGCTCCATAATTAGTCCAAAATCGCCAAGTTTCACATAATGCTTGTTTTTACCTAGAATTACTAAAGTAAACATTAAAGTATCGATTCTCATATATAATATAATAAAACAAGTCAAATAAATAGGATAAATGATGATAATAAAATGTACTTATTTGAGTTCATCAATACACCATCCACTTCAGAATGAATTTCTAAGTCTCCATCTTCACTAGTCAAGACAGTAGCATTCTGCCAGAACTGTGTGATGTGCGAGACATAAAGAGTAGGAGATACGGTTAGAGCATACCTTATGTGAGAGTGGTTTAGAAAGTCCACAATCTCATAAAACTTTGATCCATCTCC
Organism: Artemisia tridentata subsp. tridentata; assembly: GCA_021014915.2. Classification (NCBI taxonomy): domain Eukaryota; kingdom Viridiplantae; phylum Streptophyta; class Magnoliopsida; order Asterales; family Asteraceae; genus Artemisia; species Artemisia tridentata. Next base: position 337,132,584 of record CP139508.1, read on the forward strand.
TTCCTCTGTTTTCTCTAGAAACGCAACCTGATTGTGACGCTTAACAAATTCCAATTCAGCCATTTTTAGTGATGAAGAATGAAAGATTATAGCAATAAGATGATCGTATAAAGTGGAATTGAGGTTTTATGTAGCCTATTGGAGTTTATAGGTACTGTTTAGGGTTTTGCGAAATATGCGTATGAGATAAATTATCTTGAGAAATAGAATAAATAAATTTATGGTAAAAAGATAATTATCTTCTAGAAAAATCCCTATAAGTACCTTAAGAATAATGGTTTTACCCCAACGGCTATAAAATTAATTACTGACAGATTTTTACAACGGCTAGTTGAGCCGTACTAACTTTGTACTAACCGTACCAACTGTTGGAAAAATTTTGTTGAGCCGTATGAACTTATTGAAAAGGATTTTAAAATATCATGGCTCAAACATAGTTTTTAGCAAACTATCAGCTATCAACGGATTTGATATGTCTTTACCAATAGCCGTTTGCTTTGGACTAGCCAACTCTTCACAGTTAGATATGGTGAGCTGATAACCATACAATTTTTGGTAAATTGTCAACCATTAACGGATTTGATTAGTCTTTACCAGAAACCGTTTGCTCTGGACTAGTTGGTTCTTATGTGGGTTAGACATGGTGAACCAATAACCATTTGTTGTGTGCAAAGATCACACACTGAGCTCCAAATCACCATTACAGTCCAAAACATATTAACTCCTTGATGCTTGTCATCCATAACCTGCAAGTGTTAGTCCAAAAACAAAGAAACAAGATACAAGCATATGACTAACATTGCACATAACAAGAAAAATTAATTTCCTTGTGGTACCCAAGCCAAAACAGACTTAGGCTTTCCTCTTGCATCAACATAATTCATTCTTTTCAAAACAATTTTAGCACCATTGGGTTTGATGGGTCTCCAAACCCAACATGCTGATGCATTCACTCCAGTACCCATATTTCCCTTAGCAGTGTTTTTATTAACACCAGTACCAATTACTCTGCTAGCAGTTGGAACTGCTGGCTTGGTAGTTGTTACCTTGGGTTTCCAAACTTGGTTTTTCACTACTTGTCTGTTTTGAAATGGTCTCTTAACAGTTGTTGGTGCTGATTTGGAAAACATTTTTGCACCTTAAACTGTTGGCCTTGAGTGAATAGGTCTAATTGGTTTGACAGGCTGAACTGCTGGTCTAGCAGTTTGAATTGGTCTTTGGCCAGACTTTAATAGAACTGATTTGGGTATCATTCTATCATTCCTAGGAAGAGTTTGAAGTCTTGCTATGCTCAACCTATGGTTTGAATATCCACTCAACCATTTATCACAAAAATCTGCAAGATGGTCAAAGCTACCACACGAGTAACAAGCTTTCCTATAGCAGGCAAAATCATCCCCTAATTGGTGAGATTTGAGGCCATTCCAATTCCTTTGGTTACCTCTTGGCTTGTTTGTGGTTCTATACATTTCTGCATACCTAACTGTTAGTCTAAAAGGTTTGGCATTTGATCTAGGCCTAACAGTCTCAGGTTTAACCATCTTTGGAACTTTTGGTTCCTCCACTTTAACACTAACAGGCTTAACCACAGCCTGATCACCCTCATCATCAGAAGTCCATTCCTCTATGGTTGGAGAATCTGATTCCTTACTTGAGAACCTATCAGAGGACACCTTGTCCTCAGATAGTGATTTATCACTAGCACTCTCATACACAGGTTTATCAACTACATTCTCTTTAGGTTGAGGACCATATTTAAGCTCAGGTAGTTGAAATTCAGGTAGTTCTATGTGTTCTAAGTCTATGCCTGGGGGTGTTGGAATTCCTCTATAGGGAGGTGGAACTGACTTATAACCTAGGCCTGACTTAGCTTTATTGAGGATCTGACACTCAACAATCTTACTAACACCCTGAGTTGCAAATTCTAGTGTGTCAACAGTCATTTAAATGTTCTCCTTTGCTTTCTTAACCTGTTCTAGCTCATGTTTCAACACACTAATTTCATTCTCTCTAAACATTAAGTCTCTCTTAACAATAATCATATCATCAGAAAACTTTGACTCATTACTTTTATAATGAACAATTTGTTCTTCTAACACAGCTAAAGCTCTCTTATGATTTGCTAAGTTAAAAGCAGTTTGGGTTAGCTCTTTTCTCTTATTCTCATATCTTTTCTTAAGAGTTTCTAGATCTTTTAAAGCATTACAACATTTAAAACATTTAGAAACTTGTATCTCAGAGTCTGAAAATGCCATGAGAGCAATCTCTGTAGATGCTTCTGCTTCCTCCTCTGCAATGTAGCTCCAGTCAAACCCTAAGCCATCAATGGCAACCATGGCTTTTGAGCTTGAGTCAGTAACTTCCACCACTCTTGACTTGCTTCCAAATCCTCTACTCTTGCCATCCTTTGTCTTGGCAATCTGCACTCCCTTGAATAATGACATTTCTTGTGGCAATTGAAACACTCAATCTTAGACTTGTCATACCCTGCAACATCATTGCTGTTTATGACAATCTTCTTGCCAGTCTTCTTAAAAAATCTCTTAGCTCTCAAGCTGAGAAGAGAGAGCTGCCACTTGATATCCATCTCTTCAATATCATCTTCATCAATCTCTTGAAGATCTGCATGAGTCAACATACTTCCATTGTGCTGAGTAGTCAAGAAAGTACAATAAGTATTCTCATCCAAGAGTCCATTAGTACTGCTTGAAGTGCTAGCAGTACCAATATTGGAACTAGCAGTACCAACTGCTCCAGTCACTTGAACTTCTTCATCTGGACTTGAGGTACTGGGAGTTGATACAAAGGCCAAATTCCCTGAGCTTGAGCTTAAGCTTGATCCAACAGACTTCTTAACATCATGTTCAACTATCTTGAAGTTGCTATAGAGATCCATTAAGCTCATGGAATCTATATCAGACTTGTTTTTCCATACAACCACATGCATAGCCCATTCAGTTGGTAGACTCCTCAGAAATTTGGAGTTGAGATCTTCCTGAGGCATCTCAATTCCTAGAACAGCCAGTTGACTCACTAGTTTTTGAAGTCTATTAAACATATGATCTAGTGACTCGTTGCTTGTTGCTGAAAAATTCTCAAACTGTTGCTTGAGAAGGGTCTTTTGAGTTTTCTTGGTGGCTTCGTTCCCACCATATCTTGCAACAATAGCTTCAAAAAGGGTTTTAGCACACTTAAACTTGCTAAAATTCAACAACTGATCATTGGGAATAGTCATCAGAAGCAAACTTCTCGCCTTAACATCATTCTTGTGCTGTGCCTTCTCTTCAGTAGTGGTTGGCTTAGTTTGCACCTTAGTTTCAGTGACACCCTCAACAACGGTTGTTGTAGTTGTAGGTTTGAACGAATTCCCATCCTCAATAATCTCCCAGAGAGTATAATCTTGAACTTGGAAGAACTGCTCAGTTCTTAATCGCCACATATCGAACTCATTGGGTTTAAGCATTGGAAGCTTAGCAGCAATATTAGTCTGACTTGTTGTTGTCTCCATGTCCATCTTCTTCTTAAACAAATTCGTCTGGATCTTCTAAACCAAAGTATCAGTAACCTGTCTCTGATACCACTTGATCGGATCTACACACACTCCTTGTGTTAGATGTATACTTTGAATGATGTCTAGTCTAGCACGCGGAATTTACTAGCTAGCACTTAGAAGATTTGTTTGTTTGTGTTTTGTATGAACGAATCAACAATGAATGAACAAGGAACACAATATACTTTAACTTCAACGATTCAATATTATTAATGAATAATACGAGTACTCTTAATTAGTACTAGGGTTTACAACCTTGAATCTTAACAAAAACTCGATACTAATTCGTACCTAAACTTTAACCTAGGCAATCCTTTTATAGACTAAGGATTCCTTTACAAGATAACTATCAACCTAATCGTATAAGATATACACAATATCTTTTCTATAATTATCTTTCACAAAGTCATAATCCGTACTAACTTCTATATTCAACCGTACGAACTGCTCTTGTCTTCAAAACTCATCAGCAGTACTAACTTCCATCTTCAGCCGTACTAACTGCTTAAGCTTAATTCCTAACAGATCACAATTTTTTTTTTTTTATTGTTATTTTTTCAACAAATAACGAACAACTAGCAAAGAAAAGCTTCCCTACGGTAGGACATTTCACCCCTTTTCCACATCGCCATTTTCCCCTTTAATAAACGAAAAAGGTTTTGTTTCTATCAAAGAGTTTGCTCTAAAATTGGGAACATTAATTACACGTATTGTTTCGTGAGCAGGCTAGCTGTGTTTCGCCCGACATGAAAAACAAATGGCAAAATCGACGGCCATTTTGGAAAAAGACAAAAAGTTAGATCTAATGTTTATCAATCCCAATCAAAATGAGATTCTGAAGTAATTTTCACCATGGTTGCCTTTCTGGCGCTCGTGCAACTCTCTTTACAGTCATTTCATGGTTTGAACTAAGAGCAATTTTTATTCTTTCTAAAGTGGCTAGTGGTTTAAATGATTATGGTATGGTAAATTTAGCTAAATAATTGTGAAAGATTAGATTGATATGATGTTATATTAACTATTGCGATGCTCTAAGGGCCCGTTTGTTTTATAGACGGGATTAGAATGAGATTTGAATTAAGTATTGGATTAAAAGAAAAGTAGGAAAGGGAGAGAATGTTTGATTGAATTAAACGACGTTTGTTTTATAGTTTCGTACATGGGTTGGAATAAAAAATTTTATTATGCAAAATTAAAAAATATATACGATAATAAAGTGGTCCCTATTATAGAACAAAAAACAAAAAAGTTCTTAAATAATCTTTGACTAGTAGATCACTCCCAACAGTAACTCAGCTTTAAACTTTAACACACTGTCACGTCAGCTTTAATACACTCACCTTTAACACACCCAACCATAACTCACCTTTAACACACTTTAACTTACCTTTATATCAAATATTTTTAAATTCAACCCCTAAACTTATAAATAATTTAAATTTTTAAAAATATAACATTCATTTCTAACACATAACATTACATACTTAATAAAACATTAATATCATTATTCTCCCCCTTCACAAAAGACTCGTCAACGTAACCAAATATTACCAAAAGTACAATCATCCTACACTTTAGACAATTACCCCAAAAATAAACCACAAATCCAAAATTTTCTCAAAAGATAAAATCTCAATCCCAAATTACATCTCCCTTATCTCATCTCACTCAAAACACACATCCATCCAAACACCACCACAATGTCTTCATACGTGCCTCCACATCTCCGTAAACCACTCGCCGCCACCACCACAACCGTCACAACAACAACCGATGACGTCATCACAACAAACCATAACAAACTCAGTTCTAACAACAGCAACACATTTTCAGCTCGTAGAAGCTCAACTAACAATAACGGAACTCAACCGTCAAGGACGTCGTTAGCTGTACCCACCGTCGTCGTTCCCCAATGGAAGCCTTCTGAACGTGTTTTACGCCTTAAACCTGAACAGGTCTATATTTATACTGTTTTTGTTTATATATTCATAGCGAAATGATTGTTACGGTGTTTAGTTGAATACTGCGATGATTGTTAATAACCGTATTTTTCCTTTTTTTGGCACTGGAGGTGTGTGTGTGTGTGTTTTTTTTTTTTTTTTTTTTTTTTTTTTTTTTTTTTTTTAATTAATTAATTTATTTTAATAGTGTTTTAGTTGCTGTATTGATAATGAAATATGATTGTTACGTTGTTAATGTTTAGTGTTTAGGCTCTTATTTGAGCTCTTAGAGTGTCAGGCTTAGTTTTTAGGTTTTTGAATGTTACTGTGATGATTTGTTTATAGGATGAGGATTGATTGTTAATAGCCGTATTTTGTCGGTTTGTTCGTTGATGATGAGATAATATTTTAGGTGTTAATGCTTCGTGATGTTTATTTGAAGTTTTTTGAATGTTAGTTGAGTTATGTCATGGACTGATGGTTTGTCGTTTTTTCGTTGAGGTGATGCGGTAGTTGATGATGAGATGATGTTATAGGAGTTAATGTTTCGTGCTTAGGTGTTTGTATTAGGTTAGTTGATGTTTCGGAGCTAATGTTATGTGTCTAGGTGTTTATTTGAGCTGTTAGGGCTTTACTTGGATGGTATGTTTATAGGAACCGGTGATTCTTAAGCGTATTTCAGTCGGTTTTTTGGTTAAGCTGATGCAATTAGTTGATGATGAGGTTATGATTCGTTGTTTATTTGAGATGTTAGGGCTTATTTGGCTGATTTGTTTATAGGAACCAATGATGATGATGAGGTTACGATTCCATGTTTATCTGAGCTGTTAGGACCTGTTTAGAGTTTTTGTAATACATGAAGCTTTTTTTTATCTGGCTTATCAAACGTAGTTTGTTGATATTTTTACTAAATACATGTAATGAAGCTAAGGAAGCATTTCTAGGCCTCGGACAGTCATTGTTATGCAATAAAATGATACTGTTAATAGAGCTAGGGACACATTTAGAGGTCCAGTCGTATGAGGTCGATGCAAAATTATAATGTTAAAACACTAGTATGTACACGCTTTATAAGGTTAATAACATGTATGAAACATATGCATGGCTTTGACTTGTACGAGTTTAATAAATAGAGCCTATTAGTTGAGTATTCTGATGATTAGTTTATAGGAAGAGGACTGTTTGTTGATAGCCGTAATTAGTCGATTTCTTTTATTGAGCTGATGCAGCTAGTTGATGATGTAGTGATGACATCGGTGTCTTGTTAGGGCTTATTTGGAGGTTTTTGATTGCTTGTTGAATTCTGTGATGGTTTGTTTATAGGAAGCAGTGATTAGTAACCGTTTTCCGTAGGTTTGTTTGTTGAAATGATGTGGTTAATCGATGGTGAAATGAAAATTCGGTGTTAATGTTTCGTGTTTAGGTGTTAGGGATATTTTAGAGTGTTTTAAATGCTAGTTGGATCTTATGGTTTAAACTTTAAAGATATGTTTATCTAGCTTATTAGACGTAGTTTGTTGACATTTTAAGTGAGTAGACTTAATGAAGTTAAGGAAGCATTTCTAGGCCTCATATAGTCGAACTTTTGAGGTAATACTAATATTATCGTCTACTGTAGAAAATGTTTAGGTTTTCTTATACATGGTTATGTAATACGATACGTTTGGAAGTCCGGTCTTTTGAGGTAAATGCGAAATTATGATGTTATTAGTAGGGTGTACAAGTTTTATAGGGTTTATTATAATTATGTAAGGCTATTATGTCTTTGCAACCTATATGTGAGTATAACTAGTATGAGATGAATAAACACAGTCTATCAGTTTGAAATTTCAGATTTTTGATACCGCCTCGGTTGGAATGGATGTATCTTTGATTTCGGTACATTGAGAGAGGATTAGACTATATATAGGTTATTACACAATTTATGATTTCGGACAATTGATTTGTCCACTTTAGGAGTTAGGATAGGAATTCCTTATGCTCTTTTTGAGCTAGCATGGGACTGAATGAGCATATCATGTGTACGCTTTTTGAGAATCCTATTGCATTTTTATGCAAACATGCTATGCACCTCAGATACATATTAAGACATTTTTAGTAGCACGGGTTATTTTCTATTAGAGATTAGTGCTGACTTGGTTGTGCTAATGAGTTTCGAGTTACTGTTGAGGAGAGGAAATCTTTGAATGTTGGGTGTGGTCAAGTATTTGATGAAATTTCAAGCTATCATGTAGCTTATGGCAAAGTTAATTTAATACTAAGTAAAGAACTGCATAATATATGTGGTTGCTTTGTAGCTGTTTTTTAGGATGTGGACATCTGATGGCTATCTATAAAGTTCCAAACTGTTATAGAGTACTCAACTACCGTCCTGATTTTATAATTACTACTCACTAGAGACGGGTCTTGTTTGGTATTGCACTATTGCTCAGTTCAGTGTTTCACTACTTTTCATGGAGGGTAGTAAATTCATTTTGTAAGAGATCATGCGTTTTTTGTTTTGTTTTGTAATTTGATTCCACATTCTGCAGATAGAAGAAGTCAGGTTACGACTCAATGTCGATGTTACTGTTACTCCCGACTCCCCTCCTGCACCTGCACCTATTGAATCTTTTACAGACATGGTAACTAAATATGTGCTTGATGTGCATATGATATGTTACTCGATTAATTATTTACTGACTGATATGACATGTTCTCATGTCTAGTGCCTGAACTCAAGCATCATGAAGGATATTGCCATTCATGAATACACAACACCTACTTCTATTCAGGCGCAGGCAATGCCTGTTGCTCTAAGTGGAAGAGATCTTCTAGGCTGTGCGGAAACAGGCAGTGGAAAAACTGCCGCATTTACGATACCCATGATACAGGTACTGTACTTAATTACCTTCACTATCCGTTCATGTGGTGACTTATGCTTTTCACGTGTATTTACTCTTTTTCACATTTGCAGCATTGTATAGCTCAGTCTCCTGTTCGGCGTGGAGATGGTCCGTTAGCACTAGTGCTGGCTCCCACTAGAGAGCTTGCACAGCAGATAGAGAAAGAGGTAAGGTAACGCATGCTTGATTTTGTAAGTCAATAACATGCTGCTATTCATAGTTTCGTAAACATACATGTGTACTGTATATTCATTTACATTGGAGTATTAGATATGGCCTCTAGACACTATAGTTTTGATTTCATCAAAGATCTTTCATTGTTCGTTGCTTATACTGTAACACCTTAGACATTTCAATAAACAATAATATGGTAATTTTTCACAAGCTATGAGTTACCATATATATTTTGAAGAGGAAATTTGTGAATTGTGATCAATACAAGCTTTTGTTCTTCTTTGAAGAGCTTGACTATCGTTGGGGTGATCATCATGTCCATTCCGTGAGAAATGGAAGCTAGCTCTTGAGGAATGGCCATACCTGATATCCGCTTCATATGAATTATGTGACTGTTTGTATATGCAGAGTTTAACTCTTCATTAGATCACAGCTGTCAGATTTATGAGATTTACATGTTACATGGGATTGTTACAGGTGAAGGCCTTCAGTCAATCATTGGAAAGTTTCAAAACTGCGATTGTTGTGGGTGGAACAAACATCTCTGACCAGGTAATTGATTTTGAATTGGTATTTGATTCAGATTATATGATTTATTATCCGAGGTATGCTGTAAGATGTTGTGGTCAGCCTTATGCAGATTGTTGTACTAGCAAGAGGCAAAATTCTCATGTTACTAACTCATATTTTGTTTGCGGGTACCTTACAGAGGTCTGAGCTTCGGGCAGGAGTAGAAATTGTAGTAGCCACGCCTGGAAGATTTATTGATCATTTACAGCAAGGAAACACGTCTCTCACACGGATTTCGTATGTTGTTCTGGATGAAGCAGATAGAATGCTTGATATGGGTTTCGAACCTCAAATAAGAGAGGTAGATTGTGTTATGATGTCAAGGCCAAATTTCTATAGTCATGCACATTTTCTCCCATCTTGTTTATTGTCTTTTTAGTTATGCAGCAGAGGGACTTTATTATGTGTTAATGTGTATGGTCGATGTGAACTTCCAATACTGTGTCATAAACATGCATCTGTTACTGAAAAGGTCATCAAAAAAAAAAAAAAAAAAAAAGAACCTAAAATGGGATGCTGCAAATCTGCAATGGCAGTTACTTTTCTAAAAATTCAGTGAATTGTTTGTAAATTTGAAAGTTTCTGGTCGTGTTCATTTTATGCTGGGTGGTAGCACTGTTAACACATTGTTTTTTAATGCAATTTTAATACACTTGCTTTATAAAATGTTTTTGTGTTCATAATCTGCGCTTTCTCATAATGCTGGAAGATGCTTTGCCCCTTTATGTTTGAATGGTTCTATCTAAAAGTTTTGATTTTAAAGCATACAGAACAGATATGGCCTACACTAGAACACTCTGTTTATAAAATGTTTTTCTATGCATTACAATTGTTGTATTCCAAGAATGTGACATTACTAATGTTCATTTATGAGCTATTGTGAAGTTTTTCTGTTGGGCAAATAAGGCACTGTGGAAATCTTTCTTAAGCTTTACTTCTGGCATTGAAAAGACGCAAACACGTTTTGGTCAATAGTTAAAACAATGTATGATGTATCTGGTCAATGGTGTCTTATAGGCTCATAATTTAATCTGCAACGAAATAAAAGTAATTTTCTTTCTTTCATATTATTTTTAGGTAATGCATAATCTCCCAGAAAAGCATCAAACTCTGCTGTTCAGTGCAACTATGCCAGTGGAGATTGAAGCTCTAGCCCAGGTTTAAATCTCATTTAATGTTCTGTTTTTGCCTGCTGAGCTCTAATCTACTAATCATATTAAGAATGCATAATTAAATTGTGACACATTGGATGCTTGATAACTTTCACGTATGTAACTGGATATGAACTTTACAAATTTTGACTAGATCAACTTCCTGACTATGACAGTCATGGATTTACAAACAAGATTCGAATATAATGTGAAGCTTTTTTGCTCAACTAAACTTTTCTTATACCATATGAACTTCAGGAATATTTAACAAATCCAGTACAAGTCAAAGTTGGAAAAGTGAGCAGTCCCACAGAGAACGTATCTCAAAATTTGGTGAAAATTACTGAAAATGAGAAGGTATGCCAAGTTTGGTTTTTGGTACAAATTTCGTTAATCCTGATATAAAGAGCACTATCAATGCAAATGTTCAGAGCAGGTGAAAAGGCACTCTTCTTCAGCATATTAAATAGTGAATTAGTGATAAACAATGACCTTGAATTGACTTTCTGACTTGGTGATAGATTTAGTATTAATGGTTAGTATTAACCAAAGGTGAAAGACCAGACCTTAAAAGTCAAATTGCGAGAGATTATCTATCAGTCTGAGAATTTATTTGGTTTTGAGTGGGGTAATTAAGAGATTTCATTAATTATTTCTAGAGCTTCAATAACTCATGCAAGGATCAATTTTGTTTACTTGAATGAATGCTCTAGGAAAAAGAATTGAATGGCTATAGTAATCAAGCAGATATCATGCACAGAGTTAGCAGTTGAATGCTCTAGAGGGAGATGAGGTTGAATGCTCTAGAAGGGAGATGAGAGTAAGACTGCATGCTTGTAAGTCTCTGTTTGTTAGGATTTTAAATTGAAGTCTGCATGTTCCTAAAGGAGCATTGCATGCTAGGCTGGCTCTGCATATTGGCTTGTATAGGATGAGGTTGAGTACTTGAGTATGTCTGAGAACAAACATTAATTAGCATTTAGTCGTCAGTCTGTAATTGTACTAGACAATGAAATGCAGTGCAAAAGAAAAAGATAGAAAATAGCTATACTGTCGTATATATTAACTCTTGATTAATTAGGCACTTGGGTCACTTATCGTTATTTTTAGTGCTAGTTAAATGCTGATGCAATTCTTAATGGTAACACCTGAGAAAGGTGGTAAATGCTGTTCAGGATATAGACATATAGTATGATGGGAACATATGATAAAAAGGTAATCAGAATATGAGAGTGTTGGCGTGAGAGTGATTCTTAATTAGGGAAAGTTGCAAGATGAGGTACGGGTCTGAGTGTTGGCCTATCTCCAAAGCCCATGCTAACAGGGTCGAGGTGGCGGAACTGAGAATGCTAAGGTGGACTTGCGGGAAGACCTTGCTTGACTTGATCCCGAACGGAGTTTTCAGAGCTAAACTTGAGGTCGAGTCTATTATTTCGAAGATGAGAGAAGGAAGGCTCAGGTGGTTCGGCCACGTTAGGAGGAGGCCACAATCAACACCTGTAAGAAGAGTCGAAGCGCTAGTAGTGGACGGTGTGAGAAGGAGGGGTAGACCCAAACTCAGATGGGAGGATAGACTTAAGCTCGACATGAAGGAGCTGCTCTTGTCCGAGGACATGACCTCAGATAGGAAGGCGTGGAGAGATAGAATTAGGATAAGCAGATAGCTCAGGATAGGTGTGCGTGGGTCTAGGTTGTTTTGGTTTGTCTGGCTCTTTTTTATCGTCGTGTTTGGTTGTTTTGCCTTAGCTTAGGCCCCGTGCGTTGCCCTGCTTTGCTTTTTTTGCTCCCTTAGGTTTGTCTGCTTTCCTGGTGCTTTGCTCTTTGCTTATCTGCTTTTGCTTGCTTATCTGCTTTTGCCTGTGTTTCTGCCCTTGCACCATTTTTATGTGTTTGCTTGTTTTGCCTGCTTTCTTTTGCCTGCTTGTTGCCTATTTTGCTGTGACTCGGTTGCCCTCTTGCCTTCGCTCTCTCACGCGCACACATGCACTTGCCGGAGGTCTTTTTGGAAGCAGTCTCTCTACTCTCGGGTTTACCTTGGAGTAGGGGTAGGATCTGTCTACATCCTACCTCCCCCATACCCTGCTCCGGCGGGATTGGGTTTGTTGTTGTTAGGGAAAGTTGCAAGATGAGGTAACTTTCTTTGTATTAATTTCAGCTGGGTTAACATAATGTTAGTCTTTCCAATTGAGGTAACATTTTCTACGAATTTTTTGAACATTGGTAATGTGTAACCTGATTACCTCTTGAGCCGGCTACCAATTACCTTTAATGTAAGTTTTGTATAATGTTACTATAATTGATGAAAGGTTACAATATACTATAAGAAGTCTACAAATGTGGTCATTGGTATCGGTTTAAAAGGTTACTAGCTTAACCATCGACTTAATTGTTAATTCGGTTTAATAAGTACCTCAACTGAGAAAAACAATACTCCGTAATATTTTACCTTATGTGAAAATTGGTTTATAGAGTAATATTTTACCCTATAATGCAGTATTCCTTTTTAATTATGTGATTAAACCTGACCACGAAACCTAATTTTAGGACCCCAAAAGGCGTATCACATATAAAGATCACATTCCTAATACGTGTAGCTATGTATATATCGAGATGCTAGATATGAAGTCTACTTGATTTCTTTTATCTTGTATCTCGTATTCTCGTGTTTCCTGCGTTGATCCTTCTATAGGCGAGTACCAAGTTCTTATAAAAAAGTCCCATGCTGGTGTCCTATTCCATCTGTTTTTTATATCTAGATTCTTTTAGGCTCTGGCTCATTTGTGCATCTAACAATACAAGATGCATATGTTCCGTAAATCAAATAGGACTTAAGGATCTAGCTGCTGTTCCTCATGGGAAAGTCATATTCAGATGGTTCATTGAAGGTGTCATTGGTAGTTGGACATTCTGGTAGTCCAGAAGAAATATAGATGTTTTGTGCTTGTTCAAGTTGTCACCCACAATTAAACATTTCAGGTGTTATGTTTGGGTGGCAGGTAATAGAGTCTATCATATAAGTTCCTTGTGTTCGTTTTTATGATTTTGGAAAGCATGGGGTAGGTTTTTGTATGGTTTCTAGCTCTCATGATCATTCTTTTCTTTCGGATGTAGACATGATCGGATCAATTTGATTTTTCATCTCAAATAGATATTTATTTATTTATAGTTAAGAAAAGGTATTTGCAACACTAATTCCTTTTCATTCCAAGGGGATTATATATTGATGATGTGGTTGCTGCTAGAGTACTAGACTGTTTCTTTTGGGATTGAAGTATGCCGACATTCATCTTTGGCTAAGGCTGGGGTGTTGAGAGTTGTGTTTTAGACTTTATAATTATACCAAATATATGAAGCTGCACTCAAATGTGTGAATACAAGATGCTAGCTCGAATGAAAATCACTGTGTACCAAAATTTTAACTAACCTACTTACCTACAGATATCCTGCTGCACCATTAACCAAAGCACCGACCTTTTTGTCATCAAGCCGTTTCTCCAAGTTGAATCTAGCCTTCATTTTTCAATAAGCTTCTAATTTCTGAACCTCAGATTCTCAAGAATTAGCTTGAAACACTTTCTGTGCGTGAAGCTAGTATTTACTGCTACAGATAACTGTTGTCAATTCCTTGCTATATATATTTCCTTAGTCAGTTACTTGTTATCACTCTAAGCTGTATATTTTTGTAATAATCTGAAGGATTGGACATTGGACCATCTTTGAGCATGCTGTGTTTGATTGAAAACCAGAACTAATATTTAGCAGTGGACCATTGTATGCTATTTTCTTTTGCTATGGCTACCTTTGTGCTGTCATGTTCTTTTGAGTAAGAGGCAATCACAAGGATGACCATATTTGCCTGAAAATGGTTAATTTTTTATCTTTGTTGTTAATGACAACATGTGTAATAGTTATTGTTTTGACTGCTAATCCACTGCCACATTACTGTGTCATGTTTTTCTTCTCTATTTCTACACGTATGTTGATTAAAAGGTCTGTGTAAGCTGCACTCCGGTATGTGTTCTAAGTTTTCAATTTGTATGGCTTTAAACAACTTTAAGCCACATGTTTTATTCAAAATTATGTTTCTGCTGTATAAAGTATAAACATGAATCCATTTTGCATGTTTGTAGTTATGATAGCCTTTGAAGGCTCTCATATTCTAGTTACTGTTGAATACCAATTGTCTGTAATCTTGTCAATAACTAAAATTTGCTAGTTTATTTTAATTATCTGGTGAATACCATTTGTTGCAGATTGACCGGCTGCTATCTTTGCTTGTTGAGGAGGCTGCACTGGCTGAAAAGTTAGGCCACCCATTCCCTTTGACAATCGTATTTATGGAACGAAAGGTATTGCACATTCATGTACTTTCTTAACTTTTAAAATAAGCATTCATGTACATTTTACAGTAAACTTTGTTAACCTCTATCTACGTGCATAGGCTACTACCTGATTAATGATTTATCCATTTCTTGATGTTTTGTAAATACGTTTCTAGCTTGATTCTCAGTTCTGGTGGCCGCAAGTAACTAATTCTGATACCTTTAGAAACAAACTATCTATTACACAAGCTTAAATTTGGATAATAGTGTCTAATTGGGGGCTATCTTTGGCGCGATGAACACATTTCTTTAAATTTGGATAAAAGTGTCAAATTGGGGGCTATCTTTGGCGCATTGAACACATTTCTTTAAATTTGGATAATAGTGTCAAATTGGGGGCTATCTGTTACACAAAGCTTAAAGAGCTTAAATTCAGCCTTCATGTCATTCATTTCTTGTAACAAGTGATCAGTGAGAATTATTGATCATGATGAACAAATTTTCATTCTTTTTAATATGAATTGTACGTCTACAAGATCATACCATTTTAATCTGTATTTTGCATGTAGACAAGGTGCGATGAAGTTGCTGAAGCGTTGGTAGCTCAGGGTTTAAAGGCTGTTGCTCTTCATGGTGGCCGAACTCAGAGCGAAAGAGAGGGTGCCCTGCGTGATTTTAGACATGGTCCCACTAATATCTTGGTATGTCAGAAAAGAAGTCAAGAAGCTCTTTTGAGTTTTGATGCTTCTCTTATTATTTAGTAAAAAAAATTGTGACACCTACTCCTTTTTACGAAACTTGCATGTGAATTTTACTGTTTTTCTTAAACCTTTATTTTACAACAATTTCATTCTGTGAATTAACACATTACTCAATTTTATACTTAAATTTAAGTTCAGTCTTGCACTCAAATTTGCAGGTTGCTACTGATGTTGCATCGCGGGGTCTAGATGTTACTGGAGTTGCTCATGTAGTTAACCTGGACCTTCCAAAGGTATTTCTTTTAAGCTTGAGATGATGTCTTAATTGGATTTTAAAAGTTATCCGTATATCAGTTGAAGAATCTGAAAGAGGTTATGTGATATAGTCAACTGTGGTAAAATGGGCTGCAGAAGTTAGTGTTTTAGATGTGCATTTGCTGTGTCTGAGTTTATGTCAATCGTGTTATCAGAGCTATTATAGAGTTTGGCAAATTATGATTATATAAGAAATTATAACAAAAATCTACCAAGTACTTATGTGTAAAATGAATATGATAGGCACAATTTAGTAAGAGCCTCTCAAGTTAGATTAAAAGTTGGGTAAACTGTTGTTTATATTTTACCGAATGATAATCAGTTTTATTGCAGGTAGTATGAAATTATTATATGACCACTAGATAATACTCTTCTTACACAATTATAAACTGGTGATTGTGAGTTGGTAACTTCATGTCGCATTAGATAAACAGCCCTTAAGTTCCCTTGGATTACGGAACACTAGCATTTCTGTGTGGTGCTAGATCTTATACAAGATCAACATTTGATGATTTTAAAAGCAACTCTTTTTACTTTATATATTTTTGGTGGCATATTCTCAGACCATGGAGGACTATGTGCACCGGATTGGAAGGACAGGTCGTGCGGGATCAACTGGCCGGGCTACTTCATTTTTTACAGACCGCGATATGGTTTCTCCTCTCCAACCTTTTCCTTCTTTTAAATTGCTTCCCATCCGACTAACCCTCTGATACATGGAAATTGCAACATTTGACCGGGCAAAAAATTTATGACATGTTTGACTACTAGCCAAAAACAAAATGGGATAAAAATGTATGTGAAATTTTACAGATAGTGTTGCAATTTTCTTGGTACAGGGAGCATATTTGAAAAAGAAATGGGATAAAACAATCTGTAGGCTTAATAAAATTGTTCCCAATGTCCTTTTGGTCATTTGCTTGTTACTGATTAGGGCCTTTTCTTGACAATTGATAACTTTCAGTTCCTTGTATCGCAAATAAGGAAAGCGATAGCAGATGTTCAATCTGGGAATACCGTGGCCTTTGCCACTGGCAAGGTACGCTTTCTGTTTTTTGATTCATCTCTGACCTTAGTATTGCGTGATATTAGCATTTCTCTTATTCTAGTAAAACTTTTTACACTGTTGCATTACATGTATCTTATATCCTTAAAAGTACTTTAGTTTTTTGTGTTACGTACTCTTACCATCACTAGAAACCAGAGATGGCATTTTTGTAACGCGTCATATGGTTAAACAAACTAGTAGCTTTAACTAAAAAGGGAATGGGTCGAGCAGGTCAAAACGGGGGAATTTACATATAGTTTGTAATTAGAGGTGGCAAAACGGGCGGGCCGGGCGGGCACGGGCTACGGTTCAAACGGGCTATGGGCTAAACGGGCTCCGGGCTAAACGGGCGTGGGCTAAACGGGCACATGTTATACAAATCGCTTTAGATTAGACACAAAACGACGAAATAAATTCCTCAAACGTAACACCTCATTTATATTTAAAAAATTAAATATATTATATCTATAAGTTTTTCATTAAAAACAATTGTAATGTTCTCCGCCCGTTTGTGCCCATTTAACTTTTAAATGGGCAATATATGCCCATTTCATAAAAAGGAGGGGACCATATGCACCCAAATCTTTTAAAATTTTGCCCAATTAGCCCATTTTTTTGAGTTTGGGCACAAATTGCCACCTCTATTTGTAATCAGATTAAACACATTAATTGCTCGTCAAATTGATCTTTCATAAAGGAAATAGAAGTGTTTGTGGTAGGTCCGACGCTAGGTAGCTGATTTTGACCCGCACTAACGTTACATGCTTTGACCTATACCTGCTTTGACCAAACATTTCGTTTTGCCACCCTGATATTAATCAATAACCACATATAAAATGTAGGTTGCTAGGAGGAAGGAACGGGAGGAACACAATGCACAGAAAGAAGCAAGAATTGCACAAGCAAAGCTACCACCCACATCCATAAACGTGGAAGACAAATACAAGTATATGATTGCCCCTGCAATGATCAAGAAAGAGGGTTCTGCTGATGATGCTTGGGATGATTAGTAATCTACATATCTCTATCCTGCTACTGTTTAAAGCCGTACCACTAAACTTTTAAAGAAAAGGACATGAAATCTTTTTGGCCTCATTGTTCAAACATGATGACAATAAAGTCTAGAATCAGAGGTTGGTAGATACCATAGGCTGTGTATAATTTTCATTTTGAGCTCCTTTTTTTTAGGAAGATGGACATGGTTGAGAGAAAACTTCATATTATCACAAAACGTCTTTCTTTTTGCGTCGTGTGTTGGTTACACATTGTTGTTGATGCTTTGTGGCTTCTGCTGAACATCTTAGAAGTAAAAGGTTTTGACCGTCTCGCTTTATAAATGTGAAGATTACTTTTTTGTCACCCTTCTGATACAACAGATCTAATAGGTCGCCAGGCGTCATGCTTGCAACATTTTAGGAAGCTGAATTATTTCGATGTGTCAAAACTTGACTGGACCAAGGTGTTGTGGTGAAGAACCAGAGCATATAGTGCTAGTTTGCTATTGCTTCAGGTATTGGAATGGTTCAGTTCCAAACTTGACTGACTCCGAGTTTTGGTTGTCAACTCAAGCTTAATTTTTTTTTCCTAAATCAAATCCTTTCATTATATTGGAAGGAAGCAAAAACGTATTATTGTCTCGAGTTTTGTTCAAGTTCTGCAGGCTGTGGTTCTATGGCCAATGACCCTAACAATACACTTGATCGCTGCATTCTTACAATGACCAGCAAATATACCAGTGAGCTTGCACGGTGACTAAATTTTGTTCCAAACTGGCGTGTAACCATTCTTTGGTAAAAATGATTGGTAAGCCTCAAATGTCTAAAATGTCGACATCAACTTATATGAGACATCATGGCAAATTCAAATGTTTTGATGAAAAGAGAACGTTGTTATCAAGATCTGAAGAAAACATTTTGCTTGGCACTTGTCTTAGAATCAAGCGCCACAATAACAAATGTCTCATGCTCGATAAGCCTCGGCTCTATCTTGACATGTTAGGGTGAGCTTGTTCAGACTTGATGGCTCAACGATTTCTACCTAATAATACAGAATTCACGAATGATAGATATACTGTTTGGCAAACAAAGCTTAAAATATTATCCTTGGATGAAAGAAAATCTGCTTCAAACATAAAGACCACCCTCAATAAATCGAGTTCTAACTTGAACTCCATAAGAGTTGAGCTTGCTTGCAGCTTAGTTGAAGAAATAAAGTCAGATACATATATATCAAACTAATATTATTTTTTGGTTCATTTCTTGTTTCTTTCTAACCAAAGATGAGAAAAACTGAAGAAAGACCAGTATAAAACCTTGCAGCACAAAGAAAAAGTTAAACATAATACACTCGGAAAACACAAAAAATGGCGAAAGCAGACAATCTATGAAACACTGCCATATAAGTTAACTTATGATGACGCATAAAACCTCGTCAATGTCTTTAATATCCATCTCCTAAGATGCCATAACTGGGTGTCGTTTATTATTTCCGACAAAAGCTTGTCTCAGCATTTGATATCCATCTCTATAATGCTCAATTGAGAAACATAGTTGTCGTATCACCTCCCGTTTCTCCTCTGCTGCTTCTCTAATAAGATCCTGTTGCCTCTCTACTTCTCTTTCCAATTCTTCGCCTCTAGAAGTCAACTCCTCTATTGACTTGTTTGACTTTTCAACCCTGTCAACCAACTCTACATGTTCTAAATGTAACTGGTCCAAATGCCGACTCAAATCATCGATTTGACCATCTTTCAAAGTCAACTCTTTCTCGAGTTCCATAACTTTGACCTCGAGTTCGTTTTTCTCAAATTTTAACTGTTCGATTTCACCTTCCATCTCTATTTTTCTAACTTTAGTCCTCCGAAGATCCTCTTCTGAAGACTGACAACGTAGATCATATTCTTTGATGGTGTCATCTAAAAGCGCACGTTCTTTCAACAGTTTTGTGACTTGTTCTTGAAGTTGAAGATTCTCTTCAGATAACGTCATGTTTGCATTTGACAACGTTTCTCTCATAGCCCGGATTTCTCGTTCACGTTCAGCTAAGTTCTCTTTGTACCTAGTTATCCGACCCTGCATCTTCAATACTTCTCGTTTCTCTTTCTCGAGTTTTGACTTCCAACCAGAAATTTCCTTCTGGGATGATCCAAGTTTTTCTTGCAAACTGTTATTCGAGGAGCTATTGTTCTCAAGTTCATGCCTTAATCTCTTGACTTCTTCCTCTGAATCATTAAGTTTTTCTCTAGTTACTTTCAAATCAACCTCGAGTGCCCGGATTTTGCGTTCTTGCTCTGAAAATTGTGCTTCTAAATCTTCATCAAAATTTATACTCAAAGGCTTTGCATCTTCAAGATCAGTTGTTTGAGGTGCCATTGACTCGTACTTTTGTAACTGGACCCTCAATTTTTCATTTTCAATTCTCAGTTCTTCTTCAACATTGTCGTTTTGAAACTTCTTTAGCTCACTTTCCAATTCAGTGATTCTCTTACGCAACCCTCTGTGATCACTGTTTGCTGATGCACTCGAGTAGTTATTAACAGACGAATCATCAGATTCAGATTCTGAATCCAAGGTAGATGTCTCATCTCCTTCTTTCGTCACCAAATCAGAACTACTCCCACCACTTTTAAGAAAAACTTCAAACCCCGCAGCTCGAGTCCCTGACCGGGCTTTTGGTTTAGAAGACGGGGTTATCGAAGGTGGTTCAGATCCGACATCGGATATACCTGACCCTTGAGATTGAAGATCTGAAGGGATGTTTTTCCTTAACTCACCAGTGACATTATCATATCGTTCTGCTAACGATCTGTACATTCGGTAAAACTCTTCTACGTGTGCTAAGAGTTCAGGCCTCTTTTGGTAATACATCTCGGCTTTCTTGGCGAATGAATCACCATCCTCTTCGATCAGCTTAACCATACGTTTCACACTTTGGTCCATTTCTGCAATCAAAAAGTCTTTTGTAACTCTATGATTAAGGAATTTAGCCATTTTGAATTTAGTATAGGTTTGGACTGATTGTTGTTAATTGTTCTAAGTTATTCGAATTAAAGACATATTTAGAGGGACCCAAATTGATTGGATCACTAGAAAGTGTTAAGATTTATAGGAACAACTATGACAGCCACTAAGGAACCACAAGTGGGACATATTATCAACTAAATAGGCAATGACTTTAACTTGCAAAAAGCACTTAGTTTAGTGGTTTTTGACTATTAGGTTGTCATATCTAGAATTTCATGGTTCAAATCTCACCTTTTTAAGGAAAAATTAATAAAATAAAGAAGCCAAAAAGTCTTTTTCAAATTTTGAGTTCTCTATTATAAAAGAGAGAAAAAGAAACATGGGCTCCTATCTATGGAGGAGCGTCTCCACCTGAAACATGGTTCTAAAAAAACATATATTTCGTTTAAGAAAAAAAGGTAACAAAATCTTCTCGACCCATATCAATATCATCAAATTATTTCCAGTGAACATAATAGACAAATAGGTAATTTAAACCCAAAATTTTGATTTATTAGTAAAAAAGTGGGGATAACTGGAACTTCAGTTTCTTGACAACTTACGAAATACTAATATGACTCGATGGAAAGAATTTAAGCCAACTGGCATTCAAAGATCATGGTAGTTTCACATATGTAAGGACTCTAATAAGATCATCATTAGGACCCGACAAGGACAGTTGTATCAAAGGATCTTAGTAGAAACGATGCACTGCTATCATGGAGGGCCCAAAGGGTGTTTAGTGACTAAAAACTTTTATTTGTAGAGTGAGACTAGAAACTGGTAATCTTAATGCTGATTAGATAACGCTTAGGTTTGCCACCGACTAAAATCATTAAGCGTTCATGATGGACAACTAGATAAGACTCCTGAGGTTGTGCACAAAAATCACAGTCTTATATTTAGATGTAGATAAATTCCTATTTTTCAGGCGCTATTAGGCACAAGTTTTAGGGCCTTTGGGCTCTTAAATGGACCATTAATATGTATTTATGTTGTTGTAATGTTTGCAAATTGATCAAATACTCCATGTGACTAGAATTTTTCACCTCTCACAGTGGACCTCATAGAAATTCCTTGTGAGCTACAACTACTTTTAGGAAGACATCAGACCAACCAAAAGAAATAACAGAGACTAACTTAAAAAAGAGCAGAAATTTACTGTCAAAGGTAGCGGAGAATCTAATGTCCAATTTTGTCCTGGTCGGGCCACTAAATTGCTAGCAATAGTTTTAGAACCATTAACCTACGTTGTAATAACCAAGTAGTTATGTACGCGCAATAGGAACATTAAGAAGGTAATACGTCCTATTCTTTCATGTCATTTGACATTTGGGGACCTCATTTAGATGATTAAAGCAAACGAAAATGCGATTGTGGGTCCTCTTTATCCGACGAGATAAGAAACAAAACAGTCCTTAAAGAATGGATAATTTGACGAAATTGCTTATAGAATTGCTCAATTGCATCTTAGCTGCATACCTTCAACATTTTCCGCCAGCCATTTGGAGTTTTTGGGACTAATGTGGCTATCCCACCACCAGGAATGTTTATTTCTTGATTCTGTCCTCCTATAAGCTTTATGCGACTTCGCCTGTAAACATATATAAATAAAACATCATATATCAAGGGCCAGGGACGGACTTATAGTGTAAGTATGGGGGGCCGGTGCCCCCCATGGCTAGCCGAAAAAGTTAAATTTTAGTGTAATTTTTATAAAATTTTGACCTTTTTTCGAAAGTGACCCCCACCCAAAACTCAAATTGCCCCCCACCCACATACTAAGACCTAACATTCAACGCTCTAAAGCCTTATAAACCCTTCATCTCTAAGTAAAAATACTCGATTTATCATTACGATTTTTTTTTTCGCATTTTGTTGTTATTGTCAAAAAAAAAAAAAAAAAATTTGCCCCCCACATCCATTTTTCCTGGGTCCGTCACTGTCAAGGGCGATTATGGTAAGTTGACATAATATAAACTTAACATGGGAGCAAGCTTACCAGAGATGAAGCCATTTTGCTAATTCCTTGCTAATATGATGACCTGAAATTCAAAAATATCAAAATAAAAACGAAAACTATGGCAGAAAAATAACTTGCAACTTACTTATCTGAGTTATCTCGGCATAAACTTACTTACAATTCCTGTTCAGGTTTAGGGACATGGTGAATTCAGAAATATCATATTAAAATATGATCAACACAAAGTCTCTAAAGATTAATTGGCGGGTCAAAGAACTGCCCTTTCACTAGATTGAGGAAATACTTGACTGAAGTTCTATATAGGGAAGGCTCTAGATGTCTAAAGACTTTTTTTTATTGTTGTATTAACTAATATTCAATTTATCACACTCGTAGTTATTGCAACATAACGATTAGTCATTGCAGCACAAAAATTAGCCTGCCTAATTAATTATATATTTGACTCTTGAAAACCAAACAGAAGAACTTTTCAACTCTAATAAACTAGTGCAATATTATGGAAAACATTGACAGATATACAAAACTACAAAGAGAAGAATAATGATGATGAATTAGAATAAAATCCAATCATGCATTACCATTCAGGATTTAGTCAATGCATAGTTTTTTAATAAATTAATTTTTATACACACTTCAAAAAAAACTATAAAAGGTATCTTCTTAACAAAAAACCGAATTATTAATATTTTCCTGGAGTATTTGGGATTGCATTTGGCAAAATAAATTATGCGATCGCAAAACGGTGTTCTAAAACAGATGCAAAAATTCTAAAAGTTAAATTTTGTTTTTCAAAAGCGAAAATGTTAAACAAAAACAATTCAAGTTTTAATATTGCTCCATTGTTAGGAAAATATTCAAAAAGACTATTTGCATTATCTGGTTTTACATTAATAATAAACACCGATACCTAGTTCTAACAAATCTGAATCAACTTAATGTACAATCAACTTATGCAAACGTGAAAAGAAAAATATAAGTCACAAAATAATAACCAAGTTTGAGAAATGTTTCATTTTAGTCACTCAAACATAAAAATTTCACAACAATGGTACACTATTGGAACTTTAAGTAGTTGGTATGACAAAAAAAAAGTTACAATGATTAAATTGAAAACAACACTCAACTGTTGACAAAAAACTTAATCTAGGGTTAATATGTAAACCAAAAAATGTCCAACATTTATTTACTAATATTTTATTAGTTATTGTCAAAGATATCATTGTATTGGTGCTGGCCTTAATAATCTGAACTCATTACAAAACAAAAAAAATAAAAAATAAAATAAAATAATTACGAGTATATTATTAGAAAATAATACTGTAATAGAACATGCAAATGGATGAGGCAAGTTCATCGACAAGTTCCCTGTACACAAATAGTCACAGAAACGTGTCACCCATACACTCAACTTAATACTACAACACCAACACGTTATTGAACCACCCGTACAAAACACGCGCTCTAATCCGCGAGTAGCTTACATTATTTAATTTCAATTTTATTTATTTTATTTTTATATGAACATATTCATTGTATTTCTATAAAATCCGCAAAAAATCAGGCGGGATGGTCGTGACTAAAATAAAGAACCAGCTACGCGGTTCCCACATCCATAATACAACAACGCATTAATTTAAGTTAATTTATTTCTAATTAAAACAACAAATATTAAATATTATTCCTTACAAGAGGATATTTATTGTTACTAATTTAATGGGCAAGGCAAGATTTTTTTTTTGGGTAACAAAACAGTGAAATGAATTAATTAGGCGGGCAATAAAAAGATTTCAAATGAATTTGAATTGGAATAATATAAAAAGGTTAGAAAATGCCAAAAAGTAAAAAATGATAAAAACAAAAAGAGGCATAATAATCATGTCTAAATAATTCCAAATATTTTTTTGAAGTTCGCTGTATAATTGCTAAGAACTAGAAGACAGTAAATATTCTATGCAATAATTCTGGTGATATAAAATTATTAGAATAATGAAACGTAAAACAAAACATGTGATTGGCGAAGCTTCCAAGTTAAAACTTACATAAAACCAATTAAAAAAAAATTAAACAAAACTGAAGAGCACATACAAAAAAATAAAATAAAAAAAATCGATGTAGTAACTGACGTGAAAAAAATATATAAATCTAACTTGAAAGACATTGAAATATAGGTTTTTCATGTTCAAGTCACCGAGAGTTTCTTGATGAATAACAACGAGTATAAAGAAACTAAGCAAGAAATGAGATAATATATAGATGTTACTCTACAGATATACACAAGTAATGAATCTTGATTTTTACCTTGTTCTTGATATATGATGATGGGTTTGTGAGGAGTAGATGATGAAGATATATTCAAGAAGAAGTGAAGAGGTGTTTTGTTGTATTGGGGAAAAGGGGAGGCTTATAAGGCACAACCCAGACACAGATAGTATGTACGTGTTTTAATGTGTGTGTGTTGTTTAGTTTATCACATGCTTCTTTTTGTCAACTACTAGTTGCCTTTTCAACCAATAATACCCTTTCCAACAGTATAATTTTTAGTTTTTTACTACTAGTTTGTTTACAAACTTTTTTGGTATATATAATCTATGTTATATACAGGGAAATCATATTTGTTTAAAAAATCTTAAAATGACAACTATAAAATATTGATCCTCTACTCTGTATTTCTTTTAACAGTATACTTCACATTTGTATATTTACCGCAACCCTTGAGATTATGTTTTAAACATTCTTTAATTAAAAAGTGGGAAACTTCTTAAAGTAGACTAGTTATTCTAGTGTATATCACTTTTTAGACTTAAAATTTTCAAAAGTTCAAAATAGACTTGATGACTGGACAACTTGTACAAGCCAATCATGAGTCAACAAGTGTCAAATATGATACATGATTTTTTTTTATTCGGTTGACTAGGACACGTGTCAAACGTAGACAAAGGTTGCCCCAAATAAGAGTCGCCCCTAGTCTATTTTAGACTTTTGGAAAAAAAAAATGGTAGAAAGTGATATGCAGTAGGGCGACTGGTTTATTTTCAGAATTTGTGACAAATGTTAATTTTCACACTTTAAGTTAATAATAAATATTTATTTATTATTTTTAAGTCGAGCATTTTTATGCGCTATTCCATGTTTCTGAGCATTTCTGAGAGCTGGCCCGCACACTGTAGCTTACAGTCACTGCTGAAAAAGTTTATTTTTGTCAGTAAGCGTAAATTTTTCTATTTTTGATAGTTACTGACAAGTTTCGTAATTAACTGAGAAGCTTTCTCGTATTTACTGAAAAACAACCTCACACGCGAACCGACAGCACAATATATATGGTAGTAGTCAAATAAATGCATTTTTGAGCAAATGATAATATTTTATTATTATTTTGACAAAAACGTCAATAATAACTTTAATTTGCGTATACGTGTCCAAAAAGTCAAACCGGGACTTTACGGTAACATTTAAGCTTAAACCGACACACGATACACCAACGAGGAACCAAAAATATTTCCCCCTCTTGTTCCTTGTCGTTTGCCGCCACTCCCCACACCAAGACAAGAAACATTATCCTATTAATATATGTATTAGTGGATGATGACTTAGCAAGTGTTGTTTTTATACCCTAAGTGTGCACATAACATTTCATACTCTCATTTTCATCTCAACATTTTACCAAGATCATTTCTTACCTCTTCTACTCTCAAAACTCACGGTCGAACCTTACAATTCAAGATCTACAAAAATCTATTGAAGTTTGAACTAATCGGGGTGTACTTTCAAGTGTTTTGGGTTAATCGGAACGTGTCTTGGGTAAATTTGGTGCAATTTGGAGTGTTCTTGGGTCTTTCTACCTCTCGACTTTCTTTCAAACTTTGTAAGGATCTTCAAAACTTGTTCAATACATGTTCTTGTGATGTTTAAAAGTGTTACCAAGTGCTTATTATGTATGTTTTGCTAAAATGAAAAAGCTAGGGTTTGATATATAGCTTATGGGTGTTCGACTTTTTAGTGATTTTTATACAAGTTATGATATTTCTTGTTTGTGTGGTAAATCTTGTTGCTTGTGGTACTAGTTTGATGATACAAATGTGATTAGTGCTAATTACGCGAGTTTAAGACGAAATATACACTTGAATGTATATATATATATATAAATTGGCACACTTTTGAAAGAAATAATTATTGAGGTTTTGAAAACCATAGAGTTTTGGCTCTAGTGGTGAAATTGTGAAATTAGTGCTTAATAGCTTATTTTGGATAGTTTATTGAATAAGCTATAACTTATTGCGTTTTGGCTTATTTGGAACAAAAAGGGTCGTATGACACATATTGGGCCGAGCCCAATATGTTTTGGCCTTGGTTGACCATTTGACTTAATGGCTTATTTATAAGTGCTTATTTAAAAATTGTTACGAAAACTATTCGGACTAAAATGACTTAAAGGTTTAAAACAAATTTTGGGCTTATGAGGGTCTCGACACACAATGGGCCGAGCCCATGTGTTTTCGGCCATGGGTTGACCTTTTGACCAAACGGCTTATTTGATGTGCTAAATTGATTTTTTAGAAACTTAACGATATATATATCGTAGCTTAAAAAGGTTAAATGACTTTTGGGCTAAACTTGGACTTTTGGGCCCAATATGGACTTTTCGGCCCAATAAATATTTCGGATGACAAAAGTGAGTTTTCAAATAATTTTCGACCTTTTATAAATATTTGGACTTATTAAAACGTTATATATCGATTAAAACCATTTTGGACTCGTTTTGACACCTTAAACCCAATAAGAAGAATAAATGGGCTTTTCGACCCAAAATTGTAGTTGTTGACTTTTGAAAGTATTATGACTAAACGTTGACTTTTGTATTAAAAAGTATAATTAAGAAGTAATCGTAACGATAAATATAGTTATAATGATAAATATACATTTTTGGACTAGTTTTGCAAATATAGTTAACGAAAGGGATTATTTGAGGAAATTGCAACACTTGGTAAAAATGGAAAAGTTTGAATAAACGAATGGGTCATGCCTGATTTTTCTAAAATTTCTACACTTAGAATATTTTCGGATGAAAACCGACTAAAAGACGAAACGGATTATTTTTATTATTAAAATATTAATGCTTCCAAATTAATATTTTTAGACCTTATAAGATTTGTGAATACACTTTTGGTATTTATACATTTACCTTTATTTAATTTCTCAAAATTAAATACTTATAAATTTCTTTATAATTATCATTATATTATAAATAATCATAATATTTATAATATAATAATACCCCACTATCACCATTATCATATTAATTATTCAATACCTATTTAATTAATTATAAGTTTTAATTAATTAAATACTTGATTATTATATATATATATATATATATATATATATATATATATATATATATATATATATATATTTAATACTTACACATTTTGCGACGACAAGCACTAAGCACGGAAGTTCCGTCACACGTATTTTCACCGTACACTTTCACTATGAGTCATCACCAAAGAGTCTTATACGATAAACTATTTTGAAATGTACCTTACCACACAGCAAGCAAGAAATACACGAGTACTGGACACACGTAAACTTTTCAATTGAGCTAAAACATTTAAAACACGAATATTTCGCTAAGACTTACCATACTGATATAGGTCGCGTGTCGGAGTGGTTGCACTGTGTTGTTGTTGATTAGCAGATTGCTATTGTTATTAAGGTGAGTTTATAGCCCCATTTTTATACGTGTTGCTTTTATAAACCTTGGGGTGAGAAACATGTAAAACTTGTGAAAACCGTAGAGGGGGGGGGGGTGAATACATTTCCATTTAAAAACTTAAAAACTTTTTGTATCAAACACCCGATCAAGTGTGACGTAATATGAAAAGTGTCAAAAATGATCATATAACATCTCGGGATGAATAAAGTAAACTACAACACATGCACAATCAAACCATGACACATACATAATCAACATAACATAAGCAACTAGCCACACAAACATAAACGCAATCCAAATATAAATATAAAGCGATAAAGAATAAAATAAAAGTAAATAGATAAGTAAGAAGGCGCAAACCATACACGATGATTTATAGTGGTTCGGTCACGAAGCTCCTCTTCGCCCTACTCCACTTCCCGAGTACCCAACTCGAGAGTTACTTCACTAATCAACAAGCTCCCTTCAGGCGGAGAAAACCCTACAACGTCGCTTATCCTATTTTCCGACACTAAGCTAAATGTCGAGTGCTAATCTTAGCTAGCACCAATCTACCACGATCCACACGGTCTACTCACGATCTACCCGATCTACCCTTGATCCACTTGATCAATACACAAGCCCACAAGCTACAAGAGATCTCCAAGATCTCAACAAGATCACAATGATCTACTCCCACTTGACTCGATCTACCCTTGATCTACTTGATCAATCACACAAGCCCACAAGCTTCAAGAGATCTCCAAGATCTCGACAAGATCATAATGATCAACCCTCACTTGACTCAATCTACCCTATCTACCCTTGATCAACACACTAGCTCACAAGCTACAAGAGATATTCAATATCTCTATAAGATCACAATGATCTTCTCTCACAACCTCTCAAAAGAAAAATGAACTTGATGTATACAAGATACAACAAGTATGTAACAAGTGTTACAAGTGCTCTAACTACAACTACAACACTTTGTATCTTTGTGATACTATGTGTTCTTCTCTTGCACTAGAAGAGGGATGAATGTGATCTCTTGGTGGGATGAAATGATCACTCTTAAACAAACTAAGACTCTCTAAATGATCAAAGAAAGTGATCTAAGTGAGGAGGGATTAGACGAGAGACAACTGACTGGAAAAATCAAGTTGGAAGTGTAAAATGATCCACTATTTATAGGCAAGGAGAAAACTAGCCGTTACAGAGGGACGACACCACTAATTGTCACACGACACCACTAAATTTAGTGGTACCGTCGGTACTTTAGTTGTACCGTGGACGCTCCTCCGTTTGTTTTTAGTGGGGAAGGTTTATTTGGGAATGTTTGGAGCTGTTTTGGGGGGAAAAATGACTGTTGGGATTTTTAAACTTATTTTTCACAATAAAACATTTCTTTTTAATTCAAAAATAATTTGTAAAATGTATTTTTGAAAAAAATGTTTTGTCACATTAAAAATGTGAAGTTTAGAGAAAAATATAATCCTTTGATCATTTGCCAAGTAGCAGATTTGTTTGTCTATACCTTGAGTGATTTACTTCGGGATGGAAATCTACGACTTTGTTGAAGCATACTTGAGACGTCGGGAGGTGTTGATGTAAGTATGCATTGATGATTTGTGTTTACAAGTAACTTGCACATTTTACGTTATGTATTACAAGTTACATGTTTGTCATTATTAAAACCGAAGAAACCGTTTAGTTTAAATATCGTAATATTTGCACTAACAATCTCCCCCTTTTTGATGATGAAAAATATGTAAACCGTAACACACAGTAAAATGTAAAAGTTACCTGTTTACACTCCCTTCTCCCCTTTTTGTCGAAGCAAAAAGGTAGTTGCCTCGAGCTCTCCCTTGAATTCACTCCCTACTCCCCCTTATTGAACTACTTTCCTTTCTCTGCAGAAAGGCGAGCTTGCATCATCCCAGTGAAGTTTTCTATCACCACTTGTGAAGACGACTCCATGCTATGTATTCAAATACTCCCGAGCTCCCCCTAGCTCAATGCTCCCCTATGGTAATTGAATCCCCTTGTTTATTCACCTTAGTATCTAGCGGATCCATGGATCAAATTCTTACAAAGGCTTTTCCTACATCAAGGGTTAGCTTCGTGCAACATAATGTATAACAGTATAGGAGCAACATTATAGGGATAGAATACACATAGAAAGACATGCGAGGGTTAAACCATGTAAGTGACACAGCCTAAAAGTGTGCCAAAAGGATAAAGACCAAAAAGAAAGCCCAAGAAAGTTGACCGACACAAAAAGATGAATGCATATTGCAATTCAAAGACACTTGAGTGTCACAACCCGACCAACAACCTAAGGTGTAATTGTTCAATCAATAACACTAACAAGAACGAGATTCGTTCGTTGACTGACACACAAATTGACTTCTTCCAAGTTGTCATTGGGAAGGCAAGTTCTAACAAACCTTTTGAACGACATAATCATCTACCTAAGATGATTGGTGTTAAGGATGGTTTGTTGATAAGACATACTCTAAATGATTACTATTATGACAAGTCATGCCATAAAGTAGACTCGATAGAAGATATACCAAAAAAAAAAAAATGAAAATGAGAATGATATGCACCTAGATGCGAATGGAAATGATTCCATAAGATGGGAAAGTGTTGGTTTTGACCTTTGAGGAAAGGTGGGGAAAGATGGTTTAGATTAATATATCGTTTGCACTGACAATAAGATGCATGATATATTTCAAAAGAGAAAAAGAAAAGGTGCATGTGATCCTAACAGGATTGTTGGTGGATATCTCTAACGGGGTTGAGGTAAGGAGGTTCTAGATTTCTAGTTTGGATGATCCTAGTTGTGTGTTAGAGATAATTTGGTGCATGAAGGGTTTCGTGTGTTTGTGAGGGTTGAAGGTTGTTGAACTAACTATCACTTATCCAAAGTGAGGAATAGTTGTAAGGTTTGAGTGTAATGATCGATGGGTTAAAGGTTTTTAGACTAACTATCACTGTCAAGAGTGAAGTTTAGTTATAAGGGTTGAGTGTGAAGATGAGATGCAAGATAAGCTTGCAATGGTGAGGCCTTATATAGGCAAGAGTTGTGGGATTCGAACTATAGTTGATGGTGGTGTCCTATGGTGTAGTGAGTAAATCTTAGGGTGTATGTGAGTTTGCAAAATTTTGCAGGTTTGAGATTAGGGATGCAGGGATCTAGAGGAAACAGTAAAAATTCGTCAAACATAGGCACGGTTCCACTAAATACCACACGGTACTGTTAAATTTAACGGTACCGTGGCCTATTTAATGGTACCGTGACTTGAAAGTCACGAATTTTCCTGTGCAGCCTAGTTCTGGGCAACTAAAGGGAAGTTTTCTAGGGAATAAGAACCACATTTGTGTGTTCTTGAGAGTGTTTGTTGAAAGACTATATGAGTGTGTATTCGCTCCCCCTTAATCTATGACCATCCGGACAAGATGTAAATAAATAAATAAAGAGGAAAACAGACGTTGACGGAAGCGATGAGCATAGTAACGTCATGACAAGTGGTGGATATCATACAATAAACTTCACCTTTGAAGTCACGTAGCTCTTCTCAATCATTGTGAATATTCATAGAACATTCATATGATGAGGCATGTGATCACTTGGAGATATCCTAAGGGTTAAGAAGATAAAATCTTTAAGGTTGTGAGGTTAGTGATAAGGTTCTAGTGAGGTTATCTATGTTGATGAAGAAGGGTTATCTCAACTTATCCGAGCGGTTATTCGCATGAAGAGTGTGGGAGATCAGTAGGATGCGGAAGCATTGGTAGTGTTTAGTACCATGTGGAAGTGAAAGGGGAAAAGGCTAAGGAATCAGAAGATAGACAGAATCTATTCTGATAGGAGACGGTTCTAGTTCAAGACTACATCGAGTGGGTTTCGATAGTGTTTTTGAAACAGTGAGAATTGAAAACAAAGTAAATTGTCTCATCAGACAACGGTCAGACGGTACCGTTAAATTTAGCGGTACTGTCCCCTATTTAAGGGTACCGTGACCTGCTGAGGTCAGTTTTGACCTAGAATTAGATTTTTGACAAAGAAATTTCACATATGTTGTGATTTTTTTGGACCTTGGATTAAAGAAATTTATACCAAATAAATTCTTTTATGAATGAATCCAAAGGGATTCGATGAACGTTGATCGAGAACGAGAGATGACATTTAATTGAATTTCGCAAATTAAATATACTTTAAATATTTCGGATGAAATATTTAAGTTGTCATTGGAATTTATGAGGATTTTACGAATAAATCTCGCTGATTTAGTGAGACTTTTCGACACCAAGAGAGAATTTATACCTAATAAATTCTTTTTACGAGATGAACGGTACTAGTCGAGAAGAGATGACTTTTATATTTTCGAGGAAATACATAGGTTGTCATTAGAGCGATGTGAAGGATGACTTAATATTTCCAGTGAAATATTTAAAAAGTCATGAGACGAGACACAAGATATGACTTCAATATTTCCAGTGAAATATTCAAGTAGTCATAAGAGGGATGTGAAGGATGACTTAATATTTCCAGTGAAATATTTAAAAAGTCATGAGACGAGACATGAGAGATGACTTCAATATTTCCAGTGAAATATTCAGATAGTCATAAGATGGATGTGAGGGATGACTTAATATTTTCAGTGAAATATTTATTAAAGAATGACTCAATATTTTCAGTGAAATATTTAAAGAGTCATGAGACGAGACGCACGAGATGACTACAATATTTCCAGTGAAATATTCAAGTAGTCATAAGAGGGGTACGAGGGATGACTTTAATATTTCCAGTAAAATATTTAAATAGTCATAAGATTTATGGAATATGTTCCATCATTCCTAGACCTAGACGAAGATGGTTAGAGGATTCTCGTTTGAGGGGTTTGGTTGATTTACGGATTTCGATGTGCTTCGCACGCGAGTGTTTCACGGGGTTTTGAAAGACGTAAAGCAAGACCTATGGTGCTGATTCGCAGCAGGGTTTGGGATCTTAAGAAGTGTATATTCACACGAGGATGAAAGGAACTACTAATCACTTATATAGTAACTCGTGAGTCCTTTTTCACCCGAAGGTTGATGTTAGCTTTTAGCTTTGGGATGATCGTTTTAACATATGTTGTTAAAAGGCTTGAATATGATGTTTCGGATATGACATTTAACAATTGCATTCGCAAGTTAAACTTACTTGAATATTTTGGATGAAATATTTAAGTTGTCAATCCTACTCCGAGTTCTACTAGGTTTGTATCTAACCTTCCTATGACAAAAGGGTGTATTACTTGGAAGAAGGCAAAGTGATGACTAGGGAATTAGAACAACTTTGCGACTACTTTAACTTATAGGTTTTGACACTAGTGTATGACTATATGACTTCTAAGGGTTCATAGTGATAGGCATACCTAATTCCTAATGTGTTAAAAGGACATAGTGTGGGTGCAAAATTTACAAGCAAATCATGTAAAATGCACATAAGAAATAAATGCAAACATCATGCAAAACATGATAATCATTTAGCATTTAAGATCATGAAGACATTTAATCATATCTTATGAGAACATGTTATCATTTTGAAACACATATGTGGGATGCAAACAATCTAGGTTTGCTAAGGAAGATCCTAATTACTGCTTGTTCAAAATGAAATCTTAACGGGAGATAATGTTCACCGATGTAAACTATCTCTAGTCAAATGTAGGAATGAAAAATTTTCAAGTTAGAGAATGAGTATGAGACTATCACTAGTGGTGCTCAATTCAGGCTAAACACGACCATTTTTACGGGTTATACCACGAACCCAACTTCTCTCCTGGAAGCAATTCAACCATTAGGTCAAATTGAATTTCTAGTGCGATAGGTTCTCCAGTAGTCATTCTCATGTTAGAAAAATTCAAATTCCTATATTTGCCTATCGAAGTATAGAAAATATGATATTAGCTTATTTCGCTAATATATGGCCTAATATGACTCAACTAACCATACTTTGAAAGTCGGTTAAGAAAATAACATGTCTTACACAACTCCTAACAAAGGCAAGCGAAATGTTTTAATTTCGTGTTTGAGATTTAGAGGTTATTTGATGGAGATGGTGCATTTTATGATCTCTTGGACAACATCTTTTTTTGAGTTGTTACATGTTATTTTAACATGATTTGGTTTCCTAGAACCAAGAGACACTCTAAAGTGATACAATGTAGAATCTACTACATCGTGTGTGTTTCAAGAATGCTCCTTTGCATATCTTGAGAAAGGAATCTTGTAAAGGTTACTTAGCTCACTAGATCTTGTGAGTGTTATATTTAAAATGAGACATATTGTATATTTCAACTAATATGCTTTTCTAAGAGGAAACTTATCACTCTTACGAATGCTTAGTAAAACAAGTATTTTAGTGTATGACCAATATTACTTGTTTATGCAATGGCACATGTTGTTTTGGGTTATTATTAAAATCTAATATCCTATATTTGTTAACAAGATGCAATGTACTCTCTTATAACTTAACCATTCATGTTACAAAGGGAATAAGATGCATAGGATATAAGTTATCTTTTGTCAATCTTTTGATAAGAGAAATACATGTGATATTCTCAAAGATTGATGACTTACATAATAGTTAATAACATATTATGTGTGACACTTTTACTAGATATGTGACTTTGAGTGTTGAGTCGTTCATGAGCAAGTTTACATATGTTGTCTGTTTGCTCGTGTTTGGTTTTTCGAAAATGACACATTTACTAATTACATTGCAATGTAAATTACTTGTATATTTTGGATGAAACATCCAAGTTGTCAATCCTACTTAGTTGTGTATTTTATGCATCTTTTAAACATATTAGTTTAAAGTTTGGAACACAACCATTGGACAAGAAGACTCAATATGGCATCTTCAACACAAGTGTGAGTTATGATCCGATGCATATTATTTTCGTCTTGAGAGGACGTCATTATTTTCATAACAATCGAGTGTGATTGAGTATATAGATTCAAGATAATATATTTCATCATATTTTGATGTTATCTTGAGTCTAGACAAATAATGACTCCAATTTCATGTCCATACTCGAAAACTTGTCAATTAGATTCGATGATGATATCAATCATAATTTGAATAATGAATTTATATGTACTCGAAATATTTCTTGACCCTCACAATCACTCCTTTTAAAAAGAAAATAAAAATTTAGGGAATGTGTTCCATTTATTCCAATACTAGTTGTATGTGTGAGGTTAATGACATATTAAGTTACTACTTCGATATTGTCATTTATTTTTGTTGTTCCCGTTACACTTATAGAAATAACTAGAAAGTTATCCTAATTGTGTACTAAGACTGATACAATGTATGATTAATTTTACCAAATAAGTTAGAACGTAAATATAAAAACAACAAAGGTTTTTCAACGTTTAAATTCTTATTAGAAATTAATCAAAGAATCTATTACCCAAAGTGTTTTGCGGAATAAACACTTTGGGATTGAATAGACAAGGTATGGTATTCTCCTCTACTAAACTCAAGCTTTTCTTGAGTGACAACTAAAAGACCCTACTGAGCTATCTCAGTGAGTAGGTTGTTCTTTGGAGGAGAAAAGTGGGTTGTGAAAGTCTAAGCTTTTAGTGCACAACCTTGATTCACTTTTCTCCTCATCTATCTATTTATACACAAGTATAAAAGAAAGCCTATAACTAAAGTACAAGTTGACCTATGCTGGTCTGACAAAAGTACAACTGCGTTTTGTCATTACCAATAATCTACATCGGGAATAAGCTAAAAGGTCCTTTAGAGTGTCTGCCCAACCACTCTCTGACTTTAAGCCGTTTTAAAGAAAGTTCGCTTTCGGCGTGATAAGACTTGTTCTTATCCTCTTCAAACTTTCCCGCTCGATCCCGCCTTTACTTCAGGTCTTAGATTAATTCTAAGTCTTCAGTCTTTAGTCTTCAGTCTTTAAGTTGTTCAGGAGACTGAGGGGTTCAGTGAGCTCTTGTCAGTACTCACTGAACCCATCATCTTCTTCTTTGGCTTAAGTCTCACTCAGGAAGTACCGCCTTCCTGAGGAGTGAATCCTTCGCCTTGAATTCGCCTTAAGCATCCTGAAGATGACTCACTGAGTTACTGTTAACTCAGTGACTTGAATTGTTCTCGGTTGGTAAACACTTGGCTTAATTTGTGTTCAAATTCTGTTTTAGATAATTGGGTATTTATGGACCCAACAATCTCCCCCTATTTGGATATAAATTATGCCTAAGTGTTATTGATCAGTATGAGTGAGCTAATGGCTTCTTCTCATACTGAATATACAGAAGACAGTAAGGACTATGATTTAACATAAACATGGGACAACATTTTATTCATGTCATTACAAAGTCCTATCAGCTAAACAAAATACTTAAGGTTCCTGACGGATACCCATTAGTTCAAGCTTTGCCTTCTTCGACGCTAACACTTCTTTGTCAGGTCGTTCCTTCATCAACTGATCCATCAGCCTGACAAACTCCTCATTGTTAGAGCCCCTGATATTAAGTGCCATCAGTTTGTAGGCTAGGAGTGTTGTCGTTTCCACTTTGTCAATGTCAGAAACTCTCTGAAAGGCTTCCTGACCAAATTCATCCACGAAGAAGATGCCATACTCAGGTTCTTTAATGACAAGGTTAGGACGGAACTTTACTCCCTGAGGAGGAACTCTGTTACAGTGAAGTGCAGCTATGTATTGTTCAGGCTCCATAGCTACAACTTTCCTTTTCTTCCCAACCTTCTGAGTATATTCAGGGATAGTTAGTCCCTGAGAAGCAAGTGCCTCATCATGGTCAATGCCCAGACTCTTTGCCACTTTTGCGAGTTCCTCATACTTGGCACTCAGTGACTTGATGATGATTGGGGCATTCTTGCTTGTGGTTTTCTTCCTCAGGATGGGCATCATCATATCCCATTCTCTTAACCCATAGTCTGAAAATTTGACTTCAGGAAGATGTTCAGACTTTCTTGGACCTCTATGGATTGTTAAGCTCAGAGGTCTGGTGGGGTGAATGGTGATGTCAGTGATTTTTCCTTCACCTTTGGTTTTGGTCATGTGCCATACATACCTCTCATATGCCCTTTGCCTCTTTTCTTGCTTCAGTTTGGCTTCCATGTTGTGTTTCTGAAGAAGTTGGGCTTGAAGCCTGATGAATTCATCTCCCTGAATCTCTTTCTCAGACTCCTTTATTTCTTCCTTGGCAACCTCATAGATGGTAGATGTGGTGAGGTCATGGGCTTTCCTGCGATCTTCCTCATCTAAGATCTTAGCAAGTTCCTCCTGAGTCCCATAGAATCTTCTCCCATCTTCTTAGTCAACAAAAGACGGTGTTTCAGGATCTGGTTGTCTTATGTTTGAAGCCTTGACCAAGTGTGGTTCAGGAGGAGAGGTTTCAGTCATAATCTCCTTCCCTTTGCCAGTGAGAGGAGGTTGACTTGTAGATTCATCAGGATTTGGAACAGTTACCAAGGCAGAGGAGGGATCAGGGATTTCATCATTTTTCTCCCCCTCAGCAGGTTTAGGAACTTCAGTGGAAAGACCTGCTGACTGAGGAGGTGGTGGCACATGAGAGGCCTGAAGAATTAATAGGATATCAGAGACCATGGACTTAGTCTCAGAAGCATCATTCTTCACGGCACTGAGTTCGGTAGCCATGACTTGTTGGGTGGTAGAGAGTTCAGTAACACGGTTGGTGTAGTGGTTGATCAGCTCATTATGTGTTTGTGAGAGCTGATCAATGGCTGAGGAAAGCTTGGTGAGGTGCCCCTTGGATTCCATAGCAGCCTGAAGAACGGAATCCTGGTTATCCCTGAGACCTTTGAGATCTACCCCCTGAAAGAGCTTAAGAAGTTCAGTCAGGTTGGTGGAGGCAGTCGTCTGAGTGGCCATGTGGTCTTTCATTGACTGAATCATTTTGGGATCATCAGTAAGTTGTTCCTGGACTGATTCAACGGCCTTGAGGAGGTTTGCAAGGTCCTGATGCTGACCAGTGGCTGTTTCATCAAAGGTTTTGGTCAGTTCCCCAAGTTGTTTGTCAGCCAACCTAGAAGCCTGAAGAATCTTGTCCTGAGATTCTTCCACTGAGGCCCTGAAGTCGGCATAGGAGGCTGCTGCTTCAGTATGCTGATCCATGAGTTCATCAGTAAGAGCATTATATAGACCTTCGTTGGCATGGCGAAGGTATTTGGCCATACTTCTTTCAGAAGGCGGATGGACATTATCATACTTGGTTAACCATTCAGGGGTGGCAGAGGCACCTAATGAAGATGATGATGAAGATGATGGTGAAGATGATGGTGAACTGGGTTGTTGATCCTCAGGATGAGGAGAAGAGAGTTGTTGCTCAGATGGACCCTCCATTTCCTCCTCAACTTCAGGAAGTGGTTCATCATCACCAAAATCGAAATCCGTCTCCTCCTCTGACTCATCAGCCAACAAAATTTCATAGTCAGCCAGAGAAGGAGCCTTCAGGGAATCCAGCTCCCCCTCAAAAGAGGGCTCACTTTTGTTGTGGCTAGGTCCTGATCCTTTAGCCATAATAACTGGTGGGGTTTGACCAGCCTGACTAGCCATAATAACTGGGGGGTTTTCCTAGCCTGACTGTTAGGATCAGTTCCCAAGTGAATTGGACCGCCTGAGGGGGTGATGGGTTCCGTATCAGCGGGTGGTTTGTTTCCCCCTGAGTCTTTGTCCCCCTGAGCACCTTCATCTACTGACGGGTGTTTTCCAGTAGAATCACTAGGTACTATTGGTGAGTGTTGATGGCCTCCCTTCCCATCAGGATTGTGCTGTCCTTTTGGGGATTTAGAGGCCTGAACTCCCTGAGACTCTAAGTGTGATTGCTTAGAGACGTTAGCGGGATGTGAGTGGGTGTGGGTTCCCTTCTCAGTGGAGTAGTGCTGCCCCACTGAGGATATAGAACCCTGTACTCCCTCAGGCTCTGATTATGATTTATCAGTGCCTTCACTGGGATGTGAGTGGGTGGATGCTCCTGACCCACCTGACTTGTTTTTGTCAGTAGGGACATTCGGAAAGGGTATGCCCGAGGATACTGAGGATGATTGCCCAGTACCCTCCGTTGGCGGTTGTTTTGTGGCCAATGTGGTCTCTTTTATGGGAGTCGGAGAGGTCAAGGTCACAACAACGTTTTTGGTGCCTGAGGCAACAGTCTCAGTGACGAGTGGCTTAGGTCTAACCACCTTACTGGATTGTCCCCCTTTCCCTTTGGTCTTCTTCACCTTCTTGGTTGGTGAAGGAACTGGTGAGCATACATTTTCACCCTGAATCACCATTAACATGTAGGTGGTCAGGGCGACTGGTTGTACCTTAGTAATGTCACTACTAAAGTTAGTCTTATGAAGAACGTCAGGCTTTGAGCCTTCGTCGTCAGACCTTAAGTAGTCAGAACCAAGAAGGTCCTGAAGCACACAGGAGATGAACCTAGGATAAGACATGTGTCTTTGCCTATGTTTCCCTGAGAGCTTTGACACGAGGTCACGGAAGATTATTCCTCCGATATCTATTTTTCTACCCTCCAAGAGACTGAACATCATCAATTGTTGTGATGAGTTCAACTGCTAAGTGGAGGATTTGTTTCCTCCGAGTACCTGAATGACGAATGTCATCATAAGTCTCCAGACAGGGTGAAACCATGTCTTCACTAATGGAGCCTTTGCCAGCAAGGCTTCAGGGGACTCGGTAGGACGCCTAACATCATGAGGCCCTAGGAAAAGCATTTCAGCTTTTATTTCCTGATCAGTAGGGTTTGCCTCAAAGTTCTCAACAAAGTTAAGACCAGTGGCCATGATGAAGGTCTTGTAGTTGAAGGAGAGAGTCCGAGTCCCATTCATCAAAGTGAAAGTGATGATCGACTCTTTGGTGTCCTTAGGGCTAGTAGCCGTTGCGGTACACCAAAACTCCCTGAGATAGTCATTATAGATGACTTCTGGGGTGGTTGTAAAAGCTGTGGCAAGGAAGCAGTTTTGTAAATACTTAACTACATCCTTGTAACCCGCATATTGCTGCGGGTAGTGGAAATTTCCAACCACATTGTTTTTGGTCAGGTCCACCCCCTCCATTGTGAAGCTCACATTTGGGGCGGTGGTTATAGCATTAGAGGAAGCCATTTTATGATCGGGTTATGGTCGGAAAATGGTCGGATGTTTCTTAATGCTAAGAATACGCACACAATTTGTTTGAGAGAAAAAAAAAGGGCAAATTTTGCTTATAATTTTCTAAAAACGTGTGTGTGTATTCTTTTGGATGGGTATTTATAGGGAAGTGGAAAGGTTGGGGGTATTTAGGGCATAAAGCAAATAACTTCAAAAAATTTGAAAATTGTTTTATAAAAATTTGAAGTCCGCATTTAATGCCACGATTCCACTTCCCCATGTATTCGGCAACCATTATGGTGAACAGTTGAGCCGTCTGCAAAAAGTGAAGTTCGCAGAGATGAGTCATCACATTTCTCTAATGTGATTGGATAGGCATTTAATGCCTAGTGGGAAAGTGGGGGTCCAAGATGTGTATGCCATTGAGACATATATTCCTATATTAAATAGGAAATCAGTCACCAACCTAGGACATTTACTAACAAAATACTTAGAGCATTTAAGTTAGCATTGAATGACATCTTGAGGACCCTGAATGACTTTTCATTCACTGAGGGTTTCAGGAAGGGGATTCAGTGATACTTGACACTGAGGGACACATTGATTCAGGGACCTGAGGTTCTAAGAATGTACACTTCAGTTGGATGGATTCAATCAGTGGACTGAGTCTCAATATCCAACATTCCTAACTCAGCTTTCAGTCTAGTGAAAGTTGGTTCATCCAAAGGTTTGGTGAAAATATCAGCTAACTGATATTCAGTAGGGATGAAGTGTAATTCAATGTCACCATTCATGACATGATCCCTGATGAAATGATATCTGATATCAATGTGTTTTGTTCTCTGATGAAGAACAGGGTTGTTGGAAATTGCAATTGCACTTGTGTTATCACAAAAGATGGGAACCATCTTATACTGAATGCCATAGTCACTGAGTTGACTTTTCATCCATAGTACATTTGCACAACAGCTGGCTGCTGCAACATATTCAGCTTCAGCTGAGGACATGGCAACTGATTGTTGCTTCTTAGCACTCCAACAGACTAATTTTCCACCAAGAAATTGGCAGGAGCCTGAGGTGCTTTTCCTATCCATGTTGCATCCAACATAGTCAGAGTCTGAGTATCCCTTG
Source organism: Artemisia tridentata subsp. tridentata (assembly GCA_021014915.2). Lineage (NCBI taxonomy): Eukaryota > Viridiplantae > Streptophyta > Magnoliopsida > Asterales > Asteraceae > Artemisia > Artemisia tridentata. Next base: position 337,174,199 of record CP139508.1, read on the forward strand.
AGGTCAAACCCTGAGCACTTAGGATAATACAATCCAAGGCTTGGAGTACCTTTCAGGTACCTGAGGATCCTTTTCACAGCAGTGAGATGAGATTCTCTTGGGTCAGATTGATATCTGGCACACAAACATACTGAGAATTGGATGTCAGGCCTTGATGCAAGGAGACACATCAGTGACCCAATCATTCCTCTGAATAGAGTCTGATTGACTGATTTACCAGTGAGGTCATAACCAAGATTGTTTGGTGGGACCATGGGAGTCTTGACTGAGGCACAGTCTGTAAAACCCAAAAATTTGGAAGCATGGTAAAAGACAAAAATGCCCCTATGAAATTAAAAATTTAATAAAAGGTTATAAAGTACCGAATCAATCCCGAACTTCTGGAAATGGACAAGTTATGCTACCAAATAATTTTGACAACTCCATTTAACATTTTTACAAGCTACAAAATTACTAAAATACCCCTCATAGAACCGAATGAGTTATAAGTGTTATTATAATTATTTTAATTATGGAAAATAAGGATAAATGGGGGAAAAATCAATCACACTAATTCTTCCAACCAATGCACCAAAAATTTGGTCCATATCCTCTCATTTGACTCAGCAAAATCAACCTTATATCAATCCATGATTATTCTCCATTTTTAAACCTAAAAACCCTAGCCGAAAAACTCATAACCCTCTCTAAATTCATTCCGATTTTTCCAAGGCCAAGGATCATTTTTCTGGAGTCTATTATATTGCAAGGAAGCTTAGAAAAATAGCCATTCGATTTGTGGGAGCTTAGATCAAGCGTTGTCGAATTTCTTCCATTTTAATCACACGTAAGGTAACAATTCCTAAATAATTCATGCGGCCTCTATAAAATTCGTTTTATATTTTTCTCATGATCCTCACATCATGTACACTCTGTGAAAAATGATTACAAGGTGGTTTGGTCGCATCTTTGGTCGTGGTGGATTTATTTATTAATCGACTATATTAGAAATAAAAGGGAAAAATTGTGAAAACCCTAAGAACATATCGAATTAGGGTTTATATATTTAAATTTGGACTTTTAAAGTATTGGAATGATGATGTTATGATTATTTGATGATTGGTGATATTAGGGTTTGATTTTGTCAAATAAATGTTATACCGATTTTAAAATAAAAGGGTAAGGGTGTGTTTTGTAAACTTTTAAACTTGTGGGTTATTTTTAGAACATTACTTGGGACTTATATAATTCGTATAAAATGAAATAGGAGGGCCTCTTGTGTAAATTTTATATTTAAAAGGTTTAATTTGTTAATTAAGTAAAGTTAAATTCAATTTTGGAAATAATTAAAATAGAGGGACTAAATATATAAATTCTGGAAACTTAGGGCTGATTCGAGTAATAAAATATATTCAAGGGGTTATGTGTCATTTTGGTAATTTAACGGCTTAATATGTAACTGTTTATAATTAAGGGTTGAAATTGTGAAGTAAAGGGGCTTAATATGTAACTTTGATAACTTGAGGGACTTGATGTGTAAATTATGAATAATTGAAGGTTCATTAGTATAACTTATTAAAATAAGTACTAATTGTGTAATTTTGATAAACAAAGGGTTTAATGTGTAATTATGAATATTTAAAGGTTTAAAGTGTAACTTTTGTAATAAAAGGGTATAAAATGTAAATTGTGAAACCTTAAGGACCAAATGTGTAAATATGATAAAAGATACCTTAATTCCATTAATGATGATCTAACTAAGTTATGTTACTCCATATCACTAAAAATGGAAACTTTCTAAAAGTGGAAACTTACTAAATTTGGAAACGTACTAAAAAGGGAAAGTTACTTAAAATGGAAAGACAGTTAAGTAAGAATGAATTGTAATTCCATTCTACTCCTTTAGGTGTGAAGAAGGAGAGACTTTGAGCTATTCCCTATTTCTGTGCTTTGTTCTGTTTGTGCTTTCGTCATAAGGTACAGATACTCTGCCTTTTTCAGTAAGGGTTCCTATATTCTATACATTGATTTTGAGTTATGATTCAGTTAAGATTTCCCAAGCCATTGCTATGTTCCCTTCGAGTGAACCTTTGATATTTCTCTTGATTATGATCTGAGCTTCGTTTATCTGACCTATGCCTTTGCCAAGATGCTCTAAAGTTCTGAACTATCCTTGTGAGAAACTAAGATTTTGAAATGGTTTACTAAACTAAGGTTTTGAACTACTTGTTTTGAGCTATCTTTTACGAAGACTATTTTAAATGATTATCTTTATGAAACCAATTTAAAGACCATTTTAATTAAATACCTTGATTAAGCTTTCTAAAATGAATCTGTTGAATAAAGACTTTGAAGATGGACCCTTTGATACAGACTTTGAACTTTAATTATGATTCCCTTTGTTTTTAAAACTATGATATGAACTTTGGAAGACCTTGGTAAACCACTCTATTATGAACTATTCGATATGAACCTTTTTTTTTTATGGACCTTGTGATATGACTTTGAGATGCACCTTTTGATATATGATCTGTTGTGATGACTTTGAGACCTGATTCTTAGTTTGATACCCGAGCCATTTTATGTTACCTAGCCAGGAAGGTAACCTGGCCATGTCCGTGATGCACCACTGGCATGACTCTCGTGTGGGGGAGTGATTTCTCACACCGTCCCTTTTATGATTTTATGCCATGGCTACTATGATGTTGGGATGACTTTGAGTTTGGGGGCGTATGGATTGCAATCCTAGATTTGTATGTTTAGTGGATTTAACTATGACATTGAGTTATGACTTTGAGGTGACTGGTACTGTGTGCAATACATGCCTTTCACACCCCTGGGAGCTGATCACTCCACTATTATGATACATGAGGACACCCCTCATATTATCTGGTTGCCTGAGAGGTATTCCCTCTGGTTGTGAGATTATGACTTGAGATTATGATGTGGAGGTTATGACTTTGAGTTCTGGGCTCGTGGTAGATGACTATCCTATATTTCCTTTATTACCTGTTGCTTTGATTATACCTTATGACATTCCCTGTACTTCACTATATTCTGTTTCGTTATCTTTGCTTGCTTTATGTATCTGTTCACTGAGCTTTGTAAGCTCAGCCGCACGTTTTCTTTTCGTGTGCGGCAGGTTTTAGTTGGAAGATGGGTATGAGTGAAGAAACTTTTGGACTTAGAAGACTTGATAATTATTTGGCCTAGAGACGATTGGAAGTTACTACTTTGTTAGAATTTGTATTCGCTTTTGTAACCTTGTAATTTCCGTATTTCTTCTGTAACCTTTGAGAATCTTTGTATTACTTTTGAATGTATGCTTTGTTATATCTGATATGAAACCATTTGCGTGACATCTTTACCCTTGTCGGGTTGGGGTGTTACAATTATGGTATCAGAGCCACAGGCTGCGATTTCGTAATACATTTACCCTTGACATGTGTAAGTTAGGACTACTAAGCTTTCCCTGTAGGCGCTCGTAAGTCAACCTTTAAAAATTGCTTTGGGATTTCCCATAGGAACCTAAGTTTTGACCGGTGAGAAATGGGTAGACTATAAGGCATTCGTTTAAGCACCTTTGCTTCCGCATCACTCTGATTCGTGCCTTGCTTTTGATTAAATTCTGTTAATACCACTTCTGGAAAGTGAAAGCTTATGTTTTGCACCACCGAAGTTTTGAACCTGATTAAATCTTGAAGAGATTGAGAATTACATAGTGGCCTGACACTAATTGATCCTTATCTTCAAATCCCTTTTGTTAATCACTCTGATAATGACCCGCATTTCACTCTGATTCTTTTGTTAATCACTTTGACGCCTCTTCAGGCATTCCGAGAACCTAAATGGCGATGACGTACTGGATATGTTTTGTTGATTGTCTTTTGTTTTGATAAGTAACTATGAATCTCCCGATCCTATTTGAGTTTGTTCCACCCATCCATGACCTTGCGAGAAGTCTTGTAGTTCATAACTACGAGTATAAGGATATTCTCATCTCATTTCCGAATAATAAGATTTGCGTTGCCGATCTGCTTGACTGGAGGATTAATTTTGACCGATCGCTCATTCGATGATATTTTACGTGAATTTCTTGAGTTTCGAGTAAATTTTGACACCTACCGAATTCTAATACTAGTATCGTTTATGTCATTTTCAGCATGGCACCTCCAGCACGCCGCAGATATCGTTGGACAACTAGGTTCGCCATCGGCCGAAAGAGGATCGGAAAATTGAGGAGGATTGCCAAGAGGATATTGATCCCCACTAGGATGTGGCCGGGCCGGATCGAAGAAAGGAGGACCGTCATGAATATAAGTGGGACGGAAGAACAGCTGCACGTGACGGAAATAACAGATGGAGGGGGCATTGTAACTAGATACCAGGGAAGATGCCCCAGGTTTTCAGAAGAAGGAGGAGTGGTGCGAGTTGAACCTCGCAATTTGTACGGATTTGTGGACCGCATAGAAGATGAAAGAAGAGACACTTTTGAGGGTTTTGCAAGCCAGCCACTTCCCCAGCCAGAAGGGAACCGGAACGGATGGATCAGCGAGGAAGAGGAGGAGGATTCAGACTTGAAATCTACTGCAAGTAAACCAATCTAAGCATGGAGTTAGGAGTCTGGTAGCTGTATTGTTTAGAATTTTATCTCGAATTTCCTTGGCATTAACGTTTCGCGTACCTCCGTTGAATTATGAGAACTTTTCCGAATAAGATTTGAGAAATGTTTGAAATAAATTTGTGCGATGTGTGCTTCACCTTTGTAAATATGTTAGGACTCATCTCGGCTATATAAGCCAGAACTTTAACTTTCCACATTTGTTTTGGCATCCCTTAAAGATATGTTGTTTCGAGTACTGAAGTTTTCCTAGAAACCATTTCGTATTTCAACGACTAAACATTATCTTAGAAGCTTTTGGCGCTTGAACTCTCTGAACATGAGCATTGTATTGAACATTGTTTAGCATCCTGGACTTTTTGAATTTGATTCCTGATGGACCACCAAGTTTTGCACCGGAGTAGGAAGTAAGATTTGACATGATTGTCTGGGCATCTAACAAAGACGTCTGTCGGATCATATCTATTGATTTGAAACAAAAAGGGAAGAGCATGGAGGTTATTTTGCACCTTGTTAGAAATCTGATGATCATTTGTGTATTCTGAGAGATTGATGTTGGTTGAGACAACGGTGTTCCTTGCCTGACCTGGAGTTGACGACAACGGAGACTACCCCGGAGAGTGGAGACATTCCTTACAAGACAGAAGTGTTGGCGATGCAGAAGAAGAAATTCTAGTCAAGATGGTGAACCTGGAGCTGATGAAGACATACAGTCCCACTTCCCTATTCATCTTAGTTGTACTGAGATGAATTGAGAGCGGGAGCAGACTGGAGGAAGGAGAGATTTAAAGACCGTGCCAGAAATCCACGTTGCTCCATCACATTCCAAGGAGAGCTGCAGGAGGCTCGACGAACCAGACACAAGTTCCTGATTTTGGTTTCACTTCCCAACGGATGGACAGCCGAAGACAGATCAACCGGACTTGAAGAGATTAGATGTGTTAAATGAGCAGATTTTGAAACAGACCCTCTATACTTGGAATAATTGATTCTATGAAGGCAGAAGTTTGGCGACTAACTTTCATTTCCGTTGACCCTCTTAAGTTTCGTTATCTAGTATCAAGTTCCTCTTATGATTTAAGTTCCCTAGAAGCACTTCCATTCGTGTTTACCTTTCGTATGATTCGGTGATGACCTTGTTTTGAGAAATTTTGGCAACTCGTGGAAGATATGATGCTTGTGACGGCATACCCCACTTCTGCTAGATAATCTGGGATTTGATACTCTTGCGAATAGTTTTGTTTTCTCTCTTGACTATGGCATTCGTTTTGTTGACCTCGGAGACTGTAGAAGTACTAGGTGGATTAAGATAGGTGGTTTTGAATACGATTTGAGATAAAGTATGACCATCATGAGGGCATATTTATATGATGCCAGTATTATGACATCTGGCCAACGTGATAATACTTACATCATATAACGTGCACTTGTTGTGGGCATAGGATATCTTGGGGAGTACCAAAGAAGTTAGAATTTGATCTCAGTTGGATTATTCATGATTAATGAGACTTTAGGTTCATTCTACCTATGCGTGTAATCTGCTTTCATCGTTATACGACTGGATACGTTTGGATACTCGACACGCATTTGTTGACCTTTGTGCTTCCGATAAAAATCTTAGGTTCTGTGTAGAACTTTCTACCGTCTGTCTTCTATCAGCATGAATCCGATCTGCTTCTATTAAATAGTACACTTACATTTTGCTATATGTACGTTTCGCATCCGCTGATTATGTTTCATTATGACCTGCTATGAGTTGTTTGAGGCTTTTGATTTTGAGGAGCAAGACCAGTTTGTTTATGAGAATACCTATGAAAGGTTATACTGAAGCCGAGACTATTTGAGAATCTGAAGAGTTTTGAACTCATATACTACTCCCATGTCCGCTACAATTCGATACGTTTTCATCTGATTTGACTATTCCTATTCTACGGACGAAAATCCGTCAATCCTACATCTTCTCTGAACCCCTTCTGATGAGATACGTCTATCATCCATTAAGTATAGTATATCATTCTTTTGATGTGAATCCTGAGCGTTATGTCTTTTGAGAAAACCGAAATTATTTGATCGGCAAGATTGAGTCATGAGAAAATACTTGGTTTGGAAGAACCTGCTCGAGCGTGAGAATGTTTTGTTGATCGTTTGCATCTTGCTACGACTTCATTTAACTTTGCGACTTCAAATTTCGAGGACGAAATTTTTCTGTTAGAGGGGAAGAGTTGTAAAACCCAAAAATTTGAAAGCATGGTAAAAGACAAAAATGCCCCTATGAAATTAAAAATTTAATAAAAGGATATAAAGTACCGAATCAATCCCGAACTTCTGGAAATGGACAAGTTATGCTACCAAATAATTTTGACAACTCCATTTAACATTTTTACAAGCTACAAAATTACTAAAATACCCCTCATAGAACCGAATGAGTTATAAGTGTTATTATAATTATTTTAATTATGGAAAATAAGGATAAATGGGGGAAAAATCAATCACACTAATTCTTCCAACCAATGCACCGAAAATTTGGTCCATATCCCCTCATTTGACTCAGCAAAATCAACCTTATATCAATCCATGATTATTCTCCATTTTTAAACCTAAAAACCCTAGCCGAAAAACTCATAACCCTCTCTAAATTCATTCCGATTTTTCCAAGGCCAAGGATCATTTTTCTGGAGTCTATTATATTGCAAGGAAGCTTAGAAAAATAGCCATTCGATTTGTGGGAGCTTAGATCAAGCGTTGTCGAATTTCTTCCATTTTAATCACACGTAAGGTAACAATTCCTAAATAATTCATGCGGCCTCTATAAAATTCGTTTTATATTTTTCTCATGATCCTCACATCATGTACACTCTGTGAAAAATGATTACAAGGTGGTTTGGTCGCATCTTTGGTCGTGGTGGATTTATTTATTAATCGGCTATATTAGAAATAAAAGGGAAAAATTGTGAAAACCCTAAGAACATATCGAATTAGGGTTTATATATTTAAATCTGGACTTTTAAAGTATTGGAATGATGATGTTATGATTATTTGATGATTGGTGATATTAGGGTTTGATTTTGTCAAATAAATGTTATACCGATTTTAAAATAAAAGGGTAAGGGTGTGTTTTGTAAACTTTTAAACTTGTGGGTTATTTTTAGAACATTACTTGGGACTTATATAATTCGTATAAAATGAAATAGGAGGGCCTCTTGTGTAAATTTTATATTTAAAAGGTTTAATTTGTTAATTAAGTAAAGTTAAATTCAATTTTGGAAATAATTAAAATAGAGGGACTAAATATGTAAATTCTGGAAACTTAGGGCTGATTCGAGTAATAAAATATATTCAAGGGGTTATGTGTCATTTTGGTAATTTAACGGCTTAATATGTAACTGTTTATAATTAAGGGTTGAAATTGTGAAGTAAAGGGGCTTAATATGTAACTTTGATAACTTGAGGGACTTGATGTGTAAATTATGAATAATTGAAGGTTCATTAGTATAACTTATTAAAATAAGTACTAATTGTGTAATTTTGATAAACAAAGGGTTTAATGTGTAATTATGAATATTTAAAGGTTTAAAGTGTAACTTTTGTAATAAAAGGGTATAAAATGTAAATTGTGAAACCTTAAGGACCAAATGTGTAAATATGATAAAAGATACCTTAATTCCATTAATGATGATCTAACTAAGTTATGTTACTCCATATCACTAAAAATGGAAACTTTCTAAAAGTGGAAACTTACTAAATTTGGAAACGTACTAAAAAGGGAAAGTTACTTAAAATGGAAAGACAGTTAAGTAAGAATGAATTGTAATTCCCTTCTACTCCTTTAGGTGTGAAGAAGGAGAGACTTTGAGCTATTCCCTATTTCTGTGCTTTGTTCTGTTTGTGCTTTCGTCATAAGGTACAGATACTCTGCCTTTTTCAGTAAGGGTTCCTATATTCTATACATTGATTTTGAGTTATGATTCAGTTAAGATTTCCCAAGCCATTGCTATGTTCCCTTCGAGTGAACCTTTGATATTTCTCTTGATTATGATCTGAGCTTCGTTTATCTGACCTATGCCTTTGCCAAGATGCTCTAAAGTTCTGAACTATCCTTGTGAGAAACTAAGATTTTGAAATGGTTTACTAAACTAAGGTTTTGAACTACTTGTTTTGAGCTATCTTTTACGAAGACTATTTTAAATGATTATCTTTATGAAACCAATTTAAAGACCATTTTAATTAAATACCTTGATTAAGCTTTCTAAAATGAATCTGTTGAATAAAGACTTTGAAGATGGACCCTTTGATACAGACTTTGAACTTTAATTATGATTCCCTTTGTTTTTAAAACTATGATATGAACTTTGGTAAGACCTTGGTAAACCACTCTATTATGAACTATTCGATATGAACCTTTTTTTTTTATGGACCTTGTGATATGACTTTGAGATGCACCTTTTGATATATGATCTGTTGTGATGACTTTGAGACCTGATTCTTAGTTTGATACCCGAGCCATTTTATGTTACCTAGCCAGGAAGGTAACCTGGCCATGTCCGTGATGCACCACTGGCATGACTCCCGTGTGGGGGAGTGATTTCTCACACCGTCCCTTTTATGATTTTATGCCATGGCTACTATGATGTTGGGATGACTTTGAGTTTGGGGGCGTATGGATTGCAATCCTAGATTTGTATGTTTAGTGGATTTAACTATGACGTTGAGCTATGACTTTGAGGTGACTGGTACTGTGTGCAATACATGCCTTTCACACCCCTGGGAGCTGATCACTCCACTATTATGATACATGAGGACACCCCTCATATTATCTGGTTGCCTGAGAGGTATTCCCTCTGGTTGTGAGATTATGACTTGAGATTATGATGTGGAGGTTATGACTTTGAGTTCTGGGCTCGTGGTAGATGACTATCCTATATTTCCTTTATTACCTGTTGCTTTGATTATACCTTATGACATTCCCTGTACTTCACTATATTCTGTTTCGTTATCTTTGCTTGCTTTATGTATCTGTTCACTGAGCTTTGTAAGCTCAGCCGCACGTTTTCTTTTCGTGTGCGGCAGGTTTTAGTTGGAAGATGGGTATGAGTGAAGAGACTTTTGGACTTAGAAGACTTGATAATTATTTGGCCTAGAGACGATTGGAAGTTACTACTTTGTTAGAATTTGTATTCGCTTTTGTAACCTTGTAATTTCCGTATTTCTTCTGTAACCTTTGAGAATCTTTGTATTACTTTTGAATGTATGCTTTGTTATATCTGATATGAAACCATTTCCGTGACATCTTTACCCTTGTCGGGTTGGGGTGTTACACCACTCATGACACCTCAGGACATGAGGAGGTCATTCAGGCAAGGAGAGGAAAGAACAAATCATCCTCTCAGTCTGCTGAGTCTTCCCCTACAATAAAATGCAAAATTTGTGGGAGCTCAGTCCACTCAACCACTGACCATGAATCATTATCTACTTTTAAGCAGGCTATTAAAGCCAAGCCCTCTAAGAAGAGGGGTCCTAGAAAGAACTGACCTAGTTTACTATTTGTGCAGAGATATGCCAGGGAGCCAATTTGGCATCTAGATAGTGGATGTTCAAGGAGCATGACTGGTGTGAAGCAGTATCTGCACAAATATGTGGAAGAATCAGGACCCAAGGTGGTATTTGCTGATAACTCATCATGTCCCACTGAAGGTTATGGTTCAGTAAACTGCAATGGTATAGTCTTCACTAGGATAGCTTATGTAAATGGCCTTAAGTATAATTTGATCAGTGTCAGTCAACTATGTGATGCAAAATACATAGTTCAGTTTGATGATAAGCAAGGAACCATCTTCAATGCAAACAAGGAAGTGGTCCTTATTGCACCTAGAAGACAAGATGTTTATGTGTTAGACATGACTAGTCTGACTCAGAATGGTACTTGTCTCTTTGGTAAGGCCACTGAAACTCTTAATTAGCTTTGGCATAAGAGACTCTCCCATCTGAACTTCAAAAACATAAATCATCTTGTGAAACAAAACAAGGTCCTTGGCTTACCATCTCTTGTGTTTTCAAAGGATAAACCCTGCTCAGCTTGTGAAAAAGGCAAACACAAGAGAGCATCCTTTAAAACTAAAACCAACTTTTCCATCAGGAACTGCCTACACCTTCTTCATATGGATCTCTTTGGACCCATCAATCCTAGATCTATTAACCATGAGAAGTATACTCTGGTCATAGTGGATGAATACTCAAGATACACTTGGGTTTACTTCCTGACCAAAAAGAGTCAGGCAGCAGGAACTATCATGTCCTTTGTCAGGAACATTGAAAATCAAAATGACATCAAAGTCAAACAGATTAGGACTGACAATGGGACTGAGTTCAAAAACCATGAACTTGAAAATTTCTGTGATGAGAAAGGTATCCATCAAAACTTTTCCTCACCTTACACACCTGAAAAAAATGGTGTGGCTGAAAGGAAAAATAGAACACTCATTGAAGCTGCTAGAACAATGCTAAATGGATCAGTCCTCTCAAATCATTTCTGGACTGAAGCAGTCAAAACTACCTGTTACACTCAAAACAGATCCATCATTGTCAAGAGACATAGCAAGACTCCTTATGAGTTATTCAAGGGAAGAATCCCTGACATCAGCTACTTTCATGTCTTTGGGTGCCCTGTGTTTATTCATAATCACAAGGATCACCTAGGGAAATTTGATGCAAAGGCTGATGATGGATACTTCCTAGGATATTCCCTTGTCTCAAAAGCCTTCAGGGTGTTCAACACAAGGAGACAACAAACTGAGGAAACATTTCATGTTACTTTTGATGAGAGCACTGAAGTGATCAGGTTCTCAAATTCCTCAGTGGAAGAAATAGGAATCGATGACTCATCAAGATATCCTCCTGATGAGTTTGATCCTGAAAACAATCCTTCCACTCAGTATCAAGCTGATGTTGATATCTCCTATCACATCCTTCCTCATAACCTTCCTCACCCAAACATCACTGAGTTTATTGAAGCACAAACAAACACTGACTCTAACAATCAGTCTGTTCAAAGTGCTCAGGAACCAAATAATCTCAGTGATCAAACAAATCATTCAGACACCCAACACCCTGAAAGCCCTCAAGTGTCTGAACCAATACCTTCACCTCTACCCAATATGGCCTCCACAAGTTCTAGTCAGTACCCAAGACCTCAGGACAGATGGACTAGGTCTCAGGATATAGAACTTGTCAATATTATTGGAGAGCCTACTGAAGGCATGCTCACCAGAAGCATGGCTGCTAAACTATCCGTAGCCTCAGCCAATGAATGCCTATTTGTGGACTTCATTTCCACTATTGAACCCAAAAGTGTCAAAGAAGCACTTACTCATCCTAGTTGGGTTCAGGCCATGCATGATGAATTGGAACAATTTGACAGAAATAAGGTGATGACCTTAGTCAAGTGTCCTGATGGAGTTACAGTCATTGGCATGAAATGGGTATTCAAAAACAAATCTGATGAGAATGGCATAGTCATCAAAAACAAGGCCAGACTGGTTGCCAAAGGCTACAACCAGCAAGAAGGCATTGACTATGAGGAAACATTTGCACCAGTTGCAAGGATGGAGGCCATCAGGATCTTCCTTGCATTTGCAACCTACATGAACTTCAAAGTGTACCAAATGGATGTTAAAAGTGCATTCTTAAATGGCTCACTGAAAGAAGAAGTTTATGTCCAACAGCCTCCTGGATTTGAGAGCAGTGAGTTTCCTGACCATGTCTGTAAGCTTGACAAAGCCCTTTATGGACTGAAGCAAGCTCCCAGGGCATGGTATGAAACTCTCTCATCCTTCCTGATCCAAAACAAATTTTTCAGAGGCAAGATAGACAATACCTTGTTTATCTACAAGACAAATGATGATGTTATACTTGTTCAAGTATATGTTGATGACATCATCTTCGGCTCAACAAGTTACAAACTTTGGAAACAGTTTGAAAAACTGATGGCAAAGAAATTTGAAATGAGCATGATGGGAGAACTGACTTACTTTCTTGGCTTACAAATTAAGCAGACTGATAAAGGAACATTTATCAGTCAAGAGAAATATGTCAGAAGCATACTGAAGAAGTATGATCTCAGTGACTGTGTAACACCCTAGGCAAATCCCACATCGGCTGTGGCCTGGAGAGATGCTGGGTTCATAAGATAACATTCGCCTTACAATGACACAACGCGTTTTGTGGTCTACTGCTTGTGGAGTTCTTAGGAACTGGTAGTTAAGCGTGCTCATGAGAGAGTAGTACTGGCTTGGGTGACCTGTCGGGAAGTCTTCAAATGAGGCCACAAAAACAAAGCCGTGAGCCTGCGGGCAAAGCGGACAATATTGTGGTCTGAGTAGGCGGGATGTTACAAGTGGTATCAGAGACACTCCTGAGCCGTTCGGGATGGTGGGGCAAACCTCATCGTGGACGATGAGTCCCTAAGGGGGGTGATTGTAACACCCTAGGCAAATCCCACATCGGCTGTGGCCTGGAGAGATGCTGGGTTCATAAGATAACATTCGCCTTACAATGACACAACGCGTTTTGTGGTCTACTGCTTGTGGAGTTCTTAGGAACTGGTAGTTAAGCGTGCTCATGAGAGAGTAGTACTGGCTTGGGTGACCTGTCGGGAAGTCTTCAAATGAGGCCACAAAAACAAAGCCGTGAGCCTGCGGGCAAAGCGGACAATATTGTGGTCTGAGTAGGCGGGATGTTACAAGTGGGATCACCACATAGGTCACAGCATGTGTCCATTAAGTAATCCTCAGGAAGGTGGTCATTGAATCCATAATGAGGGCAACAGGCAAAAGGCTTTGCCTTTTTCATTCTCTGCTTAGCATCAGATGGATACTTATAAGCAACTGCTTTAAAGTTTGCCATTTTAGCTGAGGCTGTGTATGACTGATGATCAGAGGTTCTGTGATCTTCCTTTTTGCATACCATGCAGTAAAGGATTCTATAGCAATCATCAGCAACATGATTTCTAAAGTGACACAGCTCACATATCAGCAGAGGTTTGGTGGGCTTGGTTTTGGGTTTGGAGCTTGAGGAAGCTGATTTTGTTTCCTTAATCTTAGATTTAGGATTTTTCTCAGAAGATTCAATCTTCTCACTCAGCATCCTGACCATTTCAGTCAACTGATCAATTCTTGGATCAGGACTTTGGGATATTACCTCAGAAGGGACTGAAGTAGATGAGTCATCAATGTTTACTGAGACTTTTGCTTCAGAAGGGACTGAAGTTGTTGAGTCATTAGTATTTACTGAGACATCAGGGATTAGCCTTTTCAGGATTGTATTTCCCGATCCTGATTTCTCCTTTGGAGAATGTTCAGAGTAGACCAATGGAGTGAGGTTTGAGCTTGGAGAAGCTCCCTAAAGGACTTTCAGTGGTGGGAGAGGTATAGCTGATTCTGATTCTGACTCAGTGATTAACTCAGTGCTACTGGGTTCTTCAGTGAGTCCTAGCATGCTTTTCAACGCCTGACTTTCAGGGAGCAAGATTTTCCCAGTCTCAAAGTTGGGTAACTTACTGACTGGGTTGTCCCTGACAATCCAGTCATTTGACTTGGGTTCCTTTTCTTGCTCAAAAGCAATGCCAGCTGGAATAAAGACTCCTTCTTTGTCAGTCTCACTGAGGGTGTCAGTGAGTGGGTTAATTCCTATGACCTTAAAGTTCTCACTAGGATTCATACTGACAGATTCATAGACTCTTGGGTTCTTTTTAGTCCAGCTTTTTATGACAGCTCTTTCTTTGTCAAGTTCATTTTGAAGGGCTTGGTTCTTTTTCAAAATCTCAGTGTTTTGAATTTGTAGTGTGATTACTTCTAACTTGGCTTGTTTCAATACAAGCAATTCATCTCTACATTTGTTCAATTCTAACACAAGATTATTATATTTTGAAAGTAGGTTAAGCCTTTGTTCTTCTACAAACTTGAGATCAACAGAAATATAATTTAAATAAGACTGCCAATCAGAATCATCATCCATTGAAAGTAAAATGTTTACCTTCTTCATTGTGATGTTGACCCATTCTCCATCTCTAGCATGGCTCTTTCCAACAGCCAGCTGATCACCATCTGAAAGTGCCATCAGTGCACTCACATGAATTTCTTCATCATCAGAGACCTCTTCATCATCCCAGTCATAAGCTTCAGCCATAAGGACCTTGTTCTTGGACTGAACAGGTTTGGGAGCTGGAGCCTGAGAGACTGAGGGAGTGGCCTCAAGAAGAGCAAGCTTGGATTTTGCCATCCTATGCTTAGTTTCATAATCTTTTTGACCACTTTGAGAAGTTTGTGGAGACTGAAACATCTTAGGTTGAAATTTGCTAGCTCTTGAAGAAGAACTATTTCCAGAAAATTTGTAAGAGGATTCTGAGGTTGTTTTTGAATAGCAGTCTTTTGCAAAATGACCCTTTTTACCACATTTAAAGCATTCAATGGTCTCATTTGCTTTTGCTTTTGAAAAGTTTGACTGATTTCTTTTGATAAAACGTTTTGATTTTGCAAGAAGTGCCCTTTCTTAGAATTCCAAGTGTAAGTCACTTAAGTACTCCTCACTGGTTCTATCATCAACCTCATCATCAGAATCCTCTTGAAAATCCTGCACAATACCATTAGAATAAAAGGCAGTTGATATGGGTGAGGAAGTCAGGGCCTTTTTGGTCTCAAGAGCTTTCTTTGAGTCTGGGTATCTTCTTGATATTAGGTTGTCTTCATAGACAAACTTCCCATAGATCTCAGCAAGCTCAAGGGTCTGAATGTGGTTTGCATTCCTGAGGCCCTGAGAGAAGTTTAGCCACTTCTCAGGGAGACTGTTGACAAAGCCAACATTGATCTCATGCTTAGACAAAACTACACCATCATTGGATAACTCATTTATCAGAGTCTTGTACCTAGTGTAGGTCTCAGAGAGACTTTCAGAGTCTTTGGCCCTGAAGGTATTATACTCAAGTTTAAGATCCATGATCCTATTTTCCTTGGTATCTGAGGGACCTTCGAAGCTATGAACCAAGTCAAGCCATGTTTGTTTGGCTGATGTACAGTTAATGACTGATTCCATTATATCGTCAGGGAGACAAGATATAATTATGCTTCTCAGGCGTTGGTCTTGGTTGACCACCCTTCTCTCATCTATAGTCCACTGAGCTTCAGGTTTGTTTAAACCTTCAACAGTTTTAGGGACATAGGGACCTTCATTGATACAAGTGATGTAGTATGGTTCCATACCAGTCAAGTAGCAAAGCATGCGCTTTTTCCACTTGCTAAATTTTCCAGCTTCTAGTCTGGGAGCAACAGCTGAATAGCTACCTCCCTTTTTGTCGACTAGCTGGGGCACATTTATATCAGCCATAGTAGGATCTTGGTTTTAAAAACCTTGAGCACTCTTAGTTTTGGAAAGATTTTATAAACCAGAGGCTCTGATACCATTTGTTGTTCCCGTTACACTTATAGAAATAACTAGAAAGTTATCCTAATTGTGTACTAAGACTGATACAATGTATGATTAATTTTACCAAATAAGTTAGAACGTAAATATAAAAACAACAAAGGTTTTTCAACATTTAAATTCTTATTAGAAATTAATCAAAGAATCTATTACCCAAAGTGTTTTGCGGAATAAACACTTTGGGATTGAATAGACAAGGTATGGTATTCTCCTCTACTAAACTCAAGCTTTTCTTGAGTGACAACTAAAAGACCCTACTGAGCTATCTTAGTGAGTAGGTTGTTCTTTAGAGGAGAAAAGTGGGCTGTGAAAGTCTAAGCTTTTAGTGCACAACCTTGATTCACTTTTCTCCTCATCTATCTATTTATACACAAGTATAAAAGAAAGCCTATAACTAAAGTACAAGTTGACCTATGCTGGTCTGACAAAAGTACAACTGCGTTTTGTCATTACCAATAATCTACATCGGGAATAAGCTAAAAGGTCCTTTAGAGTGTCTGCCCAACCACTCTCTGACTTTAAGCCGTTTTAAGGAAAGTTCGCTTTCGGCGTGATAAGACTTGTTCTTATCCTCTTCAAACTTTCCCGCTCGATCCCGCCTTTACTTCAGGTCTTAGATTAATTCTAAGTCTTCAGTCTTTAGTCTTCAGTCTTTAAGTTGTTCAGGAGACTGAGGGGTTCAGTGAGCTCTTGTCAGTACTCACTGAACCTATCATCTTCTTCTTTGGCTTAAGTCTCACTCAGGAAGTACCGCCTTCCTGAGGAGTGAATCCTTCGCCTTGAATTCGCCTTAAGCATCCTGAAGATGACTCACTGAGTTACTGTTAACTCAGTGACTTGAATTGTTCTCGGTTGGTAAACACTTGGCTTAATTTGTGTTCAAATTCTGTTTTAGATAATTGGGTATTTATGGACCCAACAATTTTTATTTGCGAAAAACTATTTATATTATTAAGTATAATATTCTTAGTTTTTCGACACCTCATTAGTATAAAAATATAACTATTTTTATGCAACATACGTAAAATACTAAATGTTTAAAACATTTTGTATGTGTGTTAGATCAATGCAAGTTTAATACATTTTCTTTTACTTAAATACTAATGTATTAATATGATCATTTATCTTGTTTAGACAACCCATGGTCAAGCAAGAGAAAATGATGTGATGTTTTAGAGATCATGTTACGGATTTTATGAGAGTGTTAAGTATTTTGAGGTGATATACCTTTTGCACTTAAACCTTTAGAAAAATAATTGTGTAAGACAATATCTTTCGACACACATGATCAACCAACTTAGTTTCTATTCCTAAGAAGGTTACTAAACCATCTTAAAACTTGCAATATGTCTAGAAAACGTATGCAAAAAATGGTTGAATGATTAAGAATCTCCAACCCTTCCCAAGAGTGGGAAGGGGTATTTATAGTACAAGACATAAGTGCCCCGAGTGGGCTGTGGAGTGAGCTGACAGTGGGTAAAGACCCGACCCACTCCATGAATACTATACTAACTAAACTAATAATACTAATAATTATAATAAGCCTACGAGCTACACAGATGCTAAATAGATACTCGGGGTGACCGAGTCTTCACATGAATATTTATATTCCTAACAATCTCCCCCTAAGGGAGGTCACCCCGGAAATAATATTTTGAATTCTAGCATTCTATGTGTGTTTGACTTCTTAGCTCGTAGTTCTTTGATTCTTCAATGTCATTACTCTTCGTACATTCAGCAGTGATCTTTTGATGACCGTTCTTCTATCTTGGATGATCTTTGATGATTCTTTGATGTCATCATCCAACGTATGTATCTAGGTCATCTTTTAGCATTATGTCTCCATGTGATGTGGTACTCTTTGAACCGACATGCTCACTCTATTCTGGGTCATGATTTTCAGCATCAGAGTTTGCAGAAGCAGTGTTGAAGGTCTTTTAGTTTATCATGACTTATTTGAATAGGATGATGGTGAAGTGTGAGCATGTGGTGATGGATTGGCATCTTGTTTGGCAACTAGCTACAACCGCAATCAGCTGCAGCAGCAATCAACTACAATCGCCAGGTGTTCCTGCTTACGACAGTTAGCAATAAAACGTCCGGTACTTACAGGTTCGGACTTCGAGATTGTTAACAGCATAGTGTGAAAACTCTCTCTAATCCTTACCAAGGCCGTTCCTAAATCGGAAACCCACAGAGGGCTTTAAAGATCTACCGTAGTAAATCAACGATTAGGTGGGTCGCTGGAGATCACTCCACGACTGTAGACCGTTTGACACCGCCGCGACCACTAAGCGTAATCCATAAGGAATTACCGAAGTGACCTGCTTTCAGGGCTGTTTGATGTTGACCCTGGCAGGAATTTCCATTCAATCACTGAGAATTACATTTGTAAATTCCCTCATAAATGTTCTGGCAGATTGCTAAGATCTGCGTAGGACTCATAAGTTTACAACTGGTGTCCTTAATGTTAAACAACTAGTGTAGAAGTAACATGTGTTCCTATGAGATCTTATGATGCATCTCGTGGCTCTAGACTTGATAAGTGCAATTTTGGAAGTCGGAGACTGGAGCGGTGTCTCCTGTTTCAATATCAACATAACTCGTAATGAGCAGTCGATAGATTATGCAGGGTTCCCCGTGAGAATGAAACAAGTCCTTTTAAGAGAACTTGAGTGGCTTAGAAGGTTTGGTGCAGTGCGTCACTGGGTCCATGACGTCTTGTCTTCAATACCGGTGTTACCTTGGTAACAACCAGTAGCATATGAATTGAACCCGGTTTCTGCCCTAAGGTTGAATAAATGGAGGGCTATTTCTTTTCACCCTTTCTCATTTCATTTCTTTTTAATTCTTCAACCCCTTTTTTCTCCTTTCTCATATTACTCCTTTTTTTCATAATCGTACCTAAGGACTTTCTAATACTAACTATTCGGTATTGTCCCTGGGTAGATCCCTCCAGCTCTGGCGGATCATAGGACGGTTTTCCTAACCTTAGCCACCTTATAACTTCATGACTATCCTATGTTGCCATTTACCAAATCCTTGAAAAATCTCTCAAAGTGTTTATGATTATTAAACACATTTTGCTAACACTTTGAGAGTTTTATACTTTTCAAAAGCTCCCCATCAACATGTACTCGGATGATTTTATAAATTTGTACATGTAGGGTGGAGTTCGCACATTTTGAATTGATTCACTTTCAGTGATCATGACCGATTCGAGACACACTTACATCACTGGTTAGACCAGCTTGAAATTATTACCCGGCCTGGTCAAGTCCACAGAAAGTTTCTCAAAACGGTACACTCTACTTAGACACATCCTTTTCGAGACACGCTTACATCACTGGTTAGACCAGCTTGAAATTATTACCCGGCCAGGATATGTCCTTTCGATTAATGACAGTTTTTTGTTTCGTCAATTCATTCGTGAAGTCTGAGTCGTGCTTACATGAGATGCCACATCCATTTTCATCCATTCGCTCCCCCTCAATATGTGCATCGATATACGAAAGAGTTTAGCACATATGGGAGAGCCTACATTTAAGTCCAAAGAATCACATTTTATCAGATTTCATATTTAAATCACATTCTCTCCCCTGATCAAAAATTTCAAACCATTTGAGATTTGTGATCCCAAGTGATTTAAATAAGTTAGAAATTATGGGAGAAAATGTGGTCAGTTTTAATATGTGCTGATAATGGAACATGCAACTGCTCCCCCTCAATTTATGAGGGAGATTCACTACTTGTTATGTACAAAGATAATTGTTACGACACAAATGATGTTGACCTTTTAAGTACAGATGATGTGATCATTCGCTTCCCTGAGGAAGTCAGTAGTCAGCATCAATTTTCCATCCACCAACAAAACTTCCCAAGTATTGTAGATCCCCACTTGGCGAGACCAGAATAAGTACAATTTTGTTGAAATGAAGGTGGTGGAGGTGAAGACAGTGTTGTTGTTGTTGTTGTTGTTGCCGATGTTGTTGTTGTGGTGAATTCAGAGCCAGTCAATAGAGTTTGAACATCTGATCAAATGGTTAGAGCAGGAACTGGCACATTCATATTGGCCATGGAATCTGCATAAGAATATCAACACAGATATACATACATACAAATTCACTTTTCATTAATAGCTACCACATAGCTGCTTGCCAACTCATAATACCAAATTCATCTCATAGTCAAACCACAGTCAGGAAATACATCAAACCACTATCTAGCATGAAGAGCAATCAGCAATCATGAACATGGAAATTCACTCATATTTCAACATTCAACTCAGGATCTTAGGGACAAGACTCTATCATGATAGGTATATACCTAAGCATATCCTGAGTGCACATGCACTAAATCAGCAACAATTAAGCAGCTATCGACTAACAAAAGTCAAACAACATTTGAAACTCATTCATTCGGATCATACAAATGCTAGAGGAGTATTAAAGAACATCAATCACAATGGGTTTTCTAACTTTTCTTAGATTTTGAGTTTTAAAGTATTTAGGGGATTAAACGAGGATTCCAAGGTGACACAAATGAACCTTATAGTTACGTAAAGCTAGGATACTATTAGCATATTGCACATAATGCCTAAACTTTCTAAGAACTAACACATTTGGCCATTTGAGATAAAGCTTAGTAAGTTCCTCTTCAACAAATACCCCATTAACTACAAAACCTTTTCTAACAATTATGAGATAACCAAGAAACCCGTTTGATGATATAAAATTTGAAATCACTTTCCCCCTCAATCAATGACCCGTATTCTAGTTCAAGAGCTGTAGTCATTGATTGAGTGACAAATTTTATGAACAATCCAAGTCTAAAAGAATTTCAAACAACACGTAACCACCAAGTGTCTCACAAATAATTTTCAGAAGAATCATAGAAAGAAAACTATTTGTATGCAAAGAAGACTTCTCTTCTTAATCCAGAAATAGTGCAATGAAGCGTACACTAAATCGGGGATGCACGGATATAAAGTAATCCATGCCCGGGTGAACATCACCCAGTGGGAGGGACAACCGTCCTTTTGGCGATGTGCTTTCCCCATTTTGAAGCGCGGGTTGCTATCTAAAGTAATAGCAAGCCATTTAGACATGTTTTAACCGGTTAGTATAACTTCTGCTCGAGCTTCATTTAAAGACCCGTGTCATTATTGAATGATATTTCTAGGTCCGTAAATGTTATCGATAAACAGAAGACATGCCTAGAAGAACTATTTTTGGTATTTTCTGTTTTTCTGATTTTTAGGGCTTTTATAGGTTTTATATTTTTCTATTTTCTTTTTGGTTTTAGATATATACACGTATATACAAGGATATGTGAAGCCAATCCTTTACTCCTCCTTTTCTTCTTGAAGACATTCGAGTGTTTCAGGTGTCAAGCTCTTCATACCAAGACGAGGGAGAATAAACTGAAACCGTTCTCTCGAAAGTGCCTTGGTGATGATGTCAGCCAACTGAAACTCCGTCCACACGAAGTATAGTTCAACAATCCCTTTTTCAACCTGTTCCCTTATGAAGTGATGCCTGATATCGATGTGCTTCGACTGGGAGTGTTGGACATTGTTACAACAAAGAGCAATAGCGCTTTTGTTGTCACAATACAGAGGAATCTTGTTGTATGCATAGCCATAGTCAGAAAGTTGTGATCTCATCCATAGGATTTGAGCACAACAAGCAGACATAGCAATGTACTTGGCCTCTGTAGAAGATATAGAAGTGCTCATCTGCTTTTTAGAAGACCAACTAACCAACTTTTCTCCCAAAAACTGAGCTCCCCCTGAAGTATTTCGACGAGTATCTTGACACCCAGCATGATCAGCATCAGCATAAGCCATGTGTTCCATTGCAGTGTCCTTAGGATACTAGAGACCCATATGAACAGTGCCTTGAAGATATCTGAAGACTCTTTTCACTGCTTCCAGATGCTTTTTGGTAGGCTTGGATTGGTACCTAGCGCACATACATACTGCGAACAGAAGATCAGGTCTACTAGCAGTGAGATACATCAAAGATCCAATCATACTTCTATACTTTGTTTAATCAACGGGGATCCCAGAGAGGTCTTCATCCAGCTTTGATCTTTCAACCATGGGAGTGTCAACAGAATCACTTGAATCAAATCCAAACTTCTTCAAAATTTCGTATGCATATTTGGATTGATTAATGAAGATGCCTCTGGGACTTTGAGAGATTTGCAGACCTAAGAAAAACGACATTTGTTCCATCATCGACATCTGGAACTTAGAACTCATCTCCTTTGAAAACCGATCACATTCACTAGGATCAGAAGAGGCAAAAATAATGTCATCTACATATATCTAAACATGAAGTAGATGTTTTCCCGCCTTCCTGGTGAATAGCGTGGGATCAACAACACCCTTGGAAAATCCGTTTGCAAGAAGGAACTTGGACAGCGTGTCATACCACGCCCTAGGTGCCTGCTTCAAGCCATAAAGGGCCTTCTTCAAGCGATAGACATGAGTGGGATGATCAGCGTCCACAAATCCTTCTGGTTGACTCACATAGACTTCCTCCTTTAATTCACCATTCAAGAAAGCTGTCTTAACATCCATCTGGTAGACTATCATATTTTGACTAGCAGCATTTGCGAGAAAGATTCTAATGGCTTCAATTCGTGCAGCCGGAGCAAAAGATTCTTCAAAGTCTATGCCCTCTTCTTGTCGATACCCCTTTGCAACTAGCCGTGCCTTGTTCTTCAGAACATCACCATGCTCATCAAGTTTCACCTTGAAGATCCACTTTAGAGCAATGATCATTGCACACTCTGGAGGAGGCACTAATTCCCATACTTCAAGTCGATCAAATTCATGAATTTCATCTTGCATAGCGTTGAGCCAGCAGTCTTTGGACATTGCTTCTTTAGCATCTTTTGGCTCGACTTTGGAGAGTACGGAATTGAAGAAACACCACAGTGCATCGGTGGCAAGTTATTTTCGTGTAGATACCAGACGCGAAGGATTACCAATGATGTTGTCAATTGGATGATCATTTGTCCATTTTCTGAGATGATCATGGGGTTGAGGGTTTTGAACTGATGTTGCCGTGTTGTGATCTTCTAAAGAAGATGTATCAGTTGAAGACTCAGGAGCAAATATGTTCTCAAACAGAACATCATCAACAGGAGCAAAAGGATTAACTTCAAAAGAATTGTTTTCTGCAGAACCTTGCTGTACCGAAGAAGACTGAATATTTGATGATGAGGCGATTGACTGGCAGGTGGAGCATCTTGACTAAATGATACAGATATAGATGGACCTTCTGAGTTCTGTGGAATTTGAGCATCAACAACAAGAGGTACAGGTGGAACATCCGTAGTGGTATTTACTGTTGGTGGCTCAAAATATTCGTCAAACATCGAATCAAATAACTTCTTTAACTCTTCACTGGTGGGAGGTACATAAGGAACTGTAGGCGTGGGATTCTGTACAAGACCTGAACTAATTGGTCCAGGTGTCAATAGATTAGGTGTGGGTCCAGAACTGGTTTGTTCAGGAGCCGTTTGCTCAGTCAGCTCATCGAATGTAACATGAATAGTTTCCATGATTTTTCGGGTTCTCTTGTTGTAGATTCTATATACCCCTTGCGATCTGGTGCATACCCAACGAAGAAACCTACGTCTGCTTTAGCTTTCCCAAATCTTGACCATCATTTGTCGGATAGCACAATGCACCGAACACACGAAGAAAGGAAAGATCTGGTTTCTTCCCATGTAACAGCTTGTAAGGAGTTTTGTTGTGAAGAGTGTGTATCAAGGAACGATTTTGGGTGTAACATGCAGTAGCAATTGCTTCTGCCCAAAGAAACATCGGAGCCTTAGAATATATTAGCATAGTTCTTGCAGCTTCCACTAGAGTACGATTTTGTCTTTCAACAACACCGTTTTGCTGAGGAGTGCGTGCAACACTTTTCTGATGAGTTATGCCAATATCTTCATAAAATTGACTGAGTTGTTGGTTAACAAACTCAGTTCCATTGTCCTTCCGGATGATTCTGACAGTTTTGTTCAGCCTCACTTGTAACTGCTTGATTAGTTTAATGATAACCTCTGGAGTTTCATCCTTGGTTCTCAAAAACTTTACCCATGTAAACCGAGAGTAGTCATCGACCATCACCAGAACATACTTCTTTCCATTGATACTCTGCACTCTCATTGGTCCGCACAGATCCATGTAAAGGGTGTGAAGAACTTCCATGATGGTATTGATGGTTTTGGGTTTGTGAGTATGTTTCTTGCTTTTGCCCAATTGACATGCAGAACAAAGATGATCTTTCTCAAATTTTAGTCTGGGCATGCCTCGTACAAGATTCTTGCGAGACAAGTCATTTATGGTGCCGAAGTTCAAGTGATTCAAACGACGGTGCCAAATCCATGATTTAGTCTTCGAGGCCTTTGAAAGCAAGCATATAGGAGAGGACCTCATCATTTCTTCAATTGAGATGGTGTATAAATTGGTACCACGACTTCCTTTGAGAAGATCAACCCCATCCAACTCTCTGACGAAACAAGTGTGTTTTCTGAAAGCAACTTCAAGATCGGAGTCACAAAATTGACCAACAGAAAACAAGTTATGTCCTAGTCCTTCCACATAGTATACTCGGGAAATTACACTGTCACCAAACACATAATCTCCGTAACCCATAATTGCCCCAAAACGGTTGTTCCCAAATCTAACTGTCCTGATAAACTTTTTCATGAAATTCTTGAGCCGTGAGCGATCCCCAGTCATATGTTTTGAGCAGCCTGAGTCCAAATACCAAAGGACGATTTGTACGACCTGCATTTGAAAATAGACAACGATGGATAACTGAAAAATGTGGATCCCCACGTACAGCTGGGGTCCATTTGGTTAGCACACACAAATTCTGGAACTACATGTTTCATAGATGCAACTGTATTTACAGTGGAAATTACACTAGAAGAAGCAAATGACCTAGTAGTAGGGCATTGTGTCACTAAAGGCAACATTCGACCAGTTGGTCTCCATTCCTTAACCTTCACTATTTTATGGTTATTCAATTTAGTTAAGGGGCACTGATCTCCTAAAGTGAGCTTTCTTCCAGTGGGTCTCCATTGATACCCGACATTTGCAAACGTTTTTCCTGTTGCTTTCCAAACTTTCTTACTTGTTTCAGTTTTCCTAACATTCTTAACATGGGGTTGTACAGGAGACATCAAAAATGACACAACGCAATCATCATGATTAGCAGAAATTAAACATTCGGTACATGTTTTACAGACAGCATTAGAATTCGAATTAATTACAGTACTTTTGATATTAGAATCAACACGATTCATTCTACTCATTGCAAACTTATTGTTCCTAAGTTGGGCTTCTACTTTTTTTTCATGACCACTCTTAGCCGGCGCAGTCCTATCTTTCCTTGCATTGCCTCTAGGCTTTGACCTGCTAGCTTTGGTGTCACATTTTACTCCTGTAGAAGTAATGATGGGAACATTAGTTTGTTTTATTGTCATTTGCTTTCCTGACTTAGATGTGCTGGGTTCTGATGTTCTCGGTGGTAGATCAAAGGTCACTTGCTTGTTTTTAGTCGTAGATGATGATGCAACAAATCTATCTCTTTTGTTATCAATCTTAGGGCCAGTGCCAATGACGTACTCTAAAAATTCCTGAGACCTTTTAGTGAGGAAGCAGGCATCCACAACTGATTTATCAAGTGGTTTTTCTATCCTAACCTCCTCTACAATCTCACGAAGTATATCCAGGCGATCCTTAAGGTGATTAAGATAAATTTGATGGGCGGACCTATTGTTCCTAAGGGGAATTGGAATAGGCACAACATCAACATCATACTTTATAACAATAGAAACCTTTGGAGCAACCTTATCACAAGTGTCAATTGGCATTTTTCCTTTCACCTGAGTCTTAAGATTCTCAATTTCATTTAACAAAGAAGTTATCTTTTCATTATGACTGTTTCGTGTGACTTTAATTGAGTCATATAACTCTTTGTAATGCTGTTTGATTTTTGAATTTTCAGCTCGAAAACACTCATTTTCACCATGTAACTTATTGATAGTGTCCTGATAGTGAAAATTCTGAGAATCCAAAGACGATGGTTTATTGGTGCCAATTGTTTCACTCTTATTTGACTTTAGTTGGGCAATTTGAGCCCTCAACTGTCGAATTGTGTTAGTGTGAGCTTGAATTTTTTCATCACGTTTACTCAATTCAAAATATGTATCAAATTCAGGAGCATCCAGAGATGTCTTGGCATTTGATATTTTACATTTTTCTTCTAAGTGTTGATATTTTAATTGTAAATTAGGATAATCAACTTCTAGTTTTGAAAAACGCTTGACCATGTTATCATGGTTATCATTTTGAATTTTCTCTTGCAGTTTCAAATTCTCCCCCTCAAGCTCAACAACACGATTCTGGGTAACATTCAATGCAATAGAATACTCATGAAATTGACAAGCAGTTAAAGCAGAATCGGTGGCAGTATAAAATATATCATGTGCAATACATCTAGCAATCAAATTCTCATTTGTGATGAGAATGTTCTTTCTCTCGATCTCACGGCTCTTAAGTTCTATCGCATTTTGAGCTACCTCATTTTCCGTATCTTTAAACATTACTTTCATTTCATTTACTTCAGTTTCAAGAGTGTTTTGCAATCCTTCAAACTGTTCCTTGAGTAATTTAAAGAATTGAATGACCTCAGTTAAGTAATACCTTTTGGTCTGTTCAAAACCCCTTTCCCCCTCAGTAATTCCGGTTGGTGTAATTCTCTTCTTACATGTTTTATCAAAATCAGCAAATAGTTGACAAAGTACATATATGCTAATTAAGGTTTTACATTTAGTAGGAAGAGTCAAAGGAACCAAATTCCTAGGTGTATTGGGAGGATACACCATCGCAGCTGCAATTTTCCTAAGGGATGGAGTTTTGGCATCAAGCTCATCGGCCTTTCTCTTTTTCATATCCATAGACCAAAATATTTGTTCAGGCGTTAACTTCTTTTGAGGTGCAAACACAGTCAATCGATTCTCCTCATAATAATCATGGGGTTTGACTATTATTCGTTTGGCTATGCATATGGGATCCTTCATTTTCTCATTCATTCTTTCTCTATTTCTCACATCTATCTCATCACTCTCTTCTAAAGATGAAACATCAGGTGGGGCATGACCAGACATAATCATCACATTGGCATCGTATAAGGTAGGTTGGGTCACTTTAGCTTTCCTAAGGAGAGCTAATTTAGGTTTACCTACATTACTTACACTGTGCTTATCACACAACTTTTTGTGCTTTTGAAGCATTTGAACCGTTTTTCTAGATTGGTCTTACGTGTACAACTTATTTTCGAGCTTATTCTTTAAGTTTTTAAGTCTTGAGAAATCATTTAAGAGTTGTGTTTCTTTTTCCTTGAAATCTTGTTTTAGTGTATTTACATGATCTAGGGCCTCCTGTTTTTGTTTAACAGTCTGATCGAGCTATTTTTGTAAAGAATTCAACTTTTGTTTTAATGTTTCCTCCCTTAAGTTACGCTCAGTTATAAGTGTACGCATTTGACTATCCATTTTCTGTTCACGTCTAGTTAGTTCAAATTTAGCACGTGTTCATAAATTGCCACCTGATCTTTATATATGTTTAGTCTAGTGGTCAAGGGGTCATCAGGGAAAAACTCAGTGTTTTCATGCCACTCACAAGCATTATCTACCACACAGGCATTATCTACAATACAAGCAATATTTTCAACAAAAGATGCACCACCTTGTACATCAGACACGATGTTGTGATTTATATGTTGTTCATATGGAATGATATTACTATTTCCCATGTCAACAGTATCTGAATCAACCCCATCTGTCTGTTGTACTTCGTTGGGAATCTTTTGTTTATCAACCACATCATATGTGTCATAAAGCTTTAGTACCTGAGAAATCACAGATGCATTGGAGGAACCAGCTTGTTGAGGTGATGAGACAACAAAGGACAGATTAGCCATGAAGATTGTTTGAGCTGTTGGTTCATCATCCACATCAGAGTCAAAAGCATCACAATCATCAGCTTTGAAAATGTTGGGATCATTAAGTACAAGGTCCTGAACTGGCTGTTCGTCTACATCGGCATCAAAAGTATTTCCCCCATCGCCAGCGAGAAACAACATTTCTTCTTTGTCCAACACAACTCCATTCTCTTGAGCCTGCATCAACAGCATCTTGTCCTTGAAATAGTCTGAGTTCTGAGGACGTTTTGGTTGATTGCAGTTTCTGGCAATATGTCCAAGTCCACCACAGTTATAACACTTAGGCTGTTTCCCCTGCCCTTGATTTGCATTCCCTACTCTGATCTGCACATTACCTCGACCCATGTTCCTTTGATTCAAGTTTTGCCTCCCCTGAACATTTTGAACTACAATTCTTCCATCCTCCACCGTTGCCAGATTGCGTGGGTTTGATGAGGTTCTGAGTTGATTGTTAGTCTGAGGGAGTGTTGCTTTAAATTGTTGAACTAGTAAGGACACTTGGTTGGTAAGGTTATCAATCATTTTGTCGGTGTGAGTGTAACCTGAATCCAGTTGTGGACTCATAGCAGATGGTGATGAATAGGGATGGTGATAAGCATGGTCAGATTGCAATTGGTTGATTGGCTAAGTACTTGCAACAAATGCAGTGGATCATTTGATGCAGTTGGATTGAGTTTTTCTCTCAACAGACGATCATAAGTTGCATGTTTCTCATGTTATTGTAGATAGGCATACAACTGTTCATAGTTTGTTTCTCTCAGACCTTTGTTGAGTTTTACAGCAGTAACAAATCTGTCCCATTCTGGAGTCATGTTGTTTACAAACTTTGAGTTAAGTTGGATGTTGGGCATAGTCATTCTGATGATCCTCATGTCATTTACCAACTTATGAAATCTCACATAGTAGTCTGTAATGTTCTCACCAGGGTTCATCTTAAAATGCTCAAACTCATCATACAGTTGTGACTCACGATCTTCCTTTGTGAGTTCTGATCCAGCCAACAGCATTTTTACATTGTCCCATACTGCTTTTGCTTTAGTGTTGAAGTTGATGAGTTTGTAAACATCTTTGGGCAGACCTTGAATGACAATGTTTGAGGCTCTAATATCGGCATCATACCTCTTCTTTTCTTCCTCATTGAGATCATTGTAAGTTCGAGGCCTGTCGATTCCCAAAGTGACAGTAACGTCATCACCAGTAGTAACAACATCTCTGGTGGTGCCCATCTGAAATGGTCCTTCATCAATGGATTTGAGAATATTAAATCCATTTTCTTTGCCCAAGCAGTAAAGCTGTATTCGTTGTGCCCACGACTCATAGTTCGTCCTATCAAGCATAGGAGGACGGGTATCGGACCCAGCTGCTTGAGTGTCATCAAATGTAGTGCTTGGTATGGTTGCCATACTGTATACGGGATTTTACAATTCTTGAGATTTAAACCGAGAAATGAGTTCTTTCGCGGGATTTTACAAATTCAAGAACAAACCGCAATTCAAAAACCGCTGAAGTGCTATTCAAACAGTAAGTATCAAACCGCTAAAACCCTAGGCAAACCGCTAATATCTAACCGCTAAACCTGAAGACCAAACCGCTATATCTAAACCGCTGACACACACAACAAACCGTTAAGTCAAACCGCAAGTCCTGAATACCAAACCGCTATTCTCAAACCGCTGTAATTAACCCAACCGCTATGATCAAACCGCTGAAACCAGAACCGCGAAGAGCTAAACCGCTGAGAGCTAAACCGCTGAAACTAGAACCGCTAAGACCTAAACCGCTGAAGATTAAACCGCTGAAGATTAAACCGCTGAGAGTTAAACCACTGAGACCAGAACCGCTAAGACTCAACCCGCTAATAGTCAAATCGCAACAGCTAAACGACAAACCGCTACCTGACAAACACCTCAAACCGCTGCAGTAATAGGACAAAAATGTCACTTTCCGTACGTTTTGTCTTGTTTCCCGTTATGGATAAATTCCAAACCGCTGTTTACCAAACCGCTACTTAGAATTACCCGAATAACACAAACCGCTACGAGGAATCCTTCACCGAGAGTCAAACCGCTGCGATGAACACTCTTCCGAAAGCCAAACCGCTGCCAAGAAACTCTTCAAATCTTCCACAAACACGCACTAACCAAGTTGTTTGTTATCAAGGAAGATGTAAAACAGTTCTATGAACACAAAAGTACAAGTTTTCAACAGATTTAACCACAAACAAAGATTAAACAAGGGTTTTTCTTCACTATTTTATACGAACTAAAAACAACCAAAAATCCACACCACGAATCTGAATATGCTCTTACACGAACCTAACCATGGCTCTTGATACCATTTGTAGCATATTCATAACAATAAACACATAATAAGGGTGAGTTTGGATCGTTAGT
Source organism: Artemisia tridentata subsp. tridentata (assembly GCA_021014915.2). Lineage (NCBI taxonomy): Eukaryota > Viridiplantae > Streptophyta > Magnoliopsida > Asterales > Asteraceae > Artemisia > Artemisia tridentata. Next base: position 337,204,693 of record CP139508.1, read on the forward strand.
TTTAGAGAGAGAAATGAGAGATGGAAACTTTCTAGAGGGAGAAACTTTATGAATATTAGATTAAGAGAAGTGAAAGTTCCAACCCTCTCCCTAGGTGGAGAGGGGTATATATAGGTACAATAATAAGTGCCCCGTGTGGGCTGTGGAGTGAGCTGAGAGTGGGTAAAGACCCGACCCACTCCACAAATACTAAAATAACTAATCTATTACTAATAGTACTAATATTCCTACGAGCTATTAAATGCTAATGAGCACTCAGGGTGACCGAGTCTTCAGATGAATATTTATATTCCTAACAAAAAAAGTGGTCTACGCCTATATGCAGTGAAAAATCAATTACACAACTTAGTGCAAGAAGTCTAGTCTAAGTCCTATTGGCGCATAAGCCGAAAAACTAATAATCAGTAAATAGCAACAATGCATGTAAGACACGTATGCTTATAGATAAAATTAGCTCAACTAAAGATAACAATAAGCATGCAAAAATATTAACTAACAATACTAAGACACAAGGAAAAACAAATAATCATTTAGCATAACACACAAAGATACTTATCGTTATTTTGTGTATTAAGTATAACAATGTACACTTAGCTTGATTTTATTTGAAAATGAATTATTTTCCACCCAATTTCAAAATTTGATCAAGTTCAACACCTTGAAAATATGAATACATCAACGTGTGATGTTCACTTTGTAATTTGACAAAAAATTTGTGCAATCGGCATGACCGGAAAAGACTCTCTGTTACGAATCAAAGACTGTCGTAAATTTTACTTTACAATCATTTTCTAAAAGTATTTTTAAATGAAAGTAGACTCAATTACGTTTAAAACGATAGGTGGCACGACTCCTACGGACTTACGGTTGATTTTATACGAATTTTTGAAAATTACCCAATTCTGAAAAACAGACGAAGGTACCGTTAAATTTAGCAGTACCGTCCATATTTAATGGTACCGTCCGTTATATTTAACGGTACCATAACCTGTTATTACAGTTTTGAACAAAACCAACCGCATCACTTTACGACTCGTTATATAGACATGAACGGACACTTACAAACTCTATTCTTTTAGTGGTTTAAGAAAACCTTCAAGCTAGTATGACAAAGTATACTTAACAACAAAAATTGTAAGTATTAAGCAACTAAATGCTTTTCATATTTTATCACCTTCATAGGTAATTTGATACATGGATCGTACTCAATTTTGAAAATCATTTGTTTTAAAAATTTGAGCGACGTGGCTCTGGTACCAATTGTGGAAACCGTAGAGAGGGGGGGGGGTGAATACGTTTCCATTTAAAGACTTAAAAACTTTTTGTATCAAACACCCGATCAAGTGTGACGTAATATGAAAAGTGTCAACAATGATCATATAACATCTAGGGATGAATAAAGTAAACTACAACACATGCACAATCAAACCATGACACATAAATAATCAACATAACATAAGCAACTAGCCACACAAACATAAACGCAATCCAAATATAAATATAAAGCGATAAAGAATAAAATAAAAGTAAAGAGATAAGTAAGAAGGCGCAAACCAGACACGATGATTTATAGTGGTTCGGTCACGAAGCTCCTCATCGCCCTACTTCACTCCCCGAGTACCTAACTCGAGAGTTACTTCACTAATCAACAAGCTCCCTTCAGGCGGAGAAAATCGTACAACGTCGCTTATCCTATTTTTCGACACTAAGCTAAATGTCGAGTGCTAATCTTAGCTAATCTACCACGATCCACACGTCTACTCACGATTTACCCGATCTACCCTTGATCCACTTGATCAATACACAAGCCCACAAGCTACAAGAGATCTCCAAGATCTCAACAAGATCACAATGATCTACACTCACTTGACTCGATCTACCCGATCTACCCTTGATCTACTTGATCAATCACACAAGCCCACAAGCTTCAAGAGATCTCCAAGATCTCGACAAGATCACAATGATCAACCCTCACTTGACTCAATCTACCCTATCTACCCTTGATCAACACACTAGCTCACAAGCTACAAGAGATATTCAACATCTCTATAAGATCGCAATGATCTTCTCTCACAACCTCTCAAAAGAAAAATGAACTTGATGTATACAAGATACAACAAGTATGTAACAAGTGTTACAAGTGCTCTAACTACAACTACAACACTTTGTATCTTTGTGATACTATGTGTTCTTCTCTTGCACTAGAATAGACATGAATGTGATCTCTTGGTGGGATAAAAGGATCACTCCTAAACAAACTAAGACTCTTTAAATGATCAAAGAAAGTGATCTAAGTGAGGAGGGATTAGACCAGAGAAAACTGACTGGAAAAATCAAGTTGGAAGTGTAAAATAGTCCACTATTTATAGGCAAGGAGAAAACTAGCCGTTACAGAGGGACGGCATCACTAATTGTCTCACGGCACTACTAAATTTAGTGGTACCGTCGGTACTTTAGTGGTATCGTGGACGCTCCTCCGTTTGTTTTTAGTGGGGAAGGTTTATTTGGGAATGTTTGGAGCTGTTTTGGGGGGAAAAATGACTGTTGGGATTTTTAAACTTATTTTTTAAAATAAAACATTTCTTTTTAATTCAAAAATAATTTGTAAAATGTATTTTTGAAAAAAATGTTTTGTCACATTAAAAATGTGAAGTTTAGAGAAAAATATAATCCTTTGATCATTTGTCAAGTAGTAGATTTGTTTGTCCATACCTTGAGTGATTTAAGTCGGGATGGAAATCTACGACTTTGTTGAAGCATACTTGAGACGTCGGGAGGTGTTGATGTAAGTATGCATTGATGATTTGTGTTTACAAGTAACTTGCACATTTTACGTTATGTATTACAAGTTACATGTTTGTCATTATTAAAACCGAAGAAACCGTTTAGTTTAGATATCATAATATTTGCACTAACAGAACTGTTTTCATGGACCAAATTGAACTTTGTTTTTATACACACTTGTATGCCGATAACATAAGTATGCTTGAATCCCATTGCGCCCACTATCATCAACCGTCAATTCCTGCTGGGAAGCGCGTATGATATATGTTAATACAAATATCGTCCTAAAAATGTTATTTATATTTTACGATCTTTGCTATATTTTGTTAATGACAAATATAAAGATTATCTTTAGCAAAGCATAATTATAAGTTAAAGTCTTTTACATTTATAGTAATAAGCTTTTAAAACTCATCATAACATGCTACATGATCACTAGGAAATACATATGACATACATATATACATTTACATGTTTACATTTTTATTCTTAAAATAGAAATATGAACATGACATCATTGCATACATCATTTGAATATCTTGAAGATTTAGAAAATATCTTGGAAAGATCTTCAAGAAAAGAATTGGATTTGGTAATATCTTGGCAAGATTTGGAAAGATTTTGAAAGATATTCTGACAGGCCCTGGCGGAAACAAATCCCATAAGGGACGGACCCCTGGATTTGGATCCGCCAAATCCGTGGGTTGTTTGAGCAGTTGGCCTATAAATAGCAAGCTGCTCATTCATGTTCCATCATCACTCACATAGCATAAACTACATTATACATTCTTTCATACATTACTAACCCATTCATTCATTCATTTCATTTGTAGTGATCTTTCTTTTGTAGAAAGAGATCAAGCATCACAAGCTTCAACATACTGTTGCAAGACTTGTTAGTTTAGATACTGTGTGATTTTGTAGTTTATCACACATCATTGTTATACCAAACATTCAATAGTGATCGGTTAGTGTTTTAGTCCTCAAAACACGTAGAATGTCGGGAGTGGTTGTACCCTTGTAAAAGAACTCGGTATCTAGCTTAGTACCGGAAAAAGTGTAAGCAACGTTAGGTTGGTTCTACCTCAAACTAGAACTCGGTATTTAGCTTTGTACCGGATAAAGTGTAAGCAACGTGTATAAAGGATTTCTCCACCGAGAAGGGAGCTTGTTTCTTAGTGAAGAAAAACTCTCGAGTTAGAGGCTCGAGGAGTGGAGTAGGGCAAGGAAGAGAGTCCTTGTAGACCGAACCACTATAAACATCCGTGTTGTGGTTTGATTGTTTCTTTCCTTACTTACTTTATTTATATTGTTTGATTGTTTACATTAAGTTGAAATCACGTCAAGTATTCGAAACAAATTAATTTTAAAAACGGTAAAAACTATTCAACCCCCTTTCTAGTTTTCCACAATTGGTATCAGAGCTACATTACTCAAGACTTTCAAAATATATTTTATTTTAAAACTTGAAACGATCAATGGATTTTGAAAAATACAAAGAAGGGCAATCTATGCAAAGATCACCACTATTTGAAGCAAATAGTTTTATATATTGGCAAAATCGCTTTGAAACTTATGTGAAGTCAAAGGATATAGATCTATGGTACATTATTATAGAAGGTGACCATAAGGCCATAATTAAAGATATATCAAGTGGTTGGGATGAGGATACTTCTCTTACTCGTCACAGTGATGAGCAAAAGAAGTGATTGCCAAAAATAATGAAGCTAAAATAATGCTTTATAATGCTTTACCTAGGAAAGAATATGAAAGAGTATTTATGTGTAAAACCGCTAAAGATATTTGGCAATCATTAATTATCACTCATCAAGAAAACTCACAAGTAAAGGATAACAAAATTGATCTTCTTGTTCAACAATATGAACAATTTGTTATCCCTGAAGATGAGACCATTGATAGTGCATTTGCTAGGTTTAATACTATTGTTACTTCTCTTAAAGCATTTGACGATTCTTTTTCTAGTAAGAACTTTGTCAGGAAATTTCTTAGAGCACTTCATCCGAAGTGGAGAGCAAAGGTGACGACCATTAAAGAATCCAAGGATCTTTCAAGCATGCCACTTGACGAGCTCATAGAAAATCTCAAAGTTCATGAGATGGTGATGGAAAAAGATTTAGAGATAGTCAAAGGCAAAAAGGAAAAGATCAAGTCCATTGCCTTAAAAGCTAGGGTAGAGTCAAGTGATGATGAAGAGTCTAGTTCAGGTAGCGAAGATGAAGAGTATGCCATGGCCGTATGAGATTTCAAGAAGTTCTTCAGAAGACGAGGAAAGTTTGTTAGACAACTTCGAGAAGAAAAGAAATCCTTTCGGAAAGACCGTGATGATAAGAAAGAAAAAGTAGATAGGAAGTGCTTTAGGTGCGGGAATACTAGTCATCTAATAGGAGAATGTCCAAAGCCACCCAAAAACAAGACTCAAAGAGCCTTTGTTAGTGGTGCTTGGAGTGACAGTGAAGATGATGACGAAGAGCCCAAGAATGACGAAGTTGCTCTTATGGCTCATGACTTTAATGAGGTACAATATGATTCATCTTACTCCTCTATTGATGATGACACCTTAGAAATAGAATATAACAAACTGTGTGAAATCACTCTAAAAATCATAAACAAAAATAAGTTCTTAAAAACTAAAAAGGAATTTTTAGAAAATGAAGTTTATTGGTAAAAAGAAAAAGCTTTACGATTAGAAAAGGGTAAAGCCATTAAAGAAACATGTGTTTCATGTCAAGAACTTAAACTAGAATTAGAAACACTTAAGACCACACAGGAAGAACTTATCAAACAAAACTCTAAATTTAAAAGGTTTGATAAAAATATTAGTTGTGTAGATGAGATAATGAAAGTTCAAAAGTTACCTCATGATAAAACTGGATTAGGTTTTATGAAACTAGGAGACTTAAGTAGCTTTAAGAAACAAACAGTGAAAGTACAAGAAACTGTTCCAACAAGTTCAGGCACCCACGGAACCAAAAATTTGGTTCCGCCAGTAGTGGAAATTGGTTTCGCGGGTATTGTTGCTGAACAGAAGGATTGCACTTCGGCTCGTACTGAATTCGTTAAGGTCACAAGAAAACCTAGCACTAGTAAAACTGCTAACAAACAAAAACCAGCAGTTACTATAGGAATATGACAAGTTAAAAATGAGTTTAGGACTAAAACAGTTCAACAAAAACCTAGGACGACTATTCCCAAACGCCCTTTTCCAAAGAATAATTACAACTCACAGCATCATTATCAAAATAGTTGGAATCCAAACTTACCTAGAAGTTATCAAGGTCCCAACTACATGCCATGGAACCCATATCCACCATTTCCATACATGAATCAAGATAATAGAATGTTTAACCCAAATGGACCCATGAGTTATTGGGGACCAAACGCTTGAGTTTTTCTTTAACTTAGGTATGCTTGAAAGTCAGGTTAGAACCGGACGAGTGGATAAAGGACAGCGGGTGTTCAAGGTACATGACGGGAAATAAAAGCCTTTTCTCAACCTACCAAGCATACGACGGAGGTAATGTTACGTTTGGTAGCAAGCTTAAAAGTAAAATCATCAAAAAATGTACAACCTCTCATGACTCTCTCTCTATTGATGATGTTGCTCATGTAGATAACTTAGCTTTTAACTTGCTTAGTATTAGTCAACTATGCCGTAAAAAGTATGACGTCCTTTTCAGTGAAAACGGAAGTAAGATGCTTAAAAATAGCATAACCGTAGGAAAAAGTGTTTTGAAGAATAACGTATACGTTATGAAATTAGATAAAACATCTAAAGACAAACTTTGTCTCACCTCCTTAGACAACAACTCAACTCTGTGGCATAGATGCTTAGGCCACGCCAATATGAGACTCATTCAATCTCTATCATCTAAGGAACTCGTTAGGAACCTACCCAAGTTGAAATACGACCAACACTTTTGTGATGCTTGCAAAATTGGGAAACAAGTTCATAATAGTCATAAGGCTAAAAACATGGTGTCCACATCTAGGTGTTTAGAACTATTGCATATGGATTTGTTTGGTCCATCCGCTATACAAAGTTATGGAGGAAACTTCTATACTTTGGTAATAGTAGATGATTACTCAAGGTATACTTGGACTAAGTTTTTGAAAACTAAAAATGAAGCATTTGATAAATTTGAAATTCTAAGTAAGAAAATTCAAAATCAAATAGGAAATAGCATTGTGTCAATAAGAACCGACCACGGTCGTGAATTTGATAACGAAACTCAATTTAGAGCTTTTTGTGATGCTAATGGCATAACACATAATTTCTCGGCTCCTCGAACTCCTCAATCAAATGGTGTAGTAGAACGTAAAAATAGAACACTTCAAGAAATGAGACGAACAATACTAAATGAACAAAATATACCACAAAAGTTTTGGTGTAACGCCGTTGACACATCTACATACATCCTAAATAGAGTCTTAATGAGACCATTTTTGAATAAAACACCATATGAGCTTTATAGAGGCAAAAAGCCTACTTTAGGATATTTTAGAGTTTTTAGAAGCAAGTGCTTCATTTTAAATACTAAGGATTACCTCACCAAGTTTGACCCAAATTCTTATGAAGGTGTATTCCTTGGATACTCACAAAATAGTAAAGTATATATTGTCTTGAACAAAGAAACCTCAAGAGTCGAGGAATCGTTGAACGTAACATTCGACGAAAGTCCACCTCCCTCTAAGACATCACCTTTGGTAGATGATGACTTAGTTGAAAGTCAAATGGTCGAAAACCAAGAAAATCTAGATAATGATAAAGAAGATGAACCTTTAAATAAGGAAATAGTCAATATCAAAGAATCTAGAAGTCATCCATTAGATAACGTCATAGGAGAAATTAATGAAAGAACCTTAAGATCAAAAGTTCAAAATCAAAGTAATTTCTTTTGTTTCATTTCAACAATTGAGCCCAAAAATATAAATGAGGCCATAAAAGATGAATCTTGGGTTATAGCAATGCAAGAAGAACTTAACCAATTTGTTAGAAATGATGTTTGGACATTAGTCCCTCAACCTAAATGTCAAACCATAATTGGAACAAAATGGGTGTTTAGAAATAAAATGGATGAAAATGGCGTAGTGTCTAGAAACAAAGCTAGGTTAGTAGCTCAAGGCTACAATCAACAAGAAAGTATAGACTACGACGAAACATTTGCACCGGTTGCTAGGCTCGAGTCAATTAGAATACTACTTGCATATACATGTGCACATGACTTTAAACTTTTTCAAATGGATGTCAAAAGTGCATTTTTTAATGGTTTTATTAATGAGGAAGTGTACGTAGCACAACCTCCCGTCTTTGCCGATTTTGAAAAACCAAATCATGTCTACAAACTTAAAAAAGCTTTATGCGGACTTAAGCAAGCACCAAAAGCTTGGTATGATCGACTTAAGACTTTCTTAGTTGAACATAAGTATACCATGGGCCTAGTAGACAACACTCTTTTCACTAAGAAAAAGGGATCACATATAATCATAGTTCAAATATATGTGGATGACATCATATTCGGATCAACTTGTCAAGAGTTATGCGATGATTTCTCAAAAATCATGCATGACGAGTTTGAAATAAGTATGATAGGAGAACTAAACTTTTTCTTAGGACTCCAAATAAAACAATTAGAAGATGGGATATTCTTCAACTAATCTAAGTACATCAAAGATATGCTTAAGAAATTTGGTCTTGAAGATTCCAAACCCATGAAAACACCCATGTCCTCCGAAACCAAACTTACAAAGGATGAAGAAGGTGAATCCGTGGATAGCACTAAATATAGAGGAATGATTGACAGTCTACTCTATCTAACGGCTAGTAGACCCGACATTATGTTTAGTGTTTGTCTATGTGCACGCTTTCAAGAAGATCCCAAAACATCCCATCTTGAAGCCGTCAAACGAATATTTAGATATATTAAAAGTACTACACATTTAGGATTATGGTATCCCAAAGGAACGGGAATTGAAACAATAGTGTATGCCGACTCAGACCATGCTGGTGACTATGTCGATAGAAAAAGTACAAGTGGTATTTGTACTTTTGTTGGACATTGTCTTACCGCATGGTTCTCAAAGAAACAAACGGCTCTAGCAATTTCAACAACCGAAGCCGAGTACGTGTCTGCAGGAAAAGCATGTCAACAGGCACTGTGGATGAAACAAGCTCTCGTCGACTATGGAATTCAACTCAACGACATTCCCATTCTTTGCGACAACAAAAGAGCTATCAACCTTAGCAAGAATCCAGTTCAACACGCTAGAACCAAACACATAGAAATTCGTCACCACTTTCTTCGCGACAATGTTCAAAAAGGAAACATCTCAATCGAGAAAGTATCCTCAGAAGACAACATTGCCGATATTCTTACAAAACCTCTTAAGAGACAGCCATTTAACCTTCTTAGACTTGGTTTAGGATTAATGGAACCAAATGTGTAGTTAAAACCTTAGCTTAACCAAATACGTCAAAAACAAACAACTGTCAAAAGGTTCCCACGGAACCAATCGACAACAAGGACGGAACCCACTTTTTGGTTCTGCCAAATCTGTGGGTTCCTGAGATTGTTTTTATTATATCAGACAAACACCCTCTTCTCACATTTACCAAAAACATACAAGAAACACAAACTCAACCCATAACATCTCATTCTCAGATTTTAGGTCATCCCCTTCAACAAACTTGTGCTTTAATCCACACTGTAAGTATCCTAACTATATCTAGATTCCTGATCTGAGTCTAGGAGTTCTATTTCTTGCAAAAAATCAAAACTTGGGGTTTTCGCATATTTTTTTGTAAAATCATGAAGCATATTCACTGAATTACATAACAAATCATGTTTTCCATAGTTAGGAATTGCATCTCATAAGGCATTATCACAATTCATCAAAAACCCCATGTCAAATTCTTGCAAAAATCTTCTCACGATTAGGAAAAACGATTTTTGCACATTGTTCATACAAATAAAAACGTTATGTTTTAAACATCATTTGCATAATGTCTCTTGAATGCTAAAGGGAATACATAACTAATATGTATTTTTGTATACATTCAATTGAAGCTACATTGAATTAGGAACGTTTGGGTTATCTCTCATTTTGTTACAAAATTTACAAAACAAAATTTTCATGCATTAAAAGGAGTCGAGATAACTACACCTCCACATTGTCCCCATATAGGCACACACTAGAACTTTATATACGTATTCTCATTAGTTTTAACTAAACTATGTAATTTTCGTGTCTAGGATAACATCATGCCTCCCGCAATATACTACGACCACAAAGACACCCTTAACTACCTACCTAAACACCATAAGACAAAAGGACTTACAAACGACCAAGTTAAGATATTGAAGGCTTTAGAAAAGAGATACGTTCACGAGGGTAGGACCATAGATCCCTCCTTTTTAGAAGGAACCAACATCCGAGAACAACTTGCCGCCATCAACTTTGATTGTCTTTTGGACATAGACGAACCTATTTGTCCTAGATTTGTGCTAGAATTCTATGCTAGCATTGTTCTTAGTTCCAACGACTATGGTCTCATAAGCATCCATTTCAAGGTCAACCAACACCAATACAACATCCCTTTGAACCAATTCGCAGAAGTCTTAGGAATTCTGGGTGTAGGTACTTGTCTTTACACCGACAAGTGGTCATTGTCAATCCTCGATTCCATTGTTGATCGTATGCCTCCATACGACACACCATTGACTCCCAAAGAGACTATCCGTGATCTTCTCTTTGTCCCTAGGAACACCAACACTAGGACCAACCGACAAGGTCGTCAAGTAGATCGAGACCCATTTGGCATGGAGCTAAACGAGCTTAGGCCCCAATTCAAGAAGTTGGAAGAAATTCTTCGGGCAAACATTTTATGCACCATAGGAAATAGGGATCATCTCAATGCTAGACTTTGTTATATGCTCTATTGTGTGTCCACCCATCAACCCTTCAATCTCGCTTACTATGTTGCCAAGAGAATGGCCGACATTCCGGTGTTAGGAACCACCGCCATGCCTTACGGGATGCTTCTCACCCGTCTCTATAGAGCTTTTTTACCCATTCCTCCTAATGCTAGAGGTTTCCTCCCAGACTACTCTCTCATTCCCCATACTTTTGTACCTCTAAGTGACCATAGAGTAGCGGTGTCGAAAGGAAAACGAGCTCATCCTCCAACCTCCTCATCATCATCATCCGTAAGTGAGGATGATGGTCTGCCTAATTCTATGATTCCTCCTCCGGAATACTTGTGCCAACTTCCACCTATTGAGAACCAATCCGAGGAATTCAAACAAACAAGAGGAATGATGAAGAACATTGGGCGTTGGATAATGAAGCTCAACAAGAAAATCGACAAGCAGTGAGTAAATATGGAGTGTTTGGTACAAACAATTTGAAACAATGATGTGTTGAATTGTTATGTTTTTAGGATATTATATTGTTGTTAAACATCTATGTGAACTAACTTGACAATGCAGGACGATAAAACTTGATGTTATCAATTTTTCATGTTTAAGCTACTGTTTGGCTTAACTTCCATATATGGTAAGTTCAAAATCGTCCGTTTGGTCTATATGTTACCATGTGTTAGAACCTATGTTTTTGGTTTTAGTCAACCACAACTAATTAATTACATATGATTTAGGATAATTTACGGGATTTGAACGGGTTTGGGACCTTTAGAAATCCGCTCTGTAAATTTTTTTCGATCGGCGGATATGGCGGAACCAAAATTCGGGTTCCGTCTGTTGAAATTTTTGGCTCCGCCAAAATAAGCCCCACGGATTCCGCAGAACCAAAAACAAGGGTCCGCCTTTGTTATCGTTTAGCTCCGCGGATCAACAGCTATTTTTTTAAAATTTCTCATCTAATCCCGCACTTTAGATAATTGATTCTAGTTCTTAGGATTACTTTACAGATACTTTATCACATTAGGATCATCTTAGCAACATTAGACCAATATGAACACAATTTCCCACCAAAATTTGAAAATTCAAATTACCACTCAAGTTACCTTTCTGTAACAAACAAGGAACCCTCAAATTGGTTCCTTGCAATCTGTGGATCAATCAAATCATTAGATTTCCCACTCATCATTTGCATTTACTGCATATCTTCTCAAACTTACTCAACTCCATCTCTATGGATTGACTTTGGTGATATGACAAGTTCATTTTCTTCTTCCAAATTATTAGGAACCAACATTTCTCTATGGATCAACATCACATCCAAACACAACCTTCCATAAACCTTACTGCCTATAAATTAGAAGCTTTAGGATGATCATAATTCACACCTTCACCATCATTTCTAATAGCAATTTCTGCATATATCACCATCACTTCTATTCTCAACAATGCCTAAGTCAAACAACTCATCCACAAGCAGACCACACAGAAGGACGGCTCGAATGAGTGTCATACCTTGTTGTTTCGTAAATCTCAGTTTTTCATCAGAAGAATCTTTACCATTGAACATTTCCTCACCTATAGCTAATGAAAACTTCCTCACATTATCAACTCCAACACCACCTAATATCATCATCAACACTCCACCACCAACCATAACTCCAGTGGCTACCACACCACCACCCGCTCCATTTCAACCAACTAGATCACCATCACCTCCACATTCACCCCAACTTCAGCCCATTGAGTTGTTTGCAACTCCAACAACATCACCTCACCCATATTTAGAAACTCTTGAAGACCTTCCTCCTAGGTCCACAAATCCACCACCTATGCCTTTTGAGGCTCGAGAACCACTCCTTTTCCATCCCATCTATAGGGATATTCACGGTCCTCTTTACCGTGATCAAGCACCACCACAACCGCAACCTTAACCTCTTTCACCAACATCCACCCTCCAAGCCATTGATGAGGGAATGTGGATAAACCAACCTCACACCCAAGGCGAGATCAATGAGGAACTCAACCACCTCTACGCCTTCTCCAACATGGTGGATTCCCACCTAGATGAAGCCATGGATTTACAATCCACTCTACTAGCTTCCATCATGTCTCCAACCTACATTCCACCACCTCCACCATCAATCAACCAACCACAACCACCACCACCAACTAATGAACCAAACCTTCCTCCAAACTTTCCTAGACATGGATGTTCCATGTGTGAGAGGACCACCCACTTAACTCAACGGACCAACATCTTGGTTCACGAGTTACAAAATGAAATGCGGTTCATTTTGAACCACATCTTAGAGCGCCTAAATGCTCTTTCACATCCTCCGCAATAGATGCTAGAAGTTTCTCCTTTGTTTTCCTTTTATAGGACTTTTTAGGACTCTTCCTTTTTAATTTTTAGGATTATTTTCTTTTTATTTTGTAACACCTTAATTTGTGACTTTGGTCACAAATGATTTTCAAATGAAGGATGTTGTGTTAATGCTTGTGTGTGATCACTTAATTTGTATTATCTTGGTTGGATTGAACTACTAACATTTGCATCATTAAATGGTTGGCTTGAAGTATTGACTTTGTTTGATTTTTGTGCTTAGTTTGAACAATTATACTTAGTTGACTTTTTTTAGTCAAACGGGTTGAACTACTACTCTTGATTGAACCTTTACTCATGCATCCTATTACTTGGTTGGCTTGAATCGTATACAACTAACCTTTGTTTTGTAGCATTTCTCATCATTGAATCATATACATTGGTACCCTAGCAACGGGGAGTATTGATCAAGGGGAAGAATATCATGTACTAATCCTTGTTTTGTAGCATTCATAATCCTTGCATCATATACGTTGGCACCCTAGCAAAGGGGAGTATTGATCAAGGGGGAGCATATCATACATTAACTATTATTTTTGTAGGTTCATTCATGCATCATAACCTTGGCACTCCAATTAGGGGAGTATTGTCTAAGGGGGAGCTATTAAGTTCTCAAAATCCATGAATCATCATACTTGGTACTCCAAATTAGGGGGAGTAATCGCCAAGAGCCATTCACTACATTCCGCTATGCATTTCTTCTTTTTGTTTCGACAAAAAAGGAGAGATTAGATTAAACTCATACATGTTTTATGCCATAATTGATTTCAAAACTTGCATAAAACTAGTCTTAATCTATATTTTTAAAAGACTTACACTTTACTTATTCCATTGCTTAAAAATAAACTTTATGTTTTGTCATCAACAAAAAAGGGGAGATTGTTAATACAAATATCGTCCTAAAAACGTTATTTATATTTTACGATCTTTGCTATATTTTGTTAATGACAAATATAAAGATTATCTTTAGCAAAGCATAATTATAAGTTAAAGTCTTTTACATTTATAGTAATAAGCTTTTAAAACACATCATAACATGCTACATGATCACTAGGAAATACATATGCCATACATATATACATTTACATGTTTACATTTTTATTCTTAAAATAGAAATATGAACATGACATCATTGCATACATCATTTGGATATCTTGAAGATTTAGAAAATATCTTGGAAAGATCTTCAAGCAAAGAATTGGATTTGGTAATATCTTGGCAAGATTTGGAAATATTTTGAAAGATATTCTGACAGGCCCTGGCGGAAACAAATCCCATAAGGGATGGACCTCTGGATTTGGATCCGCCAAATCCGTGGGTTGTTTGAGTAGTTGGCCTATAAATAGCAAGCTGCTCATTCATGTTCCATCATCACTCACATAGCATAAACTACATTATACATTCTTTCATACATTACTAACCCATTCATTCATTCATTTCATTTGTAGAAAGAGATCAAGCATCACAAGCTTCAACATACTGTTGCAAGACTTGTTAGTTTAGATACTGTGTGATTTTGTAGTTTATCACACATCATTGTTATACCAAACATTCAGTAGTGATCGGTTAGTGTTTTAGTCCTCAAAACACATAGAGTGTCGGGAGTGGTTGTACCCTTGTAAAAGAACTCGGTATCTAGCTTAGTACCGGAAAAAGTGTAAGAAACGTTAGGTTGGTTCTACCTCGAACTAGAACTCGGTATTTAGCTTTGTACCAGATAAAGTGTAAGCAACGTGTATAAAGGTTTTCTCCACCGAGAAGGGAGCTTGTAATTTTGTGAACTTCTATTCTATTCGATATATATATATATATATATATATCACAAGCTTGGTTTTTCTATTCGCTTGTTTGTTTCCTCTATGGTTGACTTTATTCTTGCATTCTGTTTGCGATATCCATATATTCATATGACACCTTCCTTCTATAATCGAGATCTCATTTATCGTCATCTTCTTGTGATGCAGATAAATGGTACTCAAGCGAAAGTCAACCAGAGTCACACGAGGACGAACTGCTAACACACCTACCCCAGCAAGAACAGTGCGAGGTAGGACTACTGAGAATGCTGCCTCGGCAAGAGCCGCGCAGGGCAGAGTTGCTGAGAGCGCCGCCCCAACCAGGGCCGCGGCAAACCCACCTGTGGTGAATCAAGCAACTCTAGATCAGCTCGTCAATGATCGTGTGGCCGCCGCACTCGCCGCCGCAAACAACTCAACCACCAACACCGGAATGTCAAGCCAGTGACTAACAGCCGTGGCTGCACTTACTCTGAATTCTGAAAGATCACGGTTGGAGGTTTCGTAGGAACAGAGGGAGCCATTGGCCTGACTAGGTGGATTGAAAAGCCGAAAACCGTGTTTCGCATCAGTGGTTGTAACAATGACGACAGGGTCAAGTATGCATCTTTCACTTTCATGTATGCCGCTTTGACCTGGAACAACTACATGAAATCTGCCAACATGGATGTTGCTTATGCTATGTCGTGGGATGACTTTAAGGAGTTAGTGCTTAGGAAATATTGCCCACGGAATGAGGTCAAGAAGTTGGAAATAGAATTTTGGAATTTGAAGGTGCAGAATAACAACATGGTTGCTTACAACCAGAGATTCCAGGAACTGGCTTTGCTATGTCCTGAGATGGTTCAGACTGAGATGAGGTTGATTGAGAGGTATATTAGAGGTTTGCCAAAGTCCATAAGAGGTGATGTAGCTACCTCAAGGGTTGCAGATCTCCATGAGACCATGGAAATAGCCAACAAGTTGATGGACCAGGAATTGGAGGATGTCACAGAAAAGAGTGCTGACAACAAGAGAAAGTGGGAAGACCACTCGAAGGGTAGCAACAACAACTCTCAAAACAAAAGGTAGGAAGTGGAAAAAGCTTATGCAGCAGGTTCAGGTGATAAGAGGGGGTATGATAGGAATGCACCTCTTTGTAAACGCTGTAAGCTACACCACAAGGGACAGTGCACGGTAAAGTGTCACAACTGCCAGAAAGTGGGATATTTGGCCAAGAATTGCAGGTCAAGACCCCTAGCCACCGCTCAAGCAGTACCAACCAACAACCGCAGGGCAAAAGTCACCTGCTATGGATGCGGTGAGAAGGGTCATTACCGAAATGAGTGCAACAAACCCATAAATCAGGGAAATGGTGGTGGTCATGATAACCAGGGAGCAGCGGTTAACAATGAGAACCAGGGCAATGGAGGAGGAGCCCGTGGAAGAGTTTATGCTATGGGCAGAAGGGAAGCCCAGGATGACCCGAACGTGGTGACGGGTACGTTTCTTTTAAATAATCACTATGCATCAATATTATTCAATACAGGAGCAAATAGAAGTTTTGTGTCGACTTCTTTTAGTTCCTTAATTGATATTGCTCCAACCACCTTAGACAATGTATTCGACGTAGAATTAGCTAACGGGAACTTAGAAAGGGTAGATACCATTATAAGAGGTTTCACTCTAAACTTGCTAAACCACCCATTCAACATCGATCTCATGCCAGTAGAGTTGGGTAGTTTTGACGTCATCATAGGGATGGATTGGCTATCGAAATATCATGCCGTCATCATCTGTAATGAAAAGATCGTCAGAGTACCCTACGGGAACAAGCTTCTAATGATAGAAGGAGATCGGAGCGATCGTGCACGCTCGTCAAGATTGAGCATCATCTCGTGTACGAAGGTGCAAAAGTGCATTGAGAAAGGATGCCACCTCTTTCTGGCTCATGTTACTGAGAAGAAAGAGAAGGAGCCCAGAGAGAAACGATTGGAAGACGTGCCAATAGTGAGGGATTTCCCGGAAGTTTTTCCAGAAGACCTACATGGACTCCCACTGGCCAGACAGATCGAATTTCAAATCGATTTAGTGCCAGGAGCCACGCCTGTAGCGCGAGCACCCTATCGGTTAGCGCCAACGGAGTTACAGGAGTTGTCTGACCAGTTGGCTGAACTATCAGGGAAAGGTTTTATCAGACCAAGTTCTTCGCCTTGGGGAGCTCCGGTCCTGTTTTTCAAGAAGAAGGATGGATCCTTCAGGATGTGCATTGACTATCGGGAGCTGAATAAGTTAACCATCAAGAATCGATACCCACTCTCGAGAATCGATGACCTATTCGATCAACTACAGGGTTCATCAGTTTATTCCAAGATTGACCTGAGATCAGGTTATCATCAACTCCGAGATCGGGAAGAGGATATCCCGAAGACTGCATTCATAACCCGATATGGCCATTACGAATTCCAAGTTATGCCATTCGGCTTGACTAACGCACCAGCCGTATTCATGGACCTCATGAATCGGGTGTGTAAGCCATACTTGGATAAATTCGTAATCGTATTCATTGACGACATCCTAATATATTCTAACAATGAGAAAGAGCACGAGGAATACCTCAAGCTAATCTTAGAATTATTCAAGAAGGAGGAGCTATATGTTAAGTTTTTGAAGTGTGAATTCTGGATATCAACTGTGCAGTTTCTGGGCCACGTGATCGATAGTCAAGGGATTCACGTGGATCCCGCAAAGATCGAGTCAATAAAGGATTGGGTAACACCCACAAAACCCATCGAAATACGCCAATTCTTAGGACTTGCCGGTTATTACCGAAGGTTTATAGAAGGTTTCTCCAAGATAGCGAAGCCTTTGACTAAACTGACACAGAAAAATGTGAAATATGACTGGGGAGATAAGGAGGAAGAAGCTTTTCAACTCCTTAAGGAAAGGTTGTGTAGTGCACCTATTTTGGCCTTACCTGAGGGTAGTGAAGACTTTGTTATTTATTGCGACGCTTCACACAAAGGTTTAGGAGCCGTGTTAATGCAGAGAGAGAAGGTGATAGCATATGCTTCTCGACAATTGAAAACCCATGAGAAGAACTACACAACCCATGACCTAGAGTTAGGATCAGTTGTGTTTGCACTTAGAATTTGGAGACACTATCTCTATGCACGAAGTGTGTGGTGTATACCGACCACAAAGGCCAACAACACATCTTGAACCAGAAGGAGTTGAACATCAGACAGTGTCGATGGTTGGAATTGCTTAGCGACTACGATTGTGAGATCCATTACCACCCATGCAATGAAAATTTGGTTGCCGATGCCCTGAGCAAAAAAGAGCGGATCAAACCCCTTAGAGTCAGATCGTTAGGAATGACGATCAGCTCGCCGCTTCCAGCGAAAATTATTGAGGCTCAGGTCGAGGCACTCAAGGAGGAAAACCGACCGCGTGAGAAGATTTACGGAATGCCAGAGAGTGAGAATGGCTTCGTAAAGAGATCCGATGGAGTTTTTTGTTATGGGGACAGGAGTTGGATCCCGCTATACGGAGGAATTCGTGATTTGATCATGCACGAATCCCACAAATCCAAATACTCCATCCATCCAGGATCTGACAAGATGTACTTGGACTTGAAGAAGCTATATTGGTGGCCAAACATGAAGGCCGCTGAGTATGTCAGTAAATGTTTAACGTGTTCGAAAGTCAAGGCTGAACACCAGAGACCATCCGGTCTACTTGTTCAACTTGAAATTACAGAATGGAAATGGGAGCGCATCACTATGGATTTTATCACTAAGCTGCCTAAGACGTCGAAAGGTTACGACACGATCTGGGTGATCGTGGACCGTCTCACTAAATCCGCTCATTTCCTCCCTATAAAGGAGAATGCTAGCATGGACAAACTTGCACGACTGTATGTGAAGGAAATTGTCGCAAGGCATGGTGTGCCTGTTTCTATCATCTCTGATCGAGACAGTCGTTTCACGTCTAACTTCTGAAAGTCGCTCCAGGACGCCTTGGGAACCGACCTCGACATGAGTACAACTTATTATCCTCAGACTGATGGTCAGAGTGAAAGGACCATTCAGATGTTGGAGGTCATGCTGAGAGCCTGTGTGATTGACTTCGGGAATGGCTGGGATAGGCATTTGCCTTTAGCCGAGTTTTCCTACAACAACAGCTATCACACCAGCATCAAGGCTGCACCATATGAAGACTTTATGGTCGTAAGTGCAGATCACCAATATGTTGGGCTGAATTTGGAGAAAGTCAACTTACCGGACCAGACCTAGTCCACGAGACTACTGAGAAGATTGTGCAGATCAAGAGCCGAATGCAAGCGGCTCGTGACCGTCAAAAGAGTTATGCTTGTTGATGCAAATAATGTTCTAAAAACGTTATTTCTATCTTTTGATAACTTCACGTTTTGAGGATGACAAAATGTGAAAACACGTTACGTTAAAATTAACGTAAACAAGTTTTTAATCGAAAGTTCCCGTTTCTACGCAAATCACTCTAGAATAAATTTACAACTTGACAAATGATCAAAGAAGTGAATTTGTGCTTTAGACATCACATTTTTATGTGACAAAACATTTCTTTCAAAAATATACTTTACAAATTATTTTTGAATAATTAAGAAATGTTTTAATGGAAAAATAAGTTCAAAATACATAACAACTATTTTCCCCCCAAAATCAGCTCCAAACTTCCCCAAATAAGTTTTCACCAGAAAAGACAAAAAGAGGAGCGTTTTTGTCTGGCACGGTACCATGGTACCACTAAATTTAGTGGTGCCGTGTCCCTATAACGGCCAGATTTTTTCTGCCTATAAATACCAGCCCACTTCACAGATTTTGGGCATCCTTTTTCATACAAAACTTTCTGAGTTTAATACTCTCTTCACATCTTCTCTTCTTGATCATTTAGTTTAGTTTTCTTTTGTTTAAGAGTGATCCAATCATCCATCCAAGTGATCCTCTTCATTCCTCTTCAAGTGCAAGAGAAGAACACAAGGTATCCAAGTAGATACAAAGTGTTGTAGTTGTAGGTAGAAGCACTTGTAACATTTGTTACACACTTGATTGTATCATAGCATACATCAAGATTATTTTTCTTTTGAGAGTTTGTGAGGAAAGATCATTGTGATCTTATAGAGATAATGAATATCTCTTATAGCTTTTGAGCTAGTGTGTTGATCAAGAGTTGATAGAATAGGTTGAGTCAAATGAGAAGGTGATCATTGTGATCTTGTGAGATCTTGGGGATCTCTTGAGTCTTGCTTGTTGAGTGTGTGAAGTTGAAAGGATCGGGTAGATCGTGGTAGATTGGTGCTAGCTAAGATTAGCACTCGGCATCTAGCTTAGTGTCAGAAATAGGATAAGCGACGTGTACGGTTTTTTATCGCCTAAAGGGAGGTTGTTGACATAGTGCTTGAAACTCTCGAGTGTGGTACTCGGGGAGTGGAGTAGGGCGAAGAAGAGCTTCGTAGCCGAACCACTATAAATCCTTTTGTCCCGATTTGATCTTTCCATCTCTTCTCTTTACTTTCATTACTTATAATTAGTTAGTTTAGTGTGTTGTTCATATTGGTGTTGATTGATTGAACATAAGACTCGAATCAAAGTTTTTCAATAGTAGAAGTTTTTGAGACAACTTAAAAACCAGGAAAGCTATTCAACCCCCCCCCTTCTAGTTTTCCACAATTGGTATCAGAAGCCACGTCAGTCAAGATTTTAAAGTAAATTGTATTTTAAAACTTGAATCGATCAATGGATTCCGACAAATATCTAGAACGGCAATCTATGCAAAGACCATCACTTTTCGAAACCGTTTGTTTTATTTATTGGAAAACAAGATTCGAAACGTATGTGAAATCAAAAGACATTGATCTTTAGCATGTTATTACCGAGGGTGACTTTCAACCGATTCAAAAGAATCCGAAAACTAGAAAGGATGAAATTGTTCCTTATAATAAACAAAGTGATGAACTTAAAAGAAAATTAGCTGAAAATGATGAGGCTAAAATGATGATTTACAATACTTTGCCTAAAAAGGAATTTGAAAGAATTTTCATGTGTAATACGGCAAAAAATATTTGGAAAACTTTGTTAGTCACTCACCAAGGTAATAATCAAGTCAAAGAGAACAAGATAGATCTTCTTGTTCAACAATATGAACAATTTTCCATTTCGGACGATGAGTCTATTGATAATGCTTTTGCTAGATTTAATACTATTATTACTAGTCTTAAAGCTCTTGATGAAGGTTACTCTAGCAAGAATTACGTTAGGAAGTTCCTTAGGGCTCTACATCCTAAATGGAGAGCAAAGGTCACCGCCATTGAAGAGTCAAAGGACTTGGCGACTTTATCACTCGATGAACTAATAGGAAACTTGAAGGTTCACGAGATGATAATCAAGAAAGACTCCGATATAGTCAAAGGCAAAAGCGAGAGAGTTAGATCTCTAGCTTTGAAAGCCAAAAAAGAGTCTAGTGATGAGGAATGTTCGAGTTCCGATAGAGACTTTAAAAAGTTCTTTAGGAGAAGAGGTAGGTTTGTTAGGCAACCTCGTGATGACAAGAAGCCGTCACACAAGAACCGAGTTGAGAAGAAAGGGACAAGTGATAGGAAATGCTTTAGATGCGGAGATCCTAATCACCTCATAGGAGAATGTCCTAAACCACCAAAATCCAACAACCAAAGAGCTTTCATAGGAGGCTCTTGGAGTGATAGTGGTGAAGAAGAAGAGAAGAAGCCCAACGATGAAACATGCCTAATGGCTCAAGCTTCTAATGAGGTACATTCTGACTCTTCTTATTATAGTGATGATAATTCGTCAATAGATGACAATAGATTACATGATGAATATAATAAACTATGCGAAGTAAGTTCTAAAATTTTAGGTAGAAACAAAAAACTAAAACTAAAATTGCATGAACTTGAAGTGCAAATTCTAGAACTTAAGGATCAAGTCAAAAGACTTGAGAAAAATAAAGAAGTAGATGTAGGATGTAAGTCATGCTTAAGTCTTCAAGTAGAGAATGAGAAACTCAAAGAAAATGCTTTGAGAATCATTAAGTTTGAAAAAGGAACAAAGACACTTAATGACATACTTGAAAACATTAGGAATGGTCAACATACCGAAGCGGGCTTAGGATTTGATCCAAATAAAGCTTCGACAAGTAAAACGAAACAAGTAAAATTTTTCAGACCCACAAGTTCTGTCGAAACAGTGGACGGCACCACTAAAGGTACAGACGGCACCATTAAATTTAATGTTACCGTGGTACCGTCTGATGCTGGAGACAGAGCTGAGTCAAGTCTAAAAAATAATTCAAGTCCTAAACCAAGTCACATAATTGTAAATGGTACCAAAGTACCTATTGCTAGTATAAAGGAAGTCAAAAGGTTTTACAAACCTTTGTCAAACCCCAGGCATGGATTTGTAAAACCCGACACTAGGTCAAAGACTCCTCCACCTAGAAAAACAAATGTTCCTAAACCTCTGTCAAGAACTCCTCTACCGAGAGGTAACTCTAGGAGAAAAAGTTATCCAAGTAACTATCCCATAACTTGGAATAACCGTCAACTACAAAGTTACTTACCATGGGAAATTTGTCCTCCGTTCCAACATCCTAACCAAATGCAACTAATGCATGGGATGATTAATGCTAACAACTTTGGACCCATGAGATATTGGGGACCAAACGTTTGAATGTTTGTCTTATTCAATAGATATGCTTGGGGATCGACTTGGAGCCCGATGAATGGGTCAAGGATAGTGGATGCACTAACCATATGATGGGTAACCGGAGTTTATTCTCATCATACAAGGCATACAACGGAGGTAATGTCACTTTCGGTAGGAAACTTAAGGGCAGCATCATAGGCAAAGGTACGATTACTCAAAACTCCCTCACTATTAAAAATGTTGAGCATGTAGATAACTTAGGATTTAACTTGCTTAGCATTAGTCAAATGGTAGACAATAAGTGTAGAGTTATATTCTCCGAAGAGGGTAGTGAGATAATTAAGAATGGTAAAACCATAGGCAAAGGAGTTAGGAGAAATGGCTTATTTGTTATGAAAATAGGAAATAAGCCTCAGGATAAGATTTGCTTAGCAACCATAGATGATAATTCCACTCTATGGCATAGGAGATTAGGTCACGCCAATATGTGCTTGATACAATCGTTGGCGTCTAAGGAACTAGTTAGAAATCTACCTAAGATTAAGTTTGATAAAAATTTTTGTGACGCTTGTAAAGTTGGAAAACAAGCTCATTCTAGTCACAAAGCTAAGAATATGGTCTCGACCTCTAGATGCCTAGAACTCCTTCACATGGACTTATTTGGTCCATCCGCCGTACGGAGCTACAGAGGAAATTACTACACCTTAGTAATAGTTGATGACTATTCTAGGTACACTTGGACTAGATTTCTTAAGAATAAGACACAAGCTTTCGAGGAATTCAAAATCTTTAGTAAGAAAGTCCAAAATCAACTAGGGAGTACATTAGTTTCGATTAGGACGGATCATGGTCGGGAATTTGATAATGAAGTGCAATTAGGAGTATATTGTGATGCTAATGGTATTACACACAATTTCTCGGCTCTACGCACACCACAATCAAATGGGGCAGTTAAGCGGAAAAATCGTACTCTACAAGAGATGAGTAGAACGATGTTGAACGAACAATCAATTCCGCAAAAGTTTTGGTGTAATGCGGTGGACACCTCAACTTACATACTAAATAGGATTCTAATTAGACCTATCTTCGGAAAAACCCCATATGAAATCTTAAAAGGTAGAAAACCTACACTTGATTACTTTAGAGTGTTTGGAAGCAAGTGCTTCATACTAAATACTAAGGACTACCTCACCAAGTTCGACCCAAAGTCTTGCGAAGGTGTTTTCCTAGGTTACTCCCAAAATAGTAAGGCCTATGTTGTCCTAAATAAGGAAACAATGAAAGTCGAAGAGTCACTCAACGTGACATTCGATGAAAGTCCTCCACCAACTAAAACATCACCCTTGGTGGATGATGACTTAGATGAGGTTGAAGCAATTAAGGTTAATGACAAGAAACCCTTAGAAGATGACATTAAGGATGAAATGGTTGAAGTTGACGAAGTTGTCAACATTAAGGAATCCAAGAACCATCCTATTGAAAATGTCATAGGAAACCTAAACCAAAGAACTCTTAGGTCATAAGCACAAAACAAAAGTAATTTCTTTTGTTTTATATCAACCGTTGAACCTAAGAATGTCGGTGAAGTGATTAAGGATGAAAGCTGGGTAGTTTCCAAGCAAGAGGAGCTTAATCAACTCACCGCAAACCAAGTTTGGGATTTAGTACCTACACCTAAGAATCAAACCATCATAGGAACTAAGTGGGTGTTTATGAATAAACTCGACGAAAATGGCGTCGTAACTAGGAATAAGGCAAGGTTAGTAGCACAAGGCTATAACCAACAAGAAGGAATAGATTACGATGAAACTTATGCACCCGTGCTAGATTATAGTCAATTAGAATACTCCTTGCCTATGCTTGCGCCTTAGACTTTAAGTTATACCAAATAGATGTGAAAAGTGCATTCCTAAACGGTTATATCAACGAGGAGGTGTATGTTGCACAACCTCCGGGATTCGTTGATTTCGAGAAACCGAATCATGTTTATAAACTCAAGAAAGCTCTTTATGGTCTCAAACAAGCTCCTAAAGCTTGGTACGATAGACTAAAGGCATTCTTGATTGAACATGAATATACCATGGGAGTAGTTGACTACACACTTTTCACGAAGAAACATGATTCACATCTCATCATTGTTCAAATGTATGCCGACGACATTATATTTGGCTCAACTTGTCCAGAACTGTGCGATGATTTCTCTAAGATCATGCGTGATGAGTTTGGGATGAGAATGATGGGCGAATTAAATTTCTTCTTTGGTTTACAAATTAAAAAAATAGAAGTTGGTATCTTCTTTAATCAATCTAAGTATAGTAAGGAGATGCTTAAGAAATTTAGTTTAGAAGAGTCTAAGCCCATGAAAACTCCCATGTCCACGGAAATTAAACTCACGAAAGATGAAGAAGGTGAGTCTGTGGATAGTACTAAGTATAGAGGTATGATAGGAAGTTTATTATACCTCACAACAAGTAGGCCCGACATCATGTTTAGTGTCTGCCTTTGTGCTCGGTTCCAAGAGGATCCCAAAACCTCTCACCTTGAAGCGGTTAAGCGTATCTTCCGATACATTAAGGGCACTATGCACTTGGGATTATTCTATCCCAAGGGGACCGGTGTAGAAATTGTTGCTTATGCCGACTCTGATCATGCGGGAGATTATGTGGATTGAAAAAGCACGAGTGGCGTTTGTACCTTCATGGGTTGTTGTCTAACTTCTTGGTTCTCCAAGAAACAAACGGCTCTTGCTATCTCCACGACTGAAGCCGAATATGTAAGCGCCGGAAAGGCATGTCAACAAGCACTATGGATGAAACAAGCTCTCAATGACTATGACATCCATCTAGATGACGTTCCCATTATGTGCGATAATAAAGGTGCTATTGACTTGAGCAAAAACCCCATTCAACACTCCCGTACTAAACACATCGAAATTCGTCACCACTTCCTTCGCGATAACATTCAGAAAGGAAACATTTCTATTGAGAAAGTTCCTTCTCAAGACAATATCGCCGACATACTAACCAAATCTCTCAAACGAGAACCCTTCAACTATCTTCGTCTAGGTCTAGGAATGATGGAACATATTCCATAAAACTCATGA
Source organism: Artemisia tridentata subsp. tridentata (assembly GCA_021014915.2). Lineage (NCBI taxonomy): Eukaryota > Viridiplantae > Streptophyta > Magnoliopsida > Asterales > Asteraceae > Artemisia > Artemisia tridentata. The sequence goes on from CP139508.1 coordinate 337,230,378, forward strand.
CTATTAAATTCATTCCGCGTATCCCCCTCATGATTATTTAAATATTTCACGGGAAATATTGAAGTCATCTCGTGTGTCTTGTCTCATGACTCTTTGAAGTCATCTCATTTCGTCTAGACTAGGTTCCCCTTGCCAAAAGAATTTATTAGGTATAAATTCTTTTCTCGTGTCAAAAAGTCTCACTATATTGGGTTTTGAGATGCTGCTGCTCTGAATAGATACAACTGCTTATGGTGCTAAATGGAAAATTCACTAAGTGTGAATACTATTGCAGGTTATAATGATACTACTGCTAGTGTATTCATACTACTGCTGGAGTTGCTGATAAAGATCAAGAGAATACACTAAGTAGATAATACTGCTAGGCTTAATGATTCTACTGCTAGAGATAGTTTCTACTGTTCATGTGATAATGATGTATAGTCGGTTAGATAAGTATGGAAAGGATTTTGTATATATCCTATTTAGTTAGACTTATACGTTTCTTGTAAAGAACTCCTTAGTCTATAAAAGGAGGTTCTAGGGTTAGAGTTGAACACATATTATAGACGTATCATTGTTAGAGTCAATTTACGTCAAGGTTTTGTAACCCTGTTACTATTGAGTAACCGTATTAATATATTGAAGTGTTTGTTCAGAATTCTAGTATTCAGTTTATCATTCTTCTTAAGATTAAACATAAGATTCCGCATTATGTTTAATATTGTTTCAAGAACAGTTTCTATACTTGTTGTTTTAGATTCATATCTAAGATAACTAACAAGATCAATAGCTCAACTGGGATCAACAAGTGGTATCAGAGCTTGTGATTTAGAAACTGATATCAAGAAGAATTTGTGTTTACTTTGATCTGTTCTGTTTTATCATCTACTGAAGTAAAATGGAATCCGAATCAACACATATGGTGAATGCATCAAAAGTGCCCATGCTAAAGCCTGGTGAGTATGAGTTGTGGAAGATGAGAATTCAGCAATACATCAAGATGCTTGACTACTTCATGTGGGAAGTCATTCTGAATGGTGACACTTTACCAGCAAAAGCTGTTGATGGGACAATTTTACCCATTAAATCTGCTGATGACAAGGCTCAAAGAAGATTGGAGATCAAGACTCACAATATTCTCATGATGGGCATACCTAATGAGTATCAATTGAGCTTTAGTCACATACAGGATGCTAAGTCCTTGATGGAAGCAACTGAATTAAGATTTGGTGGGAATGCAGCTACAAAGAAGTCAAGGAAGAACTTACTGAAGCATCAATTTGAGACCTTTGTGGCCTCAAGTTCTGAAAACATTAATGCTACTTATGACAGACTTCAGAAGCTGGTAAGTCAGTTGGCACTTATGCAGGTTCCAGTGCCTCAAGAAGACATCAATATCAAGTTTCTCAGAAGCTTGTCATCTGAATGGAGCATGCATACTGTAGTCTGGAGAAACAAGGAGGATTTTGAAAAGATGAGTTTGGATGATTTATACAACAATCTGAAGGTGTATGAATCTGAAGTCAAAGGATCATCCAGTTCATCTTCTAATGCACAAAACCTAGCTTTTGTGTCCTCAAACAATAAGGGTTCTGGTAGCTCTCAAGAAAACTATTCTGCTGCTGGTCATGTAGTTTCTGCTGTTAGCACAAATGGTTCTGCTGCTAGTTCAACAAACAGTGATAACATCAGTGATGCTGCTATTTGTGCCTTCTTGGTTGATCTTACCACAAGTAATACTGTTATGGATCAGGATTTGGAACAGATTGATCCTGATGATCTTGAGGAGATTGACCTGAAGTGGCAAATGGCTATGCTGACTATGCGAGCTAGGATATTTCTGAAGAAGACAGGTAGGGAGCTCAAGTACAAAGGACAAAACACCATGGGATTTGATAAGTCCAAGATTGAGTGCTACAACTGCCAGAGGAAGGGCCATTTTGTAAGGGAATGCAGAGCACCCAAGAAGAATAGAGAGAATACAAGGAATGTTTCTATTGAGGAAACCAAGACTACTACTGCTTTGGTGTCCTGTGATGGCTTGGGAGAGTATGATTGGAGTGACCAAGCTGAGGAAGGACCCAACTTTGCTTTGATGGCTTATGCTTCTTCATCATCTGGTTCAGACTCTGAGGTATCTAATGAGTCCAGTTGTTCATTTAAATCATGTTTAGATACTGTAGAAGAGTTTAAGTCTAGGAACGAGAGTCTAAGAGCTGAAGTGGAAAAACTAAAACTAGATAACTTAGGTTATAAAGTTGGTTTAAAATCAGTAGAAGAAAGACTTGAATTTCTTAGGAAAAATGAGGTTGAGTATGTTGATAGGATTCATATACTAGAAGGTCAGCTTTTTCTTAAAAACAGTGAGATAAATGTGCTTAATAAAAGGTTAGTAGAGGCTGAACTTGAAAAGGATGCTGCTTTAACTGACAAAGAAAAATATGTAGTTAGAGTTGAGAAACAACAATTTGCATCTGATCTTGTGAATAAGTCTATTGAGAGTCAGTTAATGAGGAAAGGGAGTGGCATAGGATATAATGATGTAGCTCCTCCAGTTAAGAGTGCCTTTGCACCCCCTAAGAGAGAATTATCTTTTATAACTGAACTTGATAGCAAACCTGTAGGTGAATCTAGTGAGGCTAATAAAGAAACACCAAAGGTAGAAAGGAAGTTGTCTGATGCTCCATTCATTGAAGATTGGGTGTCAGATAGTGAAGATGAACAGGTTGAGTCAACACCTAAGGCTAAAAAGGAAGAAATTCCTAAAACAGTTGAATCTAAAGTTAAACAGGTTAGTTTTGTGAAACCTGTGTTTGGTGCAAATATCTCTAGGAAAATAGTTGAATATAATGAGGAACCTAGAGTGTTGGATATTAAACCAATAGTTAGTACTGCTAGGCTTGTAGTTTCAATTGGTGGAAGATAACACAAGCAGTATTAACTGTCAGTACAAACAGTTTGTACTGCTTATATGATGATTACATGTAATAGGATAATTATAGAAAAGATTTGGTGAATATCTTATGTAATTAGAGTTATAGTTATCTTGTACAGGAATCCTTGTTCTATAAAAGGATATCCTAGGTTAGATTTTATGTACGAGTACGAATACAGAAGTACGAATAGATTCAAGTTTGTAAACCCTAGTGATAGGAGATCACTCGTATTATTCATTAATAATATTGAATATTTGGTGTTAAACAATTGCCTTCATTGTTCATACAAATACACTGTTCCATTCATATACACAACACAATTATTCTTCTAAGTATAACTAAGTAGATTCCGAATACTTAGTTATATCCACTCAAAGTATCTCATATACGTTATATAGGACTAACACCCTAAGTGTATCATCAATCCGGTCAAGTGGTATCAGAGCCAGGTTTCTGATACTTTGAATTAGAAGATCATCTTTTTGCTTAACAAGAACAGATGGACATGGAGACATCTACAACTAATGTTGTTGCAAAGTTACCAATGCTCAAGCCCAATGAATTCGACATGTGGAGGTTAAGAATTGAGCAATTTTTCCAAGTGCAGGACTATGCACTTTGGGAAATCATAGAAGAAGGGAATTCATTCAAACCTATAACCACAGCATCAGTTGTTGAAGGTAAGACAATGACAACTGTGTAGACAAAGCCAATGACTGCAGAGGAGAGAATCCAGATGAAGAATGGCATCAAAGCAAGGAGTATGCTTATGATGACAATACCTAATGATCAACTCTTGAACTTTAGCAAGTTCAAGGATGCCAAATCATTGTTTGAGGCCATTGTTGCTAGATTTGGTGGGAATGAAGCCACCAAAAAGACTCAGAAGACACTTCTCAAGCACCAATTTGAGAATTTTTCAGCAAATAGCAATGAATCATTGGACCATATGTTCAACAGACTTCAGAAGCTTGTTAGTCAGCTTGCTATTCTTGGAATTGAGATACCTCAGGAAGATCTCAACTCAAAGTTCATGAGAAGTCTACCATCAGAATGGGCTATGCATGTTGTTGTGTGGAAGAACAAGCCGGATATTGAATCTATGAGCTTGATGGACCTGTATAGCAATTTCAAGATAGTGGAGCAAGATGTCAAGAAGAATGCTGGAACAAGCTCAAGCTCTGGGAATTTGGCCTTTGTGTCAACTCCCAGTACCTCTAGTCCAGTGGAAGAAGTGAAGGTTGGTGTAGCAGTTGGTACTGCTAGTTCAAATATTGGTACTGCTAGCACCTCAAGCAGTACTAAAAGCATTCTGGATGAAACAACTTGTTGTGCTTTCTTGACTACTCAGCATAATGGTTCCATGCTAACATATGAAGACCTCCAAGAAATAAATGATGATGATCTGGAGGAGATGGATATTAAATGGCAAATTTCTCTTCTTAGCTTGAGAGCTAGGAAATTCCATCAGAGGACAGGGAAGAAGATTACCATAAACAACAATGATACTGCTGGTTATGATAAATCAAAGATTGAATGTTATAATTGCCATAAGATGGGTCATTATTCAAGAGAGTGCAGAAGGCCAAGAAAGCAAGATGGCAAGAATAGAAGCTTTGGAAGCAAGACCAGGGAAGTGGAGATTACTGACTCAAGCTCAAAGGCTATGGTAGCCATTGATGGTTTGGGATTTGGTTGGAGCTTTATGGAAGAGGAGGAAGCAACACCTACTGAGATGGCACTCATGGCTTTCTCTGATTTTGAGGTACAAGTTTCTAAGTGTTCTAAATCATGTGATGCTTTAAAAGAATTAGAAACTCTTAGGAAACACTATAATGAACAGAGAATAGAGCTAAACCAGACTATCTTTAATTTAGCAAATCATAAGAGAGGTCTACCTGTTTTAGAAGAGCAAATTGTTCATTATAAGAGTAATGAGTCTACTTTTTCTGATACTACAACTGTGCTTAAAAGGGACATATTTTTTAGAGATGCTGAAATTAGTATGTTAAAAGCTGAGGTTGATAGACTTAAAAAGGATAAAGAAAATATTCAGTCAAGTGTTGATACTCTTGAATACACATCAAAAGGAGTTCAGAAATTAATTGAATGTCAAATAATCAACAAGGCTAAGTCAGGTCTAGGTTATAAGTCTGTTCCACCTCCTCATAGAGGAATACCTGGACCTCCAGGTATTGACCTAGAACATACAGGTTTGGAAGAATTTCAACTACCTAAGATGGAATATGGACCAAAACCAAAAGAAAAAGAAGTAGTTGAGAAACCTGTAGAAGTAAGTGTAAGCTTTGAGAGTGCAAGTGATAAATCACTCTCTAATGACAAGGTGTCATCTGGTAGAGACTCAAATGCTCCAACCATAGAGGATTGGACTTCTGATGATGATGAGAATGATCAGGTTAAGATTAAACCTGATGTTGTTAAGGTAGAAGGAACAAGAGTTCCTAAGGTGGTCAAAGTTAATATTGTTAGGCCTAAAACCAATGCTAGACATGTTAGGCAACCAGTAAGATACTGTGAAATGTATAGAGCCACACACAAGCCCAGAGGTAACCAAAGGAATTGGAACAACCTCAAGTCTCACCAACTAGGTGATGACTTTGCCTTTTATAGAAAAGCTTGTTTTAATTGTGGAGAGTTTGACCATCTTGCAGCTTATTGCAACAATAGGGTAACTAGGTATTCAAACAATAGGGTGAACTCAGAAAGACTTACTATTCACCCTTCCAATGCTAAAGTGATACCTAGATCAGTTCTTTTAAAGTCTGGCCCAAGACCAGTTCATACTGCTAGACTAGCAGTTCATACTGCCAGACCAAATAAGACATTTTACCTAAGACAAGCAGTTCAAAGTGCAGAAACATTTTTCAAATATGAACCATCAACTGCTAGAAGGCCATTTCATAACAATGCAGTGATCAAGAAACAAATTTGGAAACCTAAGGTTGCAATTACAAACCCAGCAGTTCATACTGCTAGGCAAGCAGTTAATACTGGAAGTTTTAAAAACACTGCTAAGGGAAATATGGGCAATGGTATTAATGCATCAGCATCATGGGTTTGGAGACCACTTCAATCCAATGGTGCACCAACTGTTTTAAAAATGTTTAATTATATTGATGTAAGAGGAAAACCAAAGTCAGTAATGGCTTGGGTACCACAAGGAAACTAATTTCCTTGTTTATGTGCAATGTTAGTCATATGCTTATAATGTTATGAGACAACTGCTTTGCACTTTGTTTTCTGTTTTTGGACTAACAATTGCAAGATGATTGGAGTTTGTGGATTGAATGCTTTATGCTTTAGATGGTGAGGTGCTTTGGAGATTCAAGTGTGTGATCTGTGCACACAACAAATGGTTATTGGTTCACCATGTCTAACCCACATCAAGAACCAACTAGTCCAGAGCAAACCGTTTGCTTTGGACTATCCAAGGTTTATCCAAACCTTTTTGAACAAGAAAAAGAATCTACTTAAGAAACATAAAGACGTTTTTCCAACACCTTGCCTTCAGCAAAAACTCTTTCAAAACATGGCTATGGCAAGTAGACTTTTTAATGGGGTAGTGATACCTCTTTTTCCTGAGATGCTACTAATTGATCAGGGTGAAGGGTCAGTCAACCCAACTGAGCCCCAACAAACACCCATTGAGGTTCCTGAAATAACTCATACACCCCCAATCACCACAACCTATAGGAGAAGAACCAGAAAGGAGACTATGGGTCCTCAGCCTAGTCCTCCTACTCCAACATTTGTAGCAGATGAGGCTATCTTTCATGATAGTATGGATGAGGCTTACACTACTGCTAAGCAGGCCAGTGTAATCATAACTAAGACCCCTACCATGGCAAAATCTAATGTGCCAAGTCCTCAAAGACTTGCCACAGGTGGTGTAATCCCAGGCCAACTGGACTATCTGGGTGGTTCAGGAGTACATCCTAGTTCAACTAGGGTAGAAACTGAATCTATGCCCCTTGATTCACCTCTCCTAGCAGGTAACACAGCTAGAAGTGATGAGGGCAGTTCTACACTAAAGGAATTGATGGTCTTTTGTACAAATTTGTCAAACAAGGTGGCATCCCTGGAGGAAGATCTTTCTAGTCACAAAAGGAACTTTGCCAAAGTCTACACCAAACTCACCTTAAGAGTAAAGCAGTTGGAAGCTCAGGTAAAGAAGTCCAAGGGTAAAAAGGTGGTGCTATCTTCAAGTTCAGCTGATGATTCAGATGATGATGATGATTCTCCCAAACAGGGGAGGAAAACAAAGAAACCAGGGTCAGACAATCAGGGGAGGAATTTGGACTTTGAAGAAGGTACTGGTGGTAATATGGATGAACAACAAGGTACTGCTAGTGGTTATGTTGATATGGATGAAAGTGGTACTGAAGATCAGAATCAACAACAAGGTACTGCTGAAGCAGTGAAACTAGTACAAACTGCTAAGGATAAGGGAAAGGCTATTATGGTTGAATATGAGCCACAACCTAAGAAGATCAAGCCCAGAACTCAAATGCAGATAGATTTAGATGCAGAAGCAGCAATAAAGATGCATGAAGAAGAAGTAGCTAAGTTTATGGAAGATCAAAGAATTGAAAAAGAGAGAATGGCTTCTGATGATCTGATTGCACAAGAATCACTTGAAGAAGAGATACAATATCAGATTAATATTGATCCAGTTGTTAGACAAAGAGCATTAGAATTGATTGCAGATGAGAGTCTAAGTGTTCAAGCAAGATCATCAATGTGCATCATTTGTCAACACAGAGTGGAGGAGACATATTTATGTTAGCTGAATTGGAATATCCTTTGAGTTATGAAGTGTTAACTGTGATGATTTCTTTGAAACTCAGATGTGAAGAACACTCAGAGGTGGTTAAAGACTTGATACAAAGGATATTTGATCAGTATGAAAGGATGAGGAAGAATAGAAGATAAAGTGTTTGGAAGAATCCCCCCATCATCAGTGTTAAAGTTTAATTCGAAGAAACTTAGTGATTTGGAGAGAAATCATAAGTTTAGGGGAGGATTGTTGGGAATTAAACCAACAGTTAGTACTGCCAGGCATGTAGTTTCAACTGGTGGAAGATAACACAAGCAGTATTAACTATCAGTACAAACACTTTGTACTGCTTATACGATGATTACGTGTGATAGGATAATTATAGAAAAGATTTAGTGAATATCTTATGTAATTAGATTTATAGTTATCTTGTACAGGAATCCTTGTTCTATAAAAGGATATCCTAGGTTAGAGTTTATGTACGAATACGAATACGAGTACGAAAACGAATACAGAAGTAAGAATAGATTCAAGGTTGTAAACCCTAGTGATAGGAGATCACTCGTATTATTCATTAATAATATTGAATCTTTGGTGTTAAACAATTGTCTTCATTGTTCATACAAATACACTGTTCCATTCATATACACAACACAATTATTCTTCTAAGTATAACTAAGTATATTCCGCATACTTAGTTATATCCACTCAAAGTGTCTCATACACGTTATATAGGACTAACATCCTAAGTGTATCATCAATCCGGTCATAGAGAACAACCTAGAAGGTTTAATAACAGGCCTAGAGGAAATCAAAGAAACTGGAACAATCTAATTTCTCATAAGTTAGGTAGTGATTTTCAGTTAGTTAAAAAGGCTTGTTATCAATGTGGTAGTTTTGAGCATTTACAGGGATATTGTTATTACTACCAAAAACCTGTTTAGAACCAAAACAGAAGGGTGAACCACAAAAACTTTTCTAAAAAGACTCACCCTCATGCTAACAAAAACATGGTTCCAAAGGCAGTATTGATGAAATCTGGTGTAACTAGATCAATTACTACTGCTCCACCACCAAGGCCTTTTCAAAATAATACAGATGTTTCTACTGCTAAGGCAAAAGCAATTTCTACTGCTGAGCCAAAAGTGATAACAGACACTGTTTTGGGCAACCATTTTTATGCTGTTAAGGCCTCAGCTTGCTGGGTCTGGAAACCAAAAATAAAGGTTTTAGATCATGTTCTCAGACACAGCAGTGCATCAATGGATTTAAAGAGATTTGATTATGTTGATGCACAAGGCAGATCCAAGTCAGTAATGGCTTGGGTCCCCAAGAGAAATTGATTCTCTTACTTTGTGTGCAGGGCAATCTACAAGAGGAGCTAAAGGACAAGTGCATATTTGATAGTGGATGCTCTGGACACATGACAGGAGACATGTCCAACCTTGAAGATTTTGAAGCAATAGATGGTGGATATGTTGCCTTTGGGAATGATCCTAAAGGAGGTAAAATTGTTGGTAAAGGTACAATAAGAACAGGAAACTTGGATTTTGAAAAAGTGTACTTTGTAAAAGGGCTTAAGTTCAACCTCTTTAGTGTCTCACAAATATGTGATAAAAAGAAGAACTTTGTTCTTTTTACAGATACTGAATGTCTTGTCTTATCTCCTGATTTTAAGATAAATTAGTGCTACTTAGAGTCCCTAGAACAGACAACATATACAGTGTTGACATAAAGAACATAGTTCCCAAAAGAGCTTTAACTTGCCTATTTGCAAAGGCCACAAATGATGAATCCAAACTTTGGCATAGAAGACTTGGCCATTCAAATTTCAAAACTATTAATAAATTGGTTAAGGGAAACCTTGTAAGAGGATTACCTTCAAAAGTTTTTGAAAATCCTGAAACCTGTGTTGCTTGTCAGATGGGAAAATAACACAGAGCTTCTTGTAAGTCCAAAGCTGTGAACTCTATTTCTGAGCCTTTGTATATGTTGCATATGGATTTGTTTGGGCCAACATATGTGAAAAGTTTGAACAAGAAAATGTACTGCCTAGTTGTCACAGATGACTATAGTAGATTCACTTGGGTTTTCTTTTTAGCAACTAAGGATGAGACTTCTAGCATTCTTAAGGCTTTTATAACAAGAGTAGAAAATCTAGTAAATCACAAAGTTAAGGTGATAAGATGTGACAATGGAACTGAGTTTAAGAATAATGTTATGAACCAGTTTTGTATGGAAAAAGGTATTTTAAGACAGTTTAGTGTAGCTAGAACTCCTCAACAAAATGGTGTTGCTGAGAGGAGGAATAGGACACTTATTGAGGCTGCAAGGACTATGTTGTCTGAATCAAAATTACCTACTACTTTTTGGGCTGAAGCAGTTAAAACTGCTTGCTTTGTGCAAAATAGGAGTAAAGTAATTAAGCCTCATAACAAAACCCCTTATGAATTGTTACATGGTAGGAAACCTATGATAGATTTCTTAAAACCATTTGGGTGTCCTGTTACTATCTTAAATACCATTAATCACCTAGGCAAGTTTGATGAGAAGGCTGATGAAGGATTCTTTGTTGGATACGCTACCAATAGTAAAGCTTTTAGGGTATTTAATAAAAGAACTAGGCATGTGGAAGAAAACTTGCATGTTAGGTTTAATGAAGTCACACCTAATGTTGCAGGAAGTGGACCTGATTGGTTGTTTGATATTGATTCACTGACCAAAAGCATGAATTATGAGCCAGTGATTGCAGGTATAACTAATGAGTTTGCAGGTACAAAAGCTGATTCTAATGCAGGTACACAAGCTAAGGTGAATGAATCTGCAAAGGAGTTTGTTTTGATTGAAAAATGGAAGCTTGATCCAACCTTCACAGCCAAAGAGAAAGAGAAAGAGAAAGAGAAAAAGAGTTCACAAGGAGATGATGTTGTTCATGATGTACCAAAAGGAGATACAGAAGGTGGGGATAAACCTTATGATGCTGACAAGGTGTTTAATGATGAACCACAAATTGTTGATGAAGTGCAGAATAAGACTAGCAGCAGTAACTTTGATTCTACTGCTAAGCCAAAAGTTGCTACTGCTAAGCCTTTTGATTCTACTGCTGCACCAAAAGTTCCTACTGCTGACACAGATGGAAGATCTTTTGCTAATGATGACTATCCTAAAGATATACTTGGTTTGGTTAATATCTATGAAGATACTGATGATGAAGCTTTGGATGGGTTTGGTGCAGAGGCTGACTTGAACAATATGGAGAATGCAATACTTATCAGTCCTATTCCAACCACCAGAGTTCACAAAAATCATCCAAAAGAGCCGATCATAGGAGATGTTCAATCTGCTGTTCAAACCAGAATTAAAGCAAAAGGATTGAGTGATTTACTCAATCAAGATTTATTTGCTCAATCTCTTCATCAAAGAAATAGCCACAAAGACCTTCAGAATTGCATGTTTGCTTGTTTTCTGTCACAAGTAGAACAAAGGAATGCATATAAAGCATTACAAGATGAAAGTTGGGTGAAAGCTATGCAGGAAGAGTTGTTGCAGTTTAAGCTTCAAGAAGTTTGGACCTTGGTTGATTTGCCTAATGGGAAAAAGGCAATTGGTACAAAATGGGTTTTCAGATGCAAAAGAGATGAAAGAGGAATAGTGATAAGGAACAAAGCAAGATTGGTGGCTCAAGGATACACTCAGGAAGAAGGTATTGATTATGATGAAGTGTTTGCACCTGTTGCAAGGATAGAAGCTATCAGATTGTTCTTGGCTTATGCTTCATATAAGAACTTCACAGTGTATCAAATGGATGTGAAGAGTGCTTTCTTATATGGGAAAATTGATGAAGAAGTTTATGTCTCCCAACCACCTGGTTTTGAAGATCCTGATTATCCTGATAGAGTTTACAAGGTGGAGAAAGCATTGTATGGTTTGCATCAAGCTCCTAGAGCTTGGTATGACACCTTATCAAAGTACTTGTTGAACAATGGCTTCAGTAGAGGAAGAATTGACAAGAATTTATTTATCAAAAGAGACCAAAAGGATATCTTATTGGTTCAAGTATATGTTGATGATATCATTTTTGGGTCAACCAACAAAGTGTTATGTGAGGATTTTGATATCATTTTGAGAAGTCAAACAAAAGGAAGATGGCATATTTATCAGTCAAGATAAGTATGTGGTTGATATCTTGAAGAAGTTTGGATTTTCTGATGTGAAGCCTGCTAAGACAACCATGGAGTCCAACAAGCCTCTGGTCAAAGATGAAGATGGAGAAGAAGTTGATGTGCATTTATACAGATCAATGATTGGTTCATTGATGTATCTTACAGCTTCCAGGCCAGATATTATGTTTGCTGTGTGTGCCTGTGCCAGATTTCAAGTTTCCCCTAAAGTATCACACTTGAATGCTGTGAAGAGAATTTTTAGGTACTTAAGGAGTCAACCTAGGTTGGGCCTTTGGTATCCAAAAGATTCACCTTTTGATCTGGTGGCATACTAAGATAGTGATTATGCTGGAGCATGTTTAGATAGGAAATCAACAACTGGAGGATGTCAATTTCTTGGACATAGGATGATTTCCTGGCAATGCAAGAAATAGACTGTGGTGGCCAATTCTACAACTGAAGCTGAGTATGTGGCTGCTTGAAGTTGCTGTGGTCAAGTGCTTTGGATTCAGAACCAATTACTGGACTATGGGTATAATTTTATGCACACCAAAATTTATATTGATAATAACAGTACAATGTGTATTATTAAAAATCCTGTTTTTCATTCTAAAACAAAACATATTGAGATAAGACATCACTTTATAAGAGATTGTTTTGAGAAGAAATTAATTCAAATTGTTAAAATCCATACTGACAATAATGTTGCAGATTTGCTCACAAAAGGTTTTGATGTGGGTAGATTTTAATTCTTAATTGCTAGTATTGGAATGCTCAATCTTTTAAAACTCGTATCTCTTTTTGTTTTTGTAATGTTTTGTAAGGATTTGTACTGTTATTAGTCAATAAGTTGTTTCTATTGTTGCTAGTTCTGCTGTTAGTTATATTTAGTTCTGCTGCTTGTTGCTTATACAACTGCTAAGTATAACTATGGATTGTGTTTATTGTGGAATATTCTTTCTTGTGTTTTTGTGGTTTTGGACTAATCTTTTGCAGGAAAAGTCAAAGGGGAATACTTGTCTGATGAGAAAAAGGTGTTTGAAAAGTTGAGCAAATATTCTACTATTAGTGACAAAGTTTCTGCTACTAGGCAAAACTTTCTACTGCTGGGGTTCTACTGCTCGCTTTGTAACTTCTGGGATTCTACTACATGGTTTGAAAGTGTAGGGTCGGTTATGTAAATTTGGCGCCAATTAAAACCTAATTTGATTGGAACGGCTTAAAAACCTAATTCAATCTCATAATTGGCTTTGTGCGCCCAAAATTAACTCTAATTCAAACCCCAACACACTTTTTAACATCCGATTAAAAAAACCCCCAAAATCAAAACCCTAATTCATAATGTCGACAAGAATCTTTTTCGAAAGTCACAATCAAGTTGCTTTTCTTCAAAAGCCTAAAGAATCTAAAGGATTTGCTGAGGTAATTGATTTCCTTAATGCTACTCACATTAAGTATGCATTAACAGCAAAACCTGCTATATTTGTTTCCCACATTGCTCAATTTTGGTCTTCTGTTATGACCATAACTACAAATGGGGAAGAACAGTTAACGGCTGAGGTAGATGGCCACAAGATAGTTGTTTCTGAATCATCTTTGAGAGAAGCTCTTCAATTTGCAGATGATGAGGAAATAACATGTCTTGAAAATTCTATCATTTTTGAGGAACTGAAAAACATGGGGCATGAGAAAAAGGTTGATAGTTTAAAGTTTTATAAAGGTCTTCTCTGTCCCCAATGGAAATTTTTGATTCATACCATCCTACATTGTTTGAGTCCAAAAACATCAAGTTGGAATGAGTTCAGTACAACTCAGGCATCTGCCATGATTTTTCTGGCCAAAGGACAACCTTTTAACTTTTCTAATATGGTCATGGATGGTTTGAAATGGAATGTAAATGGAAATTATTACATTTATCCAAGATTTTTGCAACTTGTTCTGAACCAACAACTTTCAAATCCAAGGGTTCATAAAGAGGAATTTCTTTGCCCTGTACTTCAAAAGAAATTATTTTCCTACTTGAGAAAGGATGGCAAAGGTTTTTCTGGGACAGTAACACCATTATTTCCTTATATGTTGTCATTAGTTCAAAATCAGGGTGAAGGAGTAGACATCACAACTATTTCCCAATACACACCTACTTTGGATACATCATCTTCACAACCTCAAAAGACCCAAAACCATAGGAATTCACAAAATAAGAACACTGAGCTACCTCAGGCTAGTGTTAGGATGGTTGGAGCAGATGAGGCTGTCACAGGTGTGGGGAGTGACATGTTGGAAGGGGCTACCACTACTGCTGCTAGCTTAGAAGCAGAGCAGGTCAGTGGTAACATATCTAAGACCCCAACCAAGGCAAGATCTAATGTATCTGGTTCACAAGAACCTGGTACATGTGATGGTAACCCAAGCCAAATGGACAATATGGGGGGCTCAGATGATCAAACTAGGTTTGATACTGAGTTTACATCCTATGATTCACCTCTCAGGGAAGGTAACACATCCCGAAGTGATGAGGATAGACTTGAAACTGAGGAATTGATGGATCAAAATGTACACAATGACAATTCCAGTGATCCACCTCTCGGGCCAGTAACACAGGCCAAAGTGGTGAGGATAGCATGAAACTCATAAAGGAATTGATGGTAAAATGTACCAACTTGGAATCACAGGCTCTTGACCTCCAACATACAGTCAAAAATTTGAAGATGAGGATTAGGCACTTGGAAGGTCAGAAGAGGTCAAGAACCAGGTCATTGAAAAGATTGAAAAAGGTGGGAACAACACCAAGAATAAGCTCTTCTGAAGACATAGGTTTGGGGGAGGATGCTCCCAAACAAGGGAGGAATGAGACTAAGACTTCAGGGGAGGCTGAGGATTTGAATGTTGAAGGTGCTGCTGGTAATGAAAATTTGGATATGGAAATGGATAGCAATGAAAATGTTGATGAATTTGTGGTGGCTGATAAAGAGGGTAATGAGGTGGTGCTTGAAAAAGGGAAAAAGGAGCAGCTAGTAGAGAAATTAAAGACTTTGGATGCTGAGCAACTGGTGAAAGCTTCTGAAGTCATGGTGGAGTCAATCAAAAGCTTGGGTAATTGTACTGCTCTAGTTCAAGTTGAATCTACTGCTGGTGATAGTGGAAAATTAGCTAAGGATGATTCTACTCCTG
This sequence comes from Artemisia tridentata subsp. tridentata, assembly GCA_021014915.2. NCBI lineage: Eukaryota > Viridiplantae > Streptophyta > Magnoliopsida > Asterales > Asteraceae > Artemisia > Artemisia tridentata. The sequence goes on from CP139508.1 coordinate 337,245,428, forward strand.
GTACAAAATTTTCTGCTGCTAAGGTACAAAGTTCTGCTGTTGATGAAAGTGAAAAAGTGGTTAAGGAAGATACTACTGCTCTTGGAAATCAGACTATTGCTGAGGTAAAAGATTCTACTAATGGTGCAAATCTTTCTACTGCTGAGCCTCAGAGTGATTCTACTTCTAGGTTATTTGATGATGATGTGAGTTTAGCTGAAGCTATCATCCAATTGAAAACATCTAAACCATAATCACAACCACAACCACAATCACAATCACAACCACAAAAGGCATCAAGACCGTCTGTTAAAGGTGTAACAATCAGAGAACCTTCTATCCCAACCAAGAAAGTTGCTCAAACACCTTAGTATTCAGGTAAAGGTAAAGGCAAAATGATTGAAGAGCCTGAACCTGAATCTGAAATACCTTTTGAGTTTTGGCCAAAAGAGAAGCAGATTGCATATAATGAAGAAGCTGCAAGGAAGTTAGCTGCTGAGTTTGAGGCTGAAAACCAAAAAGTACTTGAACAACAAAGAAAGCATGTTGAGGATGAAGCAAAGACAAATGCTTTTCTTGATGCTTGGGATGAGGAGAGGATTAAATGTGATGCTGATGTTGAGCTTTCCAAGGTGGTTAAGGAGGAACAACAAGATACACAAACAATAGAAGAAAGAACTAAGTGGATGAAGAAGTTCAAAGAACAAAGATGGAAATGGTATCTTGCTGAAAGGAGAAAGAAGAAATTGCTCAAACCACCAACTGTCAAAAAAATAAGAAACTTTCAAGAAAGGTACTTACAGAACATGAAGGGATACACACTTAAATGGTTAAGTTATCTTGGTTTTCTGATGAATCAATTCAAAAGATGTTTGAGAGAGCTAAGAAAGAAAGTGATAGTTTTGTGCCTATAGGGTCAGAAGAAGATATATTTAAGAAGGCTAAGAAAGTGGTGGAGACTGAGGTGGAAAAAGAAAATGTGGAAAAGAAGGTAGAAGAAAAAGTGAAGGGGGAAGAGAAAGAGAGCTCTAGTATTGGTGTAAAGAGATCTGGAAGAGTTTTGAAAAGTGTTGGAAGGAAAGAGAGAAAATCTAATAAGTCAAAGGCAGTTGAGAAGAGTTCCGAGTCAGAGAGTGAGAATGAAGTAAAAGGTGATAATGAAAAGGAAGCAGAGGATTTACAACAAATGACTAGAGTTGTGGATAATGATGATGACACATTTGTGGATATTGTTCCTTTGCAATCTAAAGCTACTATCATTGGATGGAAGGCTGGTTATGAAGGTAAAACTCCTTGGTGGGAGATCAACAGAGCTGGTGGAAAAACTCAAACATTTTTGACATTTTCTCAAATGCTCAGAAACTTTAATAGAGAAGATTTAGAGACCTTGTGGAAATTGATCAAGAACAAATATGGAGATTCAAGGCCACAATCTGAGTTGGATAGTGTACTTTGGGGAGATTTAAAGATTATATTTTAAGGTTATCCTGAAGACAGAGTTTGGAATGAGCAGGCCAAAAGTACTAAAATGACTATGTGGAGATTGTATGAATCATGTGGAGTTCACAATATAGTAATGAGGGGAGGAGTTTCTATTTACATGCTGGTGGAAAAGGATTATCCTCTTGCTAAGACTACACTTGATATGATGGTAAATGGAACTATTAAACTTCACATTGATCATTGGAGTCAAATGGTTGTTGATCTTCTCAGAAAAAATGCAAAGATAACTGTATGGGGCAGATTATAGGAGAAAGATGAAGTAAGTGTTTGGAAGCATCCTCTTGGTGAAGGTTTAAGCTTAAATGGAAACTTGATGATTTTGGAAGAAAATATCAAGTTTAGGGGAGGATTGTTGGGTTTTGAGATGCTACTGCTCAGAATAGATACAACTGCTTATGGTGCTAAATGGAAAATTCACTAAGTGTGAATACTACTGCTGGTTATAATGATACTACTGCTAGTGTATTCATACTACTGCTGGAGTTGCTGATAAAGATCAAGAGAATACACTAAGTAGATACTACTGCTAGGCTTAATGATTCTACTGCTAGAGATAGTTTCTACTGTTTATGTGATAATGATGTATAGTCGGTTAGATAAGTATGGAAAGGATTTTGTATATATCCTATTTAGTTAGACTTATACGTTTCTTGTAAAGAACTCCTTAGTCTATAAAAGGAGGTTCTAGGGTTAGAGTTGAACACATATTATAGACGTATCATTGTTAGAGTCAATTCACTTCAAGGTTTTGTAACCCTGTTACTATTGAGTAACCGTATTAATATATTGAAGTGTTTGTTCAGAATTCTAGTATTCAGTTTATCATTCTTCTTAAGATTAAACATAAGATTCCGCATTGTGTTTAATATTGTTTCAAGAACAGTTTCTATATTTGTTGTTTTAGATTCATATCTAAGATAACTAACAAGATCAATAGCTCAACTGGGATCAACACACTAAAACAGCGATACTTATTCGTCAAAAATCAAAATGGGACAAAAAATCATCCCTTCAGATCACGGCTCCACTGAAGTGGCACGACGCCGTTAAATTTAACGGTACCGTGGAACCGTGTATCTGATACATCCCGTATTTCAGTCCTCATTTCCCAAATTATACATTCTAAACTTTCCCAACTTCAGTAACTGCTGCCAAAACCAAACCTCACAACCCAAAACTCAATTACACCCCTTGAAGATCATAATCAAGGCATTGATTCTCAAGATTACCAACTACTTTTATATCTTCAACATGACTTGCAAGTCATTTTACTCTAATTTTTCTTAATCTTGAGTCTAGGGTTTGTTCATGCATAAAAATTGAATTGGGGTTCTTCAATTATAAGTAAGTCTTTATGAAATTAGGAATAGGATTAAACAATGCATTACTTTCATGATTCCCTTAACTTAGGATTTGCACATACTCATATACTTTAAGTCCAAACTTTTGCATTTGAGCAATTAGTTTTAAGAGGAATCACTACATTGTGGCATCAATACTTTTGAGTCACCAAACACCCCAATTCCATTGCTTTTGAAAAATTTCACGAAACTAGGATCATGAAACATTTTTCGTGCATTGTTGATGCAAACTAAAAACGTTTTCTCATGCATACATGATCTCACAAATATTGATCGAATTACATAATTAATATGTATTTTTCGACATATTTTCTTGAGCAAAAATAAAATTAGGAGTGCTTGGGTAATTTCATTAATTTTGTTATAGAGTCGAAATTACCGCACCTCCACATAGTTTGCATGTAGGCACACATAAGGCACATGTCCTTAAATGAAATATTCTCATTGTTAATCCTTGATAAATTTTTCATAGGTGACAAGGGATTTCACATGTTTGATTATGATCCTGAACTAACAGCCGAATACATTCCCAAACTTTCACTTGAACCAAACACCCCACCTTGTCATATACAAAGCTTTCATAACCTAGAGTCTCGTCTCTTCCACGAAGGACGTATTGTTGAGCCATCCTTTCTCAATCATGATCATATTCAAACCATGTTTCAAGAAATCGGATTTGATTGCTTGTTTCGGATTAATGATCTGATATGTCCTCGGTTTGTCCTTGAGTTCTATAGACAAGTTAAACTCGTACATAACGAGGATCAAACTTTGTCTCTCCAATTTGTCATACAAAACCAAGAAATCTCACTCACTCTTGACCAATTCTCCAACATTCTTGGACTTCCGAACTATGGACAATGTTCATACACGAAAGGTTGGTCTCTCAAAGCCCTCACAAGTCACCAAATCGAGTCTGATCCTTACAATACCCTCATTCCCACTCCATGTGCGATTAAAGAGCACATTCGTATTCCTCAAAACGTTCATGGTTTTCTTAAAGAAAACGATGAAATTAAGTTTTGTGAGTCTCATGAGTATGAGTTAGATCCACTCAAATTCTATGTTGATGAAATTCTTCCACATCTACGTAGATGGGTAGAAGTCATCCGTGAAAATGTCTTCTGTCTTCCTTACAACCGTGAGCAACTTCCGGCATGTTTTGCTCATATGTTGTATTGTCTAGTCACTGAGCAACCCTACAATCTCGCTTACTTTATGGCAAGGAGAATTGTTGGTGTCAGGGTTCGACTAAATAAGGCGATACCCTATGGCATGTTGTTGACTTGTCTGTATCATTTTGTCATGAACTCGTTCCCTCACCTCCAAAACAATAGATATCTCCTTGTTGAACCTACCATGGCTCCTCTAACTCAAAACACCTACACCTCTCTGTACTGGGAATGTACATTATCTTAAGAGAACCATGATGACGATTTGGTATCTTGCTATGATGTTTCATCAAGTGATGATGAATGAGGGTATGCTCAAGTCAATGGAACTATTAGAACTTTTATAGTTAATTATAATAGGGAGGGATTAGTATTACTATTAAGATTTATCTATAATAAATTATAGATTAATACTCTTGCATGCTTCATATTTAATCTATCACCTTGCATGAATATTTTATGTGATATTTGGATGATAGCTTATTTTGTCCATTATGTTTGCATGCTTATGAATATCTTGGCAAATTGCATGATGATCTTTATGTGCTAGAGGTAGCTTAATATGGGACATATTAGGCAAATAAATCTTTGGTGATTTGAGGCACTATCATTTCCAAGAAATAGTTCCCTTAGTAAACATCCCTCTAGCTGCCCAGAACTAGCCTGCACAGGAAAATTCGTGACTACAGTGTCACGGTACCGTTAAATAGGCCACGGTACCGTGCGGTATTTAGTAGTACTGTGCCCTTGTTTGACGGATTTTCATTATTTCCACTAGATCCCTGAACCTCAAACCTCCAAACCTGCAAATTTTGCAATCTCACATACACCCCAAGATTCCCTTCCTACACCATAGGACACTCCCATCACCTTTAATTCAAATTTCCCAACTCTTGCCTATATAAGGCCTCACTATTGCAAGCTTATCTTGCATCCCATCTTCAACCTCAAATCACCCAAACACCATGTCATCCACACAAGAATCCACCACCCACATCTCAAAGAAACCTAGGATAATCGTAAGACCACCCTCAAAGCCTCTCTTTGTGGATCTTACAAAAGATGATGAAGTAATGACACCACCTTCCCAAGCCACTCCAAACTCACCATCTCCACCTAATGCACCTTCTAAAACATCCTCTACCTACACAACATCTTCATCATCTCCCTCCTTCAACACCATACCATCCTCAATGGACTACACACTCTCACCCATAACCCCATTGGACTATGCCATGCCAACTCCATCACCAACAAACTCACCACCACCTCCTTCCCCTATCATGGCACAACCCATCCAACCCCATCCCTTTGATCTACATAATGCTAATTGCCTATGTTGCCTCCATAATCGTAACCTCATCTTCTCCTTGAGAGATGAGATTCATTTCATGTTCTCCTATGTGGAGCATCTTTTGACACCACCACCACCCCAAATGATGCCACCATCTCCACCACCTTCTAGCCTACAAAACTAAACATGTCCATGTTTAGTTTTTCAACAATAAAATTTTAGGACCCTCTTGGAAATGAAGCTTGCCTTTAATCATTAAGGCTTTATGCCTCTTGTTGTCTCTTTTTATGCTTCTCTTGTAGTCATACCTATGTATGACATTTTTTTTATGAATGAATGTTTTCTTTTATGTGGTTGTTTTATTTTTGGGGGCTTGGCTACTTAGCCAATCTTTTTATTTGTGGTTGGATATTTGTCATAAGTGCTACATGATAGATATTGTATATTTGTTATCTAACCTTGTTTTGTAGCACGAATCATTGCTCGATTCCTTGGTGTCCTCCAAACGAGGGGGAGTATACATCAAGGGGGAGCCTTAGCAACCTTTTTGCTTCGACAAAAAAGGGGGAGAAATGAAGTAAACTCATTAAAAACTTGTTAAAACTAATTTTAACTTAAAATGAGTTTATATTTTGTCATCATCAAAAAGGGGGAGATTGTTGATGCAAATAATGTTCCAAAAATGTTATTTCTATCTTTCGATAACTTCACGTTTTGAGGATGACAAAATGTGAAAACACGTTACGTTAAAATTAACGTAAACAAGTTTTTAATCGAAAGTTCCCGTTTTACGCAAATCACTCTAGAACAAATTTACAACTTGACAGAATGATCAAAGAAGTGAATTTGTGCTTTAGACATCACATTTTTAGGTGACAAAACATTTCTTTCAAAAATATACTTTACAAATTATTTTTGAACAATTAAGAAATGTTTTAATGGAAAAATAAGTTCAAAATACATAACAGCTATTTTCCCCCCCAAAATCAGCTCCAAACTTCCCCAAATAAGTTTTCACCTGAAAAGACAAAAAGAGGAGCGTTTTTGTCTGGCATGATACCACGGTACCACTAAATTTAGTGGTGCCGTGTGTGGTTTAGTGGTGCCGTGTCCCTATAACGGCCAGATTTTTTCTGCCTATAAATACCAGCCCACTTCACAGATTTTGGGCATCCTTTTTCACACAAAACTTTCTGAGTTTAATACTCTCTTCACATCTTCTTTTCTTGATCGTTTAGTTTAGTTTTCTTTTGTTTAAGAGTGATCCAATCATCCATCCAAGTGATCCTCTTCATTCCTCTTCAAGTGCAAGAGAAGAACACAAGGTATCCAAGTAGATACAAAGTGTTGTAGTTATAGGTAGAAGCACATGTAACATTTGTTACACACTTGATTGTATCATAGCATACATCAAGATTATTTTTCTTTTGAGAGTTTGTGAGGAAAGATCATTGTGATCTTATAGAGATTGTGAATATCTCTTATAGCTTTTGAGCTAGTGTGTTGATCAAGTTGATCAAGAGTTGATAGAATAGGTTGAGTCAAATGAGAAGGTGATCATTGTGATCTTGTGAGATCTTGGGGATCTCTTGAGTCTTATGTGTTGAGTGTGTGAAGTTGAAAGGATCGGGTAGATCGTGGTAGATTGGTGCTAGCTAAGATTAGCACTCGACATCTAGCTTAGTGTCGGAAATAGGATAAGCGGCGTGTACGGTTTTCTCCGCCTAAAGGGAGGTTGTTGACATAGTGCTTGAAACTCTCGAATGTGGTACTCGGGGAGTGGAGTAGGGCGAAGAAGAGCTTCGTAGCTGAACCACTATAAATCCTTTTGTTACGGTTTGATCTTTCCATCTCTTCTCTTTACTTTCATTACTTATAATTAGTTAGTTTAGTGTGTTGTTCATATTGGTGTTGATTGATTGAACATAAGACTTGAATCAAAGTTTTTCAATAGTAAAAGTTTTTGAGACAACTTAAAAACCGGGAAAACTATTCAACCCCCCTTTCTAGTTTTTCACAATGCCGACAAGAGGCGAAAACCCCTTGAGTTCCAAGTGGGTGATAAAGTGATGTTAAAGGTCTCGCCATGGAAAGGCGTGATAAGATTTGGTAAACGTGGGAAGTTGAACCCTCGTTATATTGGACCTTTTGAGATTCTTGCTAGAATCGGGCCGGTAGCCTACCGACTCGAACTGCCGTCCGAACTCAGCGCTGTGCATGACGTTTTTCATGTCAGCAACTTGAAAAAGTGCTTATCTGACGATAACGTTGCCATTCCCTTGGATGAGATTCAGCTTGACGAGAAACTAAATTTCATCGAGGAACCGATTGAAATCATGGACCGGGAAGTTAAACGACTAAAGTAGAGTCGTATCCCAATTTTGAAGGTCCGTTGGAACTCTCGTAGAGGTCCCGAGTACACTTGGGAGCGAGAGGATGAAATCAAGCGGAAATATCCTCATCTCTTTTCGAACTCATCGAGTAACGCAAATTGAAATCCGGGACGGATTTCCCCATTAGCTGGGGAGACTGTGACAAATGGTAATTTTCACACTTTAATTTAATAATAAATATTTATATATTATTTTTAAGCCGAGCATTTTTATGCGCTATTGCATGTTTATGAGCATTTTGAGCATTTTTGGGAGCTGTCCCGCATACTGTAGCTTACAGTCACTATTGAAAACGTTTATTTTTGTCAGTAAGCGTAAATTTTTCTATTTCTGATAGTTACTAACAAGTTTTGTAATTAACTGAGAAGCTTTCTCGTATTTACTGAAAAGCAACCCCACACGCGAACCGACAACACATAATATATGGTAGCAGTCATATAAATGCATTTTTGAGCAAATGATAACATTTTATTATTATTCTGACGAAAACATCAATAAAAACTTTACTTTGCGTATACATGTCCAAAAACGTCAAACCGGGACTTTACGCTAACATTTAAGCTTAAACCGATACACGATACACCAACGTGAAAACAAAATTATTTCCCCTTGTTTCGTGTCGTTTGACGCTACTCCCCACACCAAGACAAGAAGCATTATCCTATTAATATATGTATTAGTGGATGTTGACTTAGCAAGTGTTGTTTTTATACCCTAAGTATGCACATAGCATTTCATACTCTCATTTTCTTCTCAACATTTTACCAAGATCGTTTCTTACCTCTTCTACTCTCAAAACTCACGGCCTAACCTTACAATTCAAGATCTACAAAAATCTATTGAAGTTTGAACTAATCGGGGTGTACTTTCAAGTGTTTTGGGTTAATCGGAACGTGTCTTGGGTAAACTTGGTGCAATTTGGAGTGTTCTTGGGTCTTTCTACCTCTCGACTTTCTTTCAAACTTTGTAAGGATCTTCAAAACTTGCTCAATCTTGTTCATTACATGTTCTTGTGATGTTTAAAATTGTTACCAAGTGCTTATTATGTATGTTTTGCTAAAATGAAAAAGCTAGGGTTTGATATATAGTTTATGGGTGTTCGAATTTTTAGTGATTTTTATTCAAGTTATGATATTTTTTGCTTGTGTGGTAAATCTTGTTGCTTGTGGTACTAGTTTGATGATACAAATGTGATTAGTGCTAATTACGCGAGTTTAAGATGAAATATACACTTGTATGTATATATATATTTATAAATCGGCATACTTTTGAAAGAAATAATTATTGGGGTTTTGAAAAAAATAAAGTTTTGGCTCTAGTGGTGAAATGGTGAAATTAGTGCTTAATAGCTTATTTTGGATAGCTTATTGAATAAGCTATAGCTTATTGCGTTTTAGCTTATTTGGATCAAAAAGGGTCGCAAGACACATATTGGGCCGAGCCCAATATGTTTTGGCCTTGGTTGACCATTTGACTTAATGGCTTATTTATAAGTGCTTATTTGGATTATTTAAAAATTGTTACGAAAACTATTCGGACTAAAAGGTTTAAAACAATTTTTGGGCTTATGAGGGTCTCGACACACAATGGGCCGAGCCCATGTGTTTTCGGCCATGGGTTGACTTTTTGACCAAACGGCTTATTTGATGTGCTAAATTGATTTTTTAGAAACTTAACGATATATATATCGTAACTTAAAAAGGTTAAATGACTTTTGGGCTAAACTTGGACTTTTGGGCCCAATATGGACTTTTCGGCCCAATAAATATTTCGGATGACAAAAATGAGTTTTCAAATATTTTTCGACCCAAAATTGTAGTTGTTGACTTTTGAAAGTATTATAACTAAACGTTGACTTTTGTATCGAAAACTATAATTAAGAAGTAATCGTAACGATAAATATAGTTATAACGATAAATATACATTTTTGGACTAGTTTTGCAAATATAGTTAACGAAAGGGATTATTTGAGGAAATTGCAACACTTGGGAAAAATGGAAAAGTTTGAATAAACGAATGGGTCATGCCCGATTTTTCTAAAATTTCGACACTTAGAATATTTTCGGATGAAAACCGACTAAAAGACGAAACGGATTATTTTTATTATTAAAATATTAATTCTTCCAAATTAATATTTTTAGACCTTATAAGATTTGTGAATACACTTTTGGTATTTATACATTTACATTTATTTAATTTCTCAAAATTAAATACTTATAAATTTCTTTATAATTATCATTATATTATAAATAATCATAATATTTATAAGGGATAATTATTAAAATAGACCGGGCAACCAAGTGGTTGGCGGTTTTTGCCCCAAAAAAAAAAACTTCTGATATTAGACCAGGCAACTGGGCATCTCGACCCATACGATGACAAGTGTCCTCCAGTTGCCCAAAAAATACAGAAGTTGCCCAAAAAATAGTCAGAAAAGTGACACTTGTCACTTGCAGATTTCAGTTACCCAAAAAGTACAGGTTGCCCTGGTCTAATATCAGAAGTTTTTTTTTTCGGGGCAAAAACCGCCAACCACTTGGTTGCCCGGTCTATTTTAGTAATTATCCCTATTTATAATATAATAATACCCCACTATCACCATTATCATATTAATTATTCAATACCTATTTAATTAATTATAAGTTTTAATTAATTAAATACTTGATTATTATATATATATATATATATATATATATATATATATATATATATATATATATATATATATATATATATATATATATATATATATATATATATTACTTGCACATTTTGCGACGACAAGCACTAAGCACGGAAGTTCCATCGCACGTATTTTCACCGTACACTTTCACCATGAGCCATCACCAAAGAGTCTTATACGATAAACTATTTTGAAATGTACCTTACCACACTGCAAGCAAGAAATACACGAGCACTAGACACACGTAAACTTTTCAATTGAGTTAAAACATTTAAAACACGAATATTTCGCTAAGACTTACCATACTGATCTAGGTCGCGTGTCGGAGCGGTTGCACTGTGTTGTTGTTGGTTAGCAGATTGCTATTGTTATTAAGGTGAGTTTATAGCCCCATTTTTATACGTGTTGCTTTTATAAACCTTGGGGTGAGAAACATGCAAAACTGTTTTCATGGACCAAATTGAACTTTGTTTTTATACGCACTTGTATGCCGATAACCTAAGTATGCTTGAATCCCATTGTGCCCACTATCATCAACCGTCAATTCCTGCTGGGAAGCGCGTATGATATAAATAGATCTATTGGGGGTGACTCCCCCGTTTGGTTGGCCCGGCAAGTCAACGCGAACGTATACCATGTCAGAATGTAAAGAACAAAGATCACTACTTTATCATACACGACCTTTGCTATACGAATGGTACTCAAACAAGAACAAGAAGAAGATGAGAAGGAGTGTGGATCGTATGGAAATATGACTGAGTATCTATTAGCTTAAAGAAAAGGATAACAAATACAAAACTAAAGCATACACACTCACACCTTGGCTGTCTAAAGAAGCACACTGGAAAATGGAGTGGGAGTGTGTATTTATGCAATACATGAGACGCCCTAAAGGGCTTTCATTTGGCTTTAAGTAGGCTTTTGTGGTTTGGACAATTACATAGACATTTCTATCATTTTAGCTTAACAAAAGCCCACTACCTAGACTAACTTAACCATACGACACACAAGTTACAATATAACAAATGACCATCACTTTACATTTATAAATTAAATGCTAACAATCTCCCCCTAAGGGATGGTCATTTCAATGATGCTCCCAGTGATATGATCTTTTGTCTTAGTTGTTATTAACTCTGTGTGTCGATGTAGAATAGTCTTGCTTCTTCGTTCCTTCATGCTTTGTGATCTTCAAAGTATTGTCTTTTGGTCGTTCTTGCCTTGATTAACATCTTCTGTACATTTGCAACGACGTTGTAGATGTTGAGACATATGATGATGGTTGATGGACTTTCATCAGTACTTGCATAAAACAGTTAGCGATAAATCGTCCAGCGCTTACAGGTTCAGATTTCAAGATTGTTAACAGCATATAGAGATTGTTAACAGCATATAGTGAAAACTTTCTCTAATCTTAACCAAGGCCGTTGAGAGCCTCTGAAGTATACAGGAGTATCACTTCAAGACTGTAGACCGTTTGAAGCACGTAACCATCATGATATAAGGCAAGATCCTTAGATCTCATTTAGACTCTAACAACTTGTGTCCTTTTTGGTGAACACAAGTGTATTGTATTGGAAGTGTTCCTAAGAGATCTTTGATGAATCTTATGGCTCTAGATTCAATAATGTGCGTTTTGGTTTTAGTCATCGGAGGCGTGGAGCAGAGAGCCACCTTTTCAATATCAACACATCTCGGAATGAGAGGCCGATAGATTATGTAGTGTTCTCCGTGAGAAATGAAACAAATATATTTTAAGAGATATCTGAGTGGCTAGGAGGGGTGGTGCAGCGCGTCACTGGGTCCATGAAGCCTTGTCTTCAATATCAGTATCAACTTGTGATAACCGATAGCAGATGTATTGACCCGGTTTCTGACCTAAGTTTTCATGGAGGGCTATTTCTTTTCACCCTTTCATTGAACTTTTCTTTTTAATTCTTCAACCCCTTTTTTCTCCTTTCTCATTTTTCTCCTTTTTTCAATCTTACCTAAGGACTTCTAATTCTAATCTATTGGAATTGTCCTTGGGTAGATCCCTCCGGCTCTGGCGGATCATTGGACATAAACCTAACCATAATCACCTTATTACTTCATGATTATCCTAGATTTATTGATCACTTGCCATAAAACCTTTTGTGAAAATCTCTCAAAGTGTTTATGAATAAAACACACTTTGGTTAACACTTCGAGAGTTTTGCATTTTCTGAAATACTCCCCCTTCACATGTGCTCATGCATTTTAAGATAAGATTGCACATGTTGGGTAGAGTTCGCACATTTTGAAATGATCGATTTTCAATGAACATGACCATTGCGAGACACGTTTACATCACTAGTTAGACTAGCTTGAAGTTATTACCCGTCCCGGTCATATTCAAAGATCATCTCTCGAATTGGTACATTCTACTCAGACAAGTCCTTTGCGAGACACGTTTACATCACTGGATAACCAGCTTGAAATTATTACCCGTCCCGGACAAGTCTTTTCGATTACGGACATTTATTTTTCGTCAATTCGAGGGTAAGTTCTTAAGTCTTTTTGTAGAGCTCGACTCACTTACATTAATTTTCGATCACATTTTAATCACTTTTTCTCCCCCTCAAAACTAGCATGCAGTGATATTTTTGATATCAACGGATTAAAATGAAAGCTTTTGGAGAGAGAGACGGATTTGAGCATGAAATTGGAACATTATTGTTTTTTCTTTTTATACTCCCCCTTAAACAAAGCATATTTTTAAACATTAGAGTTTAAAATCAGCTTAGGGGTTTAGGAGGGAGTTGTCTTTTAGAACAATCTTGAGCACAGAATTTTGAGAAAGATTTTGAAAAATCTTTTTGAAAAAATCTTGATCATGTGCTCAAGAATTTTTAATTTTCCATTAATATTACGAATCCTGATCGGAAATAATCAAAAGTCATCAATGTAGCGCGTGTTTCGTACTGAAATATACGAAAGCCGTTGTTAAGAAAATTTTGAGAAACGACATGTTTTAGAAAAATTTTAAATGAACTCTCGCTCAAGCATCTGTACATGTCCGTATCATTGTTGAATGACATTGCTAGATACGTACAGAATATCGATTATACGAGAGACATGTCGTGAGAAGACTATTTTTGGTTTTTTGATTTTATATTGTTTTTGTATTTTTGAAACTTTTCTATTTTTATATTTTGTTTTTGTTTGTTTTTCGAATTTTGTATTTTGTTTTTCAAAAATATTTACAACGAAGCTTTTTGAGATAAATCAAGAAGATTCGAGAAGACTTTCTAACTCTTCGGGAGTTAGGCTTCGCATTCCAATTCGTCGAACTAAGTTATCAAACCGCTCTTTTGGGAGGGCTTTAGTAAATAGATCGGCGAGTTGGTATTCAGTCTTCACGAAAAATAATTCAACAGTACCCTCTTCTACGTGTTCCTTTATGAAGTGATAGCGGACTCTAATATGCTTGGTCTTCGAGTGTTGAACCGGATTGCACGAGATGGCTATGGCACTTTTTGAGTCACAGTACATAGGTATACGGTCGAAAGAGAAGCCATAATCTGTGAGCTGTGTCCTCATCCATAGAACTTGGGCACAACACGCAGATAGAGACACATACTCGGCTTCTGCGGTTGATAGAGCAGTGCAGTCTTGTTTCCTTGATGACCAACCTACTAGCTTTTCTCCCAAAAATTATGCTCCGCCTGATGTACTCTTTGCTATAACTTGGCAACTGGCATGGTCTGCATTTGAAAATGCTATTAGTGTAAACTCCGAATCCTTCGGATACCAAAGTCCCATGTTAATGGTTCTTCGTAGGTACCGAAAGATCCGTTTAACCTCTTGGAGGTGAAGTTCGGTAGGCCTTGCCTGAAACCGTGCTAATAAACAAACAGCAAAATGTATATCGGGTCGACTAGCAGTTAAGTACATGAGAGAACCAATCATGCTCCGATATTTCTTCGGATCCATGGGTTTCCCATATAAATCAGCGCCTATTTTTGGTGAAGTGACCATTGGAGTACCAACAGAGTCACAATTTTCCATTCCATGTTTTTTCAAAATCTCAATAGTATATTTAGAAAAATACCACGTGGGGATTGATGAATTTGTAAACCAAGAAAGAATTTTAATTCCCCCATCATGGACATTTCAAATTTGTTTTTCATGAGATTTGCAAAATGTTTTGAATGTTTCGGATTAGTGGACCCAAAGATTATGTCGTCCACGTAAATCTGAACAATCAAAATGTCATTTTTGAATTTTCTTGTAAACAAGGTCGGATCAATTGTTCCTTTGGTGAAATAATTTTGAAGTAGGAAAGATGATAACTCGTCATACCACGCCCTTGGGGCTTGTTTCAAACCATAGATAGCTTTCTTTAGCTTGTAGACGTAGTCTGGATGATCTTTTTCAACGAATCCGTCTGGCTGACTCACGTACACTTCTTCTTTCAGAGTTCCATTCAAGAAAGCTGTCTTGATATCCATTTGATAGACCGTGATGTTTTTGTGAGCTACATATGCTAAAAAAATCCTGACTGCTTCAAGCCTTGCTACTGGCGTGAATGACTCCTCAAAATCTATCCCCTCTTCTTTTCTGAATCCCTTGGCCACGAGATGAGCTTTGTTGCGAATTACAGTCATCTCTTCATCCTTTTTGTTTTTCCATAACCACTTAAGATCAATGACGAGTTTGTCAATTGGCCTTGGAACTAAATCCCAGGTGTCATGTAATTGATATTGGAGAAGTTCTTCCTGCATCGCTTCAATCCAAGCATTATCTGCCATTGCTTCCCGAATGTTCTTTGGCTCTATTAGACTGACTGAGCAGACTTAGATGCACATGTCGCAATCGGTGGCGAGTTGTTTTCTCGTCTGAATTGGCCTTGATGGTTCACCAATAACTTGTTCTATTGGATGGTCTTTTGTCCACTGTAACGTAGAAGGGTACCTTGGATTTGACGAATGCGTGTTAGACGGTTCATGTAACCTTGAAGATGATTCAGCAGAATCCGTTGCAAATGGGTTTTCGAATACTTCTTCTTCTAACACATCATCGTTTTGTTGTTGCTCATCAACTCTTGGTAGAACAATTTCAATTACTGGAGTTGGTGGAGTAGATGTTGATGACGTGGAGGGAGTTGGTGCGTCAGCTTCGAATGTTGTTGATGCATCTTGCGGTGGTGGTGGTGGCAGTTGTTGATTTTGAGCGGGTGCAGCGGAACGTTGTTTAGATGCATTTATCGAAGCGCCAACATAGTACTCATCATACATAAACTCGAAGAAATTTTCCAGTTCTTGATTTGTTGGTGTTTCGGTGTGAGTAGATTGAGCTCCTTGGGGTACGAGTCCAGAACTGATGTGTCCAGAAGTCTGAACATTTGGTGCGGGTCCTGATCTGGTATGATTAGAAGCCATCGGGTTACGCGCGGGTTCTAGAGCGAGTCTCTCAGAAGCCATTTGTGAAATCTCGTCAAACTTCACATTCATTATCTCCATTATCCTCTTAGTTCTTCTATTATACACCCTGAATGCCCTCGAGTTTTCTGAATAACCAATGAAGATTCCAATATCACCCTTAGCTTTCAACTTCCCCAGATCTTCTCTGTCGTTCGTTGGATAGCACAAAGCGCCAAATACATGAAGGTAAGAGATATCGGGTTTTCTGTTGTTCACTAGTTCATATGGGGTTTTATTGAATCTTGGATGGACTAGGGATCGGTTCTGAGTGAAACAAGTAGTGGCAACAGCATCAGCCCATAAGAATAATGGTGTACTAGAATAAATCAGCATTGTGCGAGTAGCTTCCACAAGAGTTCGATTTCTTCTTTCAACTACCCCGATTAGTGAATTCTGTGCCATTGTCTGTTCTTACGATCCTTACTGGAGCTTGAAGTAGGACTTGAATTCGCTTCAGAAAGGTGATGATGATGCCTGGTGCTTCGTCTTTTGACCTCAGAAACTTTACCCATGTATATCTTGAATAGTCATCGACGATTACAAGAATATACTTCTTCCCATTTATGCTTGCAACTCTCATTGGGTCACATAAGTCCATATGCAACAAATGTAACTTATCAACCGAACTGGGTATGGTTTTAGGTTTATATGTCGCCCTTTTGCTTTTTCCTTGCTCACAGGATGGACATAAGTGATCTTTGGTGTGTTTGAACTTTGGGAGACCGTTGACGATGTTTTCTTTGGCAAGCTTGTTGATGGTGTCAAAGTTAAGATGGGACAAACGTCTATGCCACAACCAGGACTTTGTTTCGGATGCTCTTGTCATGAGACAAATTGGTGATGAAGAGGCCATTTGGTTTATGTCGATAGCATAGAGATTAGTGCCACGATTCCCAGTTAAGAGATCATGTCCAACCAAATTCCGAATGAAACAGGTGTTTCTCCTAAATGCAACCTCTAAATCTGCATCACAAAATTGCCCGACTGAAAATAAGTTGTATCCCAGCCCTTCGATATAGTAAACCTGTGTGATTAAGTAGTTCCCAAACTGAAGATCTCCATAACCCAGAATAGCTGCTACATGATCATTTCCAAACCGTACAGTTCCCATGAACTGCCATACAAAGTTGATTAGCAGCTTCAAATTCCCGGTCATGTGCTTGGAGCAACCCGAGTCGACGATCAAAAGACAGATTTTAATAACCTGCCAAGAACAGAAGAATTTGCATTTGGAAACCGTATATCATTTGGTTCCATGGGGTTAGGGGTAATAAATGAATCACACTCAGAGAAGGTTTCTATTTGTTCTTTTGGAACAACTTTTAATTTGCAATTCTTAAGTGTAAACGTTCTACCCGTTGGTTTCCATGCACAAAGCTTAAGATAGTCCCTAGGCAATAGACTACTAGTGGTTGTCCTAGATGCTGCAATAAGTCTTTGAATATATCTAGTCCTAGCACTAGTTCCTGGAGGAACATCTTTCTGTTTAGGCATAGCATTCTCATTCTCATGATTAGAAACAATATCATCACAAACATTTTCAGATAACGATTTCTTGCGCATTAAACAAACAGATTCATTACATGAACTTGAAACAGTACTCTTAACATTACATCCTGATGACATATGTTTCTTATTCGAAAGTGATAAATTCCTAGGGTGTTCTTCTACTTCTTTGCATTCACTCTCAGAGACATGCGAGACTCTATTGTTCCTGGTATTGCTCCTAGGCTTTTGTCTGCTGCTCCTAGAGGTGCTTTCTAATCCTGTAGAAGGTAAGGCACACTCATTAGAATTTATGTTGTTGTCCTGAGAGGTTGTTGTAGCATTCCTAGACTAGTTTGGATTATCTTTTTTACTTTTGTCTATCGCCCTATATGTGTTAGATGTAGAGGCAGACGCAGTAGTGGGACTAATCCTATAAAGGCCAGGCGCTATCACATTCGATTTTTTGACAACAACTTTCCCTTTATCAGCACATTAGTTAGGTAAGGGTGTTGGAGTGACTGGTTTTGTCAAATCAATTGGCACATCAACCTTTGGAACCGTTTGAGAAATTTGCATTTTTGGTTGTTCCGAAGTTGATGGTTTTGCAAACTTAGTTTCCTCACCCCTCCTTTTATGACTATCCAGCTGAGACTTCAAAAGATCATTTTGTTCTTTCATATTCTTGTAAGCACGCTCATACGACAATTTGTCATACTTGCATTCTTCCTTTTTCCGATCAAGTTGTTTAAAATATGTGACGTTTTCTTTTTCAAGCTTAGCAAGAGAATTTTCATATTTTATAACAATTTTAGAAGTCTCAGCTCTCAGTCTTTCATCATCTTCCACAGAATATGTTTGGTAAATAATGGACATAATTTCGGTCGATAGAACTGCCTCGAAGAGAGTATCATTATGGTTTTACAAAACTTTGATGCGTTCAATGTTTTCATTAGCTTCCTTCACTAGGGATTGATGATCCTTGACGAAGTCAGCCGCTTATTTTAAAATAGCATTTTCAATATGAATTACCCTCGCACTAATGTTATAAAGGGGAGTAGTAATTTCTGTTTGAAACACTTTTTTCATTTTATTATGAAAACTTGAATGCTAGTTGCTGATGCTAAGATTCGTTTTTGAGTCAACAATACTTTTAAGTGTTTTTACTTTCAGATCATCCAAGTATCGTCTAGCTTCACTTGTGTTAAAAGGGTTGCTAGAGGACATTTGTACCAGATTTGAAAGATTTTTGGAAACAACTTTAGGTATTGTTGAAACAACTGGTCTTTTGAAAACCTTTGTTGGTTGTTGTTGTTTAACAAAATTTACCCCAGAAAGTATGTTAAGTTTGTTGTAATCAATTGGTTTGATTTCTGGGTGCATTTGTCTCATTTTGATTCTACTCTCCTTGGCTAGCTAAATCGTTTCCTCAGAGTCCCGAACCTCTGGAGGATCATGTTTAGCATATATCAAATTACCATTATACAACACATTCTGTTCTTTCTGAGCTTTCTTGAGTGTATAAGGGTTTTCACAACCGATAGCCATTTTCTTCATAGTGTGCAAAAGCGGGTTTGGATCTTTGATTAACATATGAATTGTTTGAGCAGAATGACCCATTTTGACAAGCAAATCTTCCAACTTTTTAATTGTTTCTTGTTTCTCAATGATTTCATCAAGAAGTTCATTTTCGCGTTTTGAAAAATTTGCTTTCAACTGTTTCTTTTCTTTTTCAAGATCAGAACAAGTTGATTTTTGTTTAGAAAGTTGGTTTTGCAAATCTGAAACTTCCGTGTTTAAGGATCTTATTTTCTTGTTTAAGTTAACATCGAGTGTGTCAAACTTAAGTTGTAATTGTTTTTCCCTTGAAACGGAGTTTTTTTAACCATCTTCTAATTCTGACTGTCGGGTTGTATTGATTTCAAAAACTTTTTCATTCACCTTATATCTCTCAAGCTCAGCGGACAATTTTTCATTCGCAGCCTTAACATCACGATTGACCTTTTTGACTTTCTCAATTTCAACACTACAATTGTTCAATAATGATTCAGAAAATGCACGTGTTTCCTCATTATTCTCAACATGCTGTGACTCGAAGCCTCCATTAGGATCCATATCTGGAGTTGCCAAATTAATATTGCTACAACTTGGCGTGTCCATATATGTATCATAAGTGGATGCTGGAGTCGCAGGATGTTGTTCATCATGAGTCGACATATCAAATATTTCATTATTGTGACATATAGTGAATGGTGGTATCTCAGAGACTGTATTGGTGTCATACACAGGAGGTGTTTCAGAATCCGTGTCATACTTAGCCTCCTGAAGATTGGCCATGAAAATTCAGTTTGCATCGATGTCCTCAAGGTCTTCCATATCATCCATAAGAGCCATAAAGTCATTCTCTTTTGCACTCAACTGTAACCCAACCGTTTCCTTTTGTACCAACATTAATGCTTTCTGCAGATAAACTGGATCTCTTTTTTTCGGATTTTTGGGACAGTTCCTTGCCATGTGACCGACTCCCTGACAGGTGAAACACTTTATCAAATTACCCTGATTCATATTCCCAGCACCCGGAGCAGCAACATTCCTAAACTGATTTCCAGCATTCTGACCCCTCTGATTTCCAACAACTGAACCCATCTGATTCCCTGCATATTGACCCATCTGATTTCCAACATACTGCCCTGCATTCTGATTACCCATCTGATGTCGAGGAGCATATCCCTGCTGATTCCCATAACCTCTAACCATTTTTCCTTGTTGACCCATGTTGAAACTCGGCTGTGCAATCTGCTTGTTGCGAGTGTTCGATGAGATTCTTTGGTTGTTGTTGGTAGGTGTTGAGTAGCGTCCTTGGAATGCCTTTGTTAGGTAAGCAAACGCTTGAGTAAAAGCAGCAGTGGACTCATCATTGTCATTAAATTCTGGTTCTGGGTATTGCGGGTATTGTTGTTGTGGAATGACTTGTTGTTGTTGTGGGTAGAATGGTGGTTGTGGAATATATTGTTGTTGCATGAAGTTCTGAGTGGAAGATGAAGAGGGTTGTGTATTCACTGTTGCAGGTGTAGGTGTTTGAGCAATGAGTGCAAGAGGATCATGTTGCTTTGCTAACTTATCTTTCCTGACTTCATTTGCCTCTGCCTGGTTTTGCTTTAGGAAATCATAGAGCTGATCATAGCTCACCTGATGAAGGTCCTTTGTTTGGTTAACAATCGTCACAAAGCGTCCCCATTCTTCTGGTAGATTGTTGATGAACTTGATGTTTTGAACAATTTGCCTTGGTGACAATTTGTTTCTGATGAGCTCGTTCATTAAGGTGCAAAACCTGGTGTAGTAAGATTCAATGGGTTCCGCTGGAGTGGATGTGAACTTCTCCCATTCTGTTAGCAGCTTGTTTTCAACATCCTGTTGTCCAATTTCTGTGCCATGACAAAGCCTTTGAACTCGTTCCCACATATCGTAAGCAGTTTCACAACTGTCAACAGCAGCAAAGATCTCACGTGGTAAACCAAGTTGAATTAAGTGCACTGCCAAGTCATCAGCTGCAATTTGTTTCCAATCCTCTGCCGTGTAATCATCTTCTCTTTGTAAATGAAGGAATGGTAGAGTAGGAGGTGTATCATTTGGATTTCCAGGGTCTTGAATCTGACGAGGCTTGAATGGTCCATTCTGGATGGAGTTGAGCAGGAGTCTACCTTGTCCGTCAGGTTTGGTTTTGATGTAGCGAAGCATACGACTCGTCTATTGAAGATATCTACCTTTTTCTAGCATAGGAGGACGGTTTTCTGCACCTGCTGCATGGATGTCTTATTGAGTAGTCATTGTTGATGTTTCGTATGATAAAGTTGATGCAGGATCGTTGCAACGAAATAGGAGTTGTGGTTGTTGAAGGTTAAATTCAGTTGGTGTAGTGGTGATTTCTGATTTCCCTCCAAAAATTAATTGAGAAAAATTTCTCTACTAGAATTTGAAATTCACCATAAAATGCAATTCTAAGATTATTAGAAAATTTTGAGTTTTAAAAATTTTGACGCCAAATTTCACCGTAAAAATTCGAATTTTGACCTAAAAATTTGAATTTTGGGCCAAAATTTTCACTGTTATACCAAAATTTGAATTTCGCGTAAAAATGGAACGTTTAATCACCTATAAATTTTTATTTATTTATTTATTTATTTTATTTTATTTATTTATTATTATTATTTTTTTAAGAATTGTTATAGAGTTTTAAACAAGAATTGCGATAACTAGAAAATCAGAATTGCGATAGCTTCATTTGGCACATTTGCGATAAGGTTGGCTTGTTGACTTTACCAATTGCGATAGAAAATCCAATTGCGATAGAAATTCCAATTGGGATAGAAAATCCAATTGCGATAGAAATTTACAATTTCTATAGATTTTCAGAATTTTGATAAACAACACAATTCCTATAGAAATTTACAATTTCTATAGAATTCACAATTGCGATAATCCTTTGACTTGTGTGACACTCCACCAATAATTTCAGCAACTGATTAGATCTACCCACTCTTACCAACTCTTACCAAATATTCTTATACAAGAATTTCTGGCAAGACGCAACTGATGAAGATCCAAAGAGCAAATCACACCCAATCTTTGATACTTTTTCACGATCAAGACAATTGTAACGCAAACAGTTCAATCTTGAAGCAAAGATTCGACTAAAGAACTACCAAAGCTCACTAACCAACTCTTAAAATCTATAAAAGACACAACCTTTTAACCTGAAAATTTGTGTACGAATCCAAGATAAAACACAAAAGCTCATGTTTTTATATAAAAAACGCAACTTTTTGTTACTTTTGAACACAAACCGAACACAAACTTTTTCCTATTTCGATGTTTGGCGTGTTGATACCACTTGTAAAGAACAAAGATCACTACTTTATCATACACTACCTTTGCTATACGAATGGTACTCAAACAAGAACAAGAACAAGATGAGAAGGAGTGTGGATCGTATGGAAATATGACTATGAGTATCTATTAGCTTAAAGAAAAGGATAACAAATACAAAACTAAAGCATACACACTCCCACCTTGGCTGTCTAAAGAAGCACACTGGAAAATGGAGTGAGAGCGTGTATTTATGCAATACATGAGACGCCCTAAAGGGCTTTCATTGGGCTTTGAGTGGGCTTTTGTGGTTTGGACAATTACATAGACATTTCTATCATTTAAGCTTAACAAAAGCCCACTACCTAGACTAACTTAACCATACGACACACAAGTTACAATATAACAAATGACCATCACTTTACATTTATAAATTAAATGCTAACACAGAATTTGCCGAATGTCTGGGGATTAACACTCTCGGGCACCCTTTATTTGCTATGCCAGGTTGGCATAATGTTTGTCTAGTTTCGGTTGGATGAGCTTAGTGTTTGCATACCGAATTAGTGTGATTGCTGAATTATTTGCTATGGTCCATATATGCTTATTTACTTTAAACCTATGAACTCACCAGCGTTAGCTGACTTTTAGCATGTTTTTCTCAGGTATTTGAGAATGTGTTTACTGAAGGCAGGGCATGGCAATGGTCATAAGTTTGTTGGAAATATTTTTGCTTATGCGTTGAACTCTGAATTTGGGACTGATTTGTTAAATGGGCTTCATTTTAATTGAATTGAACTTGATGTATGACAATTTAACTTTGGAAATGTAAACTATTTTAAAACGGATTTTAATCCATTCTCTATATCTTTGTGTTGTGATTATCGATTTAGTAGCACCCAAATGTGTATGCTTCCGCAAATCCTGATTTTGGGGGTGTTACAGAATTTTCCCTTAAAAAATTAGCATTAAATGAACTAGTCATAATTATACACATTAGTCATTTTAAACATGGGATGTGATGTTAAACATGAAATGTTTGGTGTCATTGATTGTTAATATTTTAATTATTGAATGTTTAAACAAAAATCCAAGGTTGGTTGTTAGCAAAACTCATTTTTCTTTTATAATTCCTACAATATTAAGTTGAAAGTTTGACCCAATAAATAATATTCATCAATGTCACACGCAAAATATTTAACCACATTTTTAATCCGTTCTCTATATCTTTGTGTTGTGATTATTGATTTAGTAGCACCCAAATGTGTATGCTTCCGCAAATCCTGATTTTGGGGGTGTTACAGAATTTTAATTGAATTGAACTTGATGTATGACAATTTAACTTTGGAAATGTAAACTATTTTAAAATGGATTTTAATCCGTTCTCTATATGTTTGTGTTGTGATTATTGATTTAGTAGCACCTAAATGTGTATGCTTTCGCATATCTTGATTTTGGGGGTGTTACAGAATTTTCCCTTAAAAAATTAGCATTAAATGAACTAGTCATAATTATACACATTAGTCATTTTAAACATGGGATGTGATGTTAAACATGAAATGTTTGGTGTCATTGATTGTTAATATTTTAATTATTGAATGTTTAAACAAAAATCCAAAGGATGGTTGTTAGCAAAACTCATTTTTCTTTTATAATTTCTACAATATTAAGTTGAAAGTTTGACCCAATAAATAATATTCATCAATGTCACACGCAAAATATTTAGCCACATTTTTGCAGCTGTAATTATTTGTCGCTTAAAATTTTCTCGCTATGAACGGATATACATCTAGTTATACTGAAATAAGATATTTTAATTACTGATAGTTGAATGCACTTAATCAAAGACGAAGTAGAGTAGCAATAAGAAGGGTCCGAATTATTTTCCCAAAACTAATAAAGTCATATAACTTAAATAATACTCCTTCCGTCTCAATTTATTTGTCAGGAGAGAGAAAACACAAAGTTTAATAAAAGTGGGGTTACTTTAATTTTCAACCACTAAAATGGAATATTCTTTCACTAGATTCTCTAGTTTTTACTAAATAAGGAAAGTGGACAATTAATTTGAGACATCCATAAAAGGAAATATGGACAATTAAATTGAGACGGAGGGAGTATATAATAACCTTGTGCATGAAACGGTGTCAATCTCCTCTTAATTCTTTTATCGTATAAAGGTTAGAGTCATTTACATATAGTTAGGTTATTATGCTTAAATGTTTTAAAATAAATAGCATACTGATTGGGCCTCTTAGAAGCCCTCCCTAGGGGTGTGCAGCATTCGGGTTTCACTCACAAAAATCGAAACCGAATCAAACCGAAAAAATTAAGCCGAATTTGTAGCCGAACCAAATTTGCTAAAACCGAACCGAACCGAATTAAATATTCGGTTTGCGGTTTGGGTCTGGTTTTGGCAAAATGAAAACCGAACCAAAAACCAAATTCACATAAATATATATATGTTTTTTTCATATTAAGAAAAAACAGTAAAACTCTTTCACGTATAATATAACATTTTTTAAGCTTGAAACTTTTTT
Source organism: Artemisia tridentata subsp. tridentata (assembly GCA_021014915.2). Taxonomy (NCBI): domain Eukaryota; kingdom Viridiplantae; phylum Streptophyta; class Magnoliopsida; order Asterales; family Asteraceae; genus Artemisia; species Artemisia tridentata. The sequence goes on from CP139508.1 coordinate 337,270,148, forward strand.
TTATGCTAAAAATCTATATTTTAACTAAATAAATAATTAAAACTAAGTAATTTGGGTTATTCGATTCGGTTTAATCAAATTTGAATTTGGCTTGGTTCAGTTTTCGGTTTTACTCAGAAAAATATTTAACCGAACTAGCCAAACCGAATAAACCGAACCGATGAACACCCCTAGCTTCAAAATTTTCGAATTTCAACTTATAAGATGATACAAGATATCAATATACTTTTTGGTATAACACAACTTCAGGTTTTTCAGGCTAATGTGAATCGGAATACTAATATAACAATCTCAAAGTCTAGTTAGAATGATACATTTAATAGTTTAAAATTTAAAATCTTTAGAGTTGAACCAGGCTAGGGAAGCAACTTATTATTATTTTTTTTTTTGAAGAGGGGGAGGGGGAGGAGGTCGGTTGGATAACGGAGCATCAAGTAAAAATCAATTTTAAAAAACATACACTTATATTAGTGAAAGTTCATTTCTTTAATTCTAAGCCCTAAAAAACATACACTTATACGTGTGGTGACTCATGCATTTTTAAGTGAGTTTGGAGGTTAAGCGATGATATACAAGTTGACTGTAAATTTATAAACTGTATCCATGTACACATGTAGGGTATGTTTGGCAGCAAGAATTATGGGAGATTATGGGAGCCAAAGATTATCTTTTAAAAAAATAAGTTCTCATCTAAAAAGTAGCCTCGTTTGGCTGAGCAAGATTATTGAAACTCTAGCAAAATAATCTCCTAATTTGGAACGCTCCTCGGACTAACGTTTTAGAAAATCATGTAGATTATAATTTGCAAATTTACAAAGACACCCTTCCTAATACCCACGTTCTATTATAAATCGATAGTAACCCTAGCAGTCTTTCATCTTTCACAACCTCATACATAGCACTCAATCACTCAATTTGTTGGTGGATCAATCGTCTGCACTTGTTGGAGCCTTGGCTCGTAATTCCATCTATTTTTTTCATCTCTCACTTGTGTTAAGCATGTATCATGTTTACATTACTAGCATTGTGTTTTTTAGTTAATTGCATGTTTTTTTTTTTTTTTTTTTCTCTAGTTGGTGATCTGTCTTGATTGGCCTTCTTATCTGTGTGTATGCATGCAAAAACATGTTGACTTCACTAATGAGAACATGTCTAGTTGACTAAATCTGATCAAATAAATATAACAAAGAATAGTTGAAGTGCGATTCTGTTAGTTATTTTAATTGCCATGCAATGTTTGAAACAAGACATGATGTTCTTGTTTATAAGGCATGCTTGACCATATGAAAATTGACGTCGGGGAGAGACGACTACCATTATCAATTGAACACTTCACATGAGCATAAAACTTAAAAAAAAAAAAAAAAAAAAACTGTTAGAATGAAACCTAACTATAGACGAATATCAAATACTTTTCGAACCAAACTATGTCCAACACATATTCATATTCTGTGGTTCATAACTTATCGAAGATTGTACACTCTCTTCAACTTGATGTGTTTCGAAATACTTCCTCATGAGTCACAATGTAGTGACTTGTATTTGCACTTCTCAATTCTTGCTCATTCTTGTTCCATATGTATATATATCTATATATTTTTTACTAATCGTGATTAACGAATTAAGTATACATAAATACGGATAGACATTATTTGCAGTCAACCCCACCCGTGTCATTTTGATTGGAACTAAACACATCATGTTTTGACCCATTATCTAACTCACTTATTTTGACAACTCTACAAAGTGAAGATTTTCTTTATTCAAATGCGCCAAATAAACACTTTGGACTAACACATGTATGAACCTGTTTATTGATTACCTCAAAATAAGCAAGACAAGATAAATACTATTTGGTAGATAAAGGATATCCCAAACCACCTAGAGGTAACTATATATTATGTATGTAAATATTTCTATATTACTTTCAGAATTACTTATTTTGTTTCTTAACTATTTTACCAGGTAAATACTATTTGATAGATAAATGATATCCCGATAGAAACGGATATCTTGTTCCATATTCCAAGACAAGATACCATCAATCTCAGTTTGAATATGAGCCACCAAACAACAAGCAAGAAGCTTTCATCTTAAAGAAACGATGGAAAATACTTGGTGGAATGCCTAAATTTAGCGTGCAAACTCAGATTGATGTTATTATCGCTACATTTGCTTTACATAACTACATCCGTAACAGCTCACAAGAAGACATGATATTTACGGTGATGGAGGACAATCCGGATTATATTCCACGAGATGAACTTCACGATGTTCATAGTCATGAAACGAACAATGAAAACAATTCTGAAGGAGCATCTAACGAGATGAAGCAGATACGTAACGATATTGCTACTTTAATATGGAATGCACATCATGGATGATAATTTAACATCATTTTAACATTGTTTTTATTTTTACATTGATTTTCATGCAATGCTATATATTTATGATTTATATCAATAATTTTATTTACTATTCTTATTCATATTGGGTTTGTTATTTGTATGGCCAATTACGTCATTTTACACTTTTAATCTACAATTACATCTAGTTTGCCAAACACTACTACAAAAAAAAGCTACATTTTTAATCTTTTTCAGCACCTGCATAAGCACCAGCAATTTTTGCCAATCACACCCGTAGTAGTCTCTCAAAATACAATGCCTAGACGCGTACATAAGGCTTACAATGGATCATATATGGATCGGTAATAGTGATATTTTTTACCACGTCTATATCCATTTTTCTTATCTATATTTATATCCATCTAAAATCTTTTCATCAATTTATATCCACTCCATTGAATGGATTAGGTAAATAGTTATCCGTTGGACATCAACAAAGTTCTTCGTTGCGTAGAAAATACTAAGGCCTTGTTTGGTTCATTCTAACCTTGTGTAAATTGTATGTAATTGTAATCTATATTATGTAGGCTGTTTGGTTTGTAGATTGAACGAATATGTTATTCAGATAATATTACGTATGTTGTTTAGTTTCCGTTATACTTGTAATTCAGTCATTCCAATTACATCAAATGATGAAATTTAGATTAGAAAAATGATTGTTGTGCCTACTAATTATGCTTACAAATGTACTTAATGATTTGATTGGTTGATTAAAAAAATGTTTGGTGAAAATTTGGAGATAGAAAATGCATAATACAATTGTACAAGTGATTTATGCATTAGACATGTATTGTAGGTCTAAATAACACTACTCTTTAGATTATATAGAAAGTTGATAGAAATTTTTTAAATTACATTTTAATTCAGAATTTTATACTTTAAAACATCAGTATTTGTAAATCATAAAAATTTTATAAGAATATTAATTGATTTTTTCATTATTGATTTTATTTCTTATTCAATTTGAATATTTTTTTTAATATTATATTACTAATTATTTGCTTATCAAATTTAACTCTTTATTATTATTATTATTATTATTATTATTATAAACATCACTTTATTAGAAACACATAAGATTTACAATTATTATTATTATTATTATTATTATTATTGTTATTATTGTTGTTATTGTTGTTGTTGTTGTTGTTGTTGTTGTAGTTGATGTTATTATTATTGTTATTATTTATTTATTTATTTATTTATTTATTTAAATAAATCATTGCATATTACATTTCATATAATTACAACTAATTCATATTAGAATTATTTTTAACAAACTATAATTTATTAACATTACATTTCATTCGGATCATATGACAATTACTTTTACTGATTAAATTTCTTTTAATAATATTTTGCAAACCAATTCAAACACCCTCTTAAATTTTTAAGAGCGGTAGATCAAGAAGATATCGAGTCACATATCCAGGCATCCGGCTAATAGTCATTTTATTTTTTATTTTCTTCTTTTAACTTTAGGATGTTTCAATATTCAAGTTTCTTTGAACCTCCACAAATTCAGTTTCTCAAAACATATGGATATATATACTAGGCGAGTACCCGTGCATAACAGCGGAAATTTCTAGCAGCAGACAATAAACGATATGCGATATTGTGATGGGTGTTTCGTGTAACGTTCAAAATAGAACGTGAAAATATTAAAATGTAATTGCAAATGGTTGTAACATGCGATAATTCAACAGAAGCAAAAATTCTTAACATGTATCATAGAACATATAAAAATATTTAGTGAAACTGAAAATAAAACATTACATCAATTATGAGATAACTACAATGCACGTTACTCGTCGCGTAAAACTTCTTGGTACACATCATTTGAGGTGTAGAATCCTCCTTTACCGAACTCTTTGGCTGGATTCACTAATACATTTGTAGTTATTATCTATTAAGGCATGGGATTTGACCCAATTAAAAAAAATTTCAGACATAAGAAACTTAACAAAAATATATATACACAGTTCTATAATGCCTTTTGACCAAATTATTTCAGGAAACTTTGTATAATATCTTTGAAGTTAATGCGCCGGAACAATCAACGATTAAAGCACCAATCAATCAACCATTATTAAAGCAATAATCGGAAATAGATTTGTATGTAATGCATTCAATGCGCAGGAACAAGAACAAAAAATGAAACCATGACTAAATAATAAATCGATACAATGTTTTGTGATTGTAAACTTCAAGTTATTCACAACATTATCCCTGCGATTTCAACTATAAATGTCAAAACAATATTTTTAAAAACCATATGATCATTGCACACATTCCAATATTTAATAACTGAGATCGCAAATATAATACACACTAACTTTGATAAATTAGGTGGTTAGAATTAGTTTAGCAATTAATTTCTCACTTAACAGATATTATATTGTCTTCTAGCATAGTATTAGAAAAATACACACGCCATACAAAATAAATTTATAAAGAGAAAGAAAGTTTTAAAGCATAAGTCTTATACATTGTTTAAAACAGAGACCAAATTCTTTCAAGAATACATGGTTGAGTCTTGATTCTAGCCAAATCAACCAAGTTCATCTTAACATATTCCGTCTACCTTGTTTGAAGTGTAGTATCTCCCTTCTTCCTCATTAGGTTCAAAAAAATCGAAATAAGACATAGGATATTCACTATCTCGTTAAAGGCTGGTGAAGCTGTATAGAAACAAACACTAAAAGGAGAAATTAGATGTCGCAATTTAAGATCAAATACAACTGATCAGTCGCAATTTAAGATGAACTATACTCAGCCACAAATATAGAAGGTCGCAATTGAAAAGAATTAACACAAAGAAACCGATTACTATTACAATGCGGCCCAAAATGCATATTGCTCCCTGTTTGAGCATAAGTTGGACATTGCAGTACGAAGAAAACCATTTATGTAATTAAAGACGAATTTAAAGAAAACCAACCTCAAGATCATCAGGATCATTTTTTTTTTCATTTTTCATTTCCATCTCTTCTATTTGACTTGACTTATGAATGTATTAACACATTATGGTTGTTTATATAAGCAATGGAAAAGACCCTTGCCATATATAGTTTTTGAAGTTTCAACTTTACATTATCATTTCTAGCCGTGTACATTTAAAAGATTGAATACATCCCGTTAATAGATTTGTGAGTTTTCCCGCCACGTCCATTCTCATTTCCGGCCGTGTACAATAGGAATCAGACCTTGCATTTTAATGTTCAATACTTTCCGTTAACGTAGTAAATTCCAGCCGTGTTATTAGCAAAATTAAGCCTTGCATTGTAATGTACAATACTTTCCGTTAATGTTCAGTAGTTTAGTTAGCCCTTGCATTGTAATGTTTAATACTTTGCGTTAATGTTGAATAGTTTCCGAAGATAGATTCAGTTTTCAAGGTTTTTCATGATTCAAGATTAGTATGTAAATACATTATATCTAGTTAAGATAAAGGTAAACAGAAATACTTATACATCTTACCAACGACTTTTTTTTTAAGAGTAAACTCCAAAATACATCCCTATGGTTTACCACATTTCGCACCATACATCCCTCTCAAAAAAGTTGCAACATATACATCACTCCGTTAGTAAAAGTTAAACTATATACATCCACGAGGACGAACGGTGCAAATTTTGCGTCGTTAACTTGGACACGTGTCAGTTAAGTAAGGGTATTTCTGTCATTTATCTTTCACAGCAACTTCACCACTCTTTTAATACCTTTTTCACTCAAACCCAAATCATAAACACAAATAAAAAACTCAAACAAAAATACCATAGAAACAAACATAAAAACCTCCTTCCTTTGTGATCTACAGTTCCTTTTCTGAAAACACAAACAAACCCAGGAACATAGATTGAAGAGAAGCGGGAATCCTATTCCCTTAATGGCGACTGCTAAAGATGAAAATGAAACCGGTGATAAAACCAATGTACAAGAACAAGAAGAAAACCCACAAAACCCACAACAACAAGAAGGGGTTAGCAGAAGGTCTGAAATAAAGAATAAACAAAAGATACCCAACAATGATTTCGAATCATCTTACATTGAAGATGATGATGATGGTAGTACTAAAAAGAAAAGAAGAAAGTCTGCTCAAAAGAAGAAACCTATTAATGATGGTTTTAATGAAAAGAGAAGAAGAAAGAAAGCTATTAAAGATGTAAAAGTTGTGGAATATAATGGCAAGGAAGTTAAGATGTCATTGAACAACTGTTGCCATCAGTGTAAAAGGAACGACAAGGAAGAAGTCGTTCGATGTCTTAACTGTTGCCATCAGAAAGAATAAACAAAAGATACCCACCATTAATCCTCTTCAATCTATTTAAACACAAATCAAAATCTCAAACCCAAATAAAAAACACCAAGATCCATCTATTTAAGCTCAAGAACATGTAATTAAAACCTACACACCAACAAACCCAAATCCATCTATTTAAGCTCAAGAACATGTAATTATAACCTACACACCAACAAACCCAATTCACACAACCTCTATTGGTGCTTAATAATGTATATAGACTTGTATATTTTTCTAGCTTGTACTATGTTGATTCTCTCCCTCCCCAACCCAATTTAATTTTGTACAGTTGTGTGTAATCAAAGAAATACTAGTAAAAAGGAGAAGCAAATTCAATAGATTCGGTTCAGGTATACCAAAGATTTGTGTTTTTGATTTGTGTTTATGATTTGGGTTTTAGTGAAAAAGGTATTAAAAGAGTGGTGAAGTAGCTGGGAAAGATAAATGATAGAAATACCCTTACTTAACTGACACGTGTCCAAGTTAACGGCGCAAAATTTGCACCGTTCGTCCTCGTGGATGTATATAGTTTAACTTTTACTAATGGAGTGATGTATATGTTGCAACTTTTTCGAGAGGGATGTATGGTGCGAAATGGGGTAAACCACATGGATGTATTTTGGAGTTTACTCTTTTTTTAATATTTTAAAAATGTGAAATTTAATATGTACAACCCAACTTTGTCTCGGTTCTGCATTGCCCACTGGAGTTTTCATCTCTATTAAAAGATCGAAGCCACAATAAATCAACACTTTTTTTTGGGTGCAAATATATTATTAATATCAAACATCAATTTAAAAATGAGGAAACATTCACTGGCATGGACAAGCCCATCCAGAAACTACAACTTCAATAAACAACAAGACTGTCCAATATCAGTCAAACATAGAAAGTAACTCTGATACACTTAAGGCAAACTCAGAAAACAACTCAATCTCATAGCAGAGATTGATATTCATTCAACTGCATAAATCCCTTTATATGCAGCAGAATAACACCCAATGTTGCACCAAGACTATTGTAATACCCCGTAATTTTCCCGACGTGTTTTATTCAGAGAACCGTCAATTTATTTTGATTGTGGTATTATTTACGAGAAACTAGGAGTATGTATAGTCATTTTGATTGGAAATATTATTCTGAGCCCGATGGCGTTATTCTCGCGACTTGAATCTACCGTTTACTAGCCTAAACTAGCCCCGTTAGCTTATAATGAAAAGAATAGTGAAATAACACTTTAAGCCCCTCGCCTCATTTTTGTTTACAGTCCTTAAGATTTGCAGGGTTGACACTTTTGGCACATTAGGACTATAAAAACCCACTTATAGCTCATTTAGGACTTCATCCTTTTCTCTCCAAACCATAGCCGCAACACACAAGCACCACCACCTCCGACCGCTGTTCTAACGCCACCACCGCCGCCCTATCACTCCATTTCCATCATCCAACACCACCCTACGCCACATATCTCCACGCTTGTAAAGTAAACGTGTGTTCACGCGCCACCTCCGCCCCATGTTTCTTTTGTTTTCGTTGTATACATCGAGGGTAAGGATAGATCGTGAGCCAAAAATGGTCTAGAGACACCGAAACACCCCTCGTGGTAGATCGGTGTTGATCAAAACTAATGGGAAATGAATTTTTGTAATAAAAACGTGAATACAATTTGTGTTATCATCATTTTGTTTCGGTTCGTGTATCGAGAGTTTGGTACCGTGAGCCGTGACTATTGTCGAGCTTATAAGAGCTTTTCAAGCTTATTTTTAAGCTTATTATGGTTTTTGATTTATTTTCTTCTTTTGTTCTTGGTTGTACTCGTTTGGGCCGAAAACCCATCTAGGGTTTAGATTAAATTCAAAATTTGAAATTTGTTTTGAGTTTGGACAAAGTTAACTTGGTTGCGGGATTGGAGCCGTGACCTCCTTGTGGTCCTTTGTTTGTTGCTGTGCGTTCCGGTTGTGGTATGTGAAATGGTGTCCTTGTATTTGTAATCTTGTCGAGGGTGTTTGAAACTTGATCAAATTGGTTGTTAACGAGCCATAGGTTTAGTGGTGTGTGATGATATGTGATTGACATTGGACTTGAGAATTATACTTGTGATTGTTTTGCGCGACGTCGAGTGCCACCAAGACTTTGTAGTTTCGGTGTGGTATCGACAAGCCGAAAAATGGATATTAGACTTGTATTTGGACTCGTGGATATTATTGTTCTGTTTGACCTGAGTATATTAAGACTCGGAATGGTGACTCGGAACGTAAAGTGACTCGATATATATATTGTGTAGAACTGAAAATGGTAAAAATAAAAAGTGAAGTGTTAATAATAATAATAACTTGAAAGTATTATTTAACAAATTACTTTGTTATTAAATACTTTGGAACTTAAAAGGGAAAGTATTAAATAAAATAAAAATGAAAATATGTACGAATTATTAAGCATTCCGAAGGCATGCTTATCGAGGAATACCACTTAGATTAATTGTGGGACTTATTATTGAATGTTTGGTAGTCGGAATTACTTGGGAATAAATGGTAACAGTTATTACTTTAACACGTTGGTAAACTTATAAATTGTTCGACATGGTAACGTTTCATTAGGGGACGAGCCATGGCGAATTAATGTTTTATTATATAAAACATATAAGAATTATAACTTAATGGGATGTTTGGGAAAAATACCGACGACTTCCAATCTATTCACTTGATTTGGGTGTGTTTGATTTGTGTGATTTATTTGGTTTGACCCCATCGTTTCGTCCTGAGTTCTGTATCATTTTCTCTTCAATTTCGTTTATTTATTCTTCTTTTGGCGTGCGTACTCTTGAGTCGTGTCTTCCCTCCGTCAAACGAATGATGATACCCACTTATAATAAAGGCTAATAATAGAATTTTTTTGGAAATAGAAACGGTTAACCATTGGGAATCTTTGTAGACCTAGTTTATTGTTGAGGATGTCGTATTAAGACAAGTCTTATACGTATTAGGTTGCGCCGTTCCCGTACTATTATACCAGCCTCCTGGACACCATTGTGATTAGCTAGATGCCAGTTGTGTCAGTTTTGGATAGTTGCATTGCTGTGGCTAAGGTGAGTTCACGGCCCCTACTTTTACTGGTTTTATAACTGTTTTGGGAGAGAATACATGCTCGTTTTTAACTAAACTCAATGGTTGTTTATTTGGTTAAGTAAGTAGTTTACTTAAGACTTGACTATTTGGTTGAAATATTTGATTTGGTTATTTGAATGCATTATGTTGTTGTCTGTTGCATATGTGATTATTTCCTCATGGACCTGGTATGTTTTGGGGCAAGATATATGCAAAAACTGTTTATTGATTAGACCTGAAATTGTGTTTGTGGTTATGAAACTGTTACGCGAGCTGGCTATGAATTGTGTTATACGTGCTGCAATAGTGCAGGGTTATTGTTATGAGCTGCAATAGTGCATGATTATTATTATGCGTGCTGCAATAGTGCAGGGTATTACTATACGGTGTACCTATAGCGGATTATTGTTATGATATGAGACACTCCTTGAGTGCGGCTCATGTGTTTGGTTCATGAATTAGCCAGCGTAACAGTTAAATTTGCGTGACACTATATGAGTGTAGTATCGGTATGATTGATTATGGTTCAAGATGTTTTGATTATGATATTATTTGCGGATTTGGTTTTGGAACTGTGATTTATGCGGTGTGAGCCTACGTTGAATTTGATTTGTTTGTGAATGATGATTTGAACTCGAAAGCCTTGTGGTTCAACCATATTGTTTTAAATTAAAACCTATGAACTCACCAACCTCGTGTTGACACTTTAGCGTGTATTCTCAGGTTTAAGGCGATAGCTCACTTCTGGAGGCGCTTGGCAAGGGGCATGGTCATAGACTACTCTGATAACTAATTGGGACCGCTTTATTATTATGGGCTTGTATTCCGCACTATAGTTTGAATGATGTAAACTTAATGTTTTGATAATGAAATTTTCTTCTAAATGGTTAAGGTAAAACTGTTCTTTTTACCTTGTGTTGTGATACCAATTTAGTAGCACCCCAGTGACATGTATGCTTCCGCTAGACCCGATTTTGGGGGTGTTACAGATTGGTATCAGAGCCAGGTTATAGAGAACTGGGTATATTTTTAAAACCTAGACTATAACCAATTTTGTGAAAACTTAACTCTATGACCGCCACGTGCCTGCCTACCAAGCCGAAGCCTTATTGGTGATTTTGTTTGATGGTATATGTGATTAGACGTTTGATGGTATATGTGACGAGATAATTGATATATTTAATGAGATGTGTGCCTGACTATTGGATAATGTATATCCGCCTGTTTTAGTTGTTCACTATAAGCATTTCCCTATGCTTATGCACGCACTGAACCTGTCACAGAGTTACGCTATTTCCTGGTGTAATCTCATTATTTGATTTCGAGTTTGTACACTCGTCGTGGTTTTTTGGAATGATTTTGGATGTAAGGGACATATTACTAGTATAACTAGGCTGAGTATTTCAAAATTCATTGAACCTCGGGTGAATATAGACTGATCACCTATATTCAACCAGGGACAGTGGGACATAGCCTGATCACCTATGTCTGACTCAGAGGTGAATTTTGCGATATTGGGAGTAGTTATAATGGAATTATGTTCGGGTTGGTCTTTGATTTTTGAAATGGTAAAGTTTTGGCGTGTGTATACGAGCACTGAATATCACGAAAGTCTGCCCTTGCACACGACACACTGACATCACACCTCGTAAACCGTAGTACTCCTGGCACCGCTATACGTCTCCGTTTATATGGAATTCCTGTTTGTCGCCGTCTAATCATGTTTTGCATCAGGACGGGCTAGACCCGATTGTCACCGTTTAAATCCGAGTTGCTTATTTGTAACTCCTTGAAATTGTAATAAGCCCATTTGAGCTTATTGGAGTGTTTGGATTTGATTTTGGCTACGTTTGTATTTGATTTTGGCTACGTTTGGATTTGGTTTTGGTTATGTTAGATTTGGTTTTGGCTATGTCTGAATTTGGATCACTGGATTTTGTGATTTTGGACCTCATTCCGGATTTGGAATTGGTATTCGGCCTTATTTTGTTGTGGTCTTGTTACAGTCGCCTCTACCCTAAGCCTTGTGCTCAATCGATGTTGTTCAATCGAAGTTGTTCAATCAATGTTGTACCTCCCGCTTTAAGTACTATGTACATTACTGATTCAACCGACGGATTGCTAGTAGCAATCAACATCTTCCCTCAGAGTTATACTATGAACTCGCTAAACTCTCCATTTGGCAGAGATTCCACGCCCAACAGAAATTTTAAGACCTTAAGGAGTAACCTGAACCGCGTTCCTTGGGACAACCACCTAACTTTTCTCTCGTCCCTCGAGAATACCAGTTATCTTTGCTACCGTCTTATAGGATAATAAACTGTTTTGCCATTAATTTACAAACTGCCTTTTATTTTTTTTACAGACCATTTTGCGGTCATCCTACAAAATGTTTTACTGCTATTTCACGAAAATCAAAATGTTAATACAAATATCGTCTAAAAAACATTATTTATATTTTACGATCTTTTCTATATTTTGTTAACGACAATTATAAACTTTATTTTAGCAAAACATACATATAGTTAAGTCTTTTACATATATAGTCACAAGTCTTTCATAAACACAAAGTTAAAACATCACCTAACTATTATATACATTTTACAAGTTCACTTTCATATACATTTTAATCTAAAAATGGAAATGTACTATGACATCATGGCATGCATCATCTTTGAGATCTTTGGAAGATTTTGAAGATAATTGGAAGATATCATGAATATCTTGTTTAGATCTTTACTCAATGAATCCTTGTAAAGACATGGAAATATTTTGGTTAGATTTGATAAAGATTTTTGGAGATTTACTGTCAGGTCCCCGCGGAACCAAACAGGTACACGGACGGAACCCTGTATTTGGTTCCGTCCCATCCGTGGCTTGCTAAGGATTTTTGCCTATAAATAGCAAGCCACTCCATGTTGTTTCCTCATCAATTACAAGCATAAACAACATCATACATTTTTTCATTCATATCTAACTCATTCATATTTCATATTTCATTTTAGTGAACTTCTTTGTAGCAAGAAGATCAAAGCATTACAAGGTTCAACAAAGTGTTGTAAGGCTTGTTAGTTAGTCATTGTGTGAATTGTTGTTGTTCACACATCATTGTTTGTACCAAACAATCATAAATCATCTATAGTGATCGGTTAGTATTTTAGTCCTCAAAATACATAATGTGACGGGAGTGGTTGTACCCTTGTAAAAGAACTCGACATCTAGATTTGTGTCGGAAATATTGTGTAAGCGACATGTAAAGGTTTTCTCCGCCGGTTAAAGGAGCTTGTTGATTAGTGAAGAAAAACTCTCGAGTTGGAAACTCGGAGAGTGGAGTAGGGCAAGGAAAAAGAGTCCTTGTAGACCGAACTACTATAAACAATCGTGTTGTGGTTTGATTGTTTCTTTCTTTACTTGCATATTATTTATTGTTTGTTATTTACATTAGTTGATATTCACACAAAGTACTCAAAGCAAATAAATTTTAAAATGGTAAAACTATTTAACCCCCCTTCTAGTTTTCAACAATTGGCATCAAGAGCTACGTTACTCAAGATTTTTAAAATATACTGTATTTTAAAACTTGGAACGATCCATGGATTTTGAAAACTTCAAAGAAGGGCAATCTATGCAAAGACCACTACTATTTGAACCAAATGGTTTTATCTATTGAAAAAACCTCTTTGAAACTTATGTGAAATCAAAAGACATAGATCTATGGTATATTATTATAGAAGGTGATCATAAAGCTATAATAAAAGATATCACAAGTGGTTGGGATGAGGATACTTCACTTGCTCGTCATAGTGATGAGCAAAAGAAGTTGATTGCTAAAAATAATGAGGCAAAAATGATGCTTTACAATGCTCTACCTAAAAAGGAGTATGAAAGAGTCTTTATGTGCAAAACCGCAAAGGAAATTTGGCAATCTTTAATAATCACTCATCAAGGAAACTCACAAGTCAAGGATAACAAAATTGATCTTCTTGTTCAACAATATGAACAATTTGTTATCCCTGAAGATGAGATCATTGATAGTGCATTTGCTAGGTTTAATACTATCATTACTTCTCTTAAAGCACTTGATGAATCTTTTTGCAGTAAGAATTTTGTCAGGAAATTCCTTAGAGCACTCCATCTGAAGTGGAGAGCAAAAGTGACGGCCATGGAAGAATCTAAAGATCAAGCACTTGATGAATCTTTTTGCAGTAAGAATTTTGTCAGGAAATTCCTTAGAGCACTCCATCTGAAGTGGAGAGCAAAAGTGACGGCCATGGAAGAATCTAAAGATCTTTCAAGCATGTCACTTGACGAGCTAATTGGAAATCTCAAAGTTCATGAAATGGTAATGGAAAAAGATTTGGAAATAGTTAAGGGTAAAAAGGAAAAAGTAAAATCCATTGCCTTAAAAGCTAAAGTAGACTTAAGTGATGACGAAGAATCTAGTTCGGGTAGTGAAGATGAAGAATATGCCATGGCCGTAAGAGATTTCAAGAAGTTTTTTAGAAGACGAGGAAAGTTCATAAGACAACCTTGAGAAGACAAGAAATCCTTTCGGAAGTATCGTGATGACAAGAAAGGAAAAGGTGAAAGAAAATGTTTTAGATGTGGAGATACAAGTCATCTAATAGGAGATTGTCCCAAGCCACCCAAGAATAAGAATCAAAGATATTTTGTAAGTGGTGCATGGAGTGAGAGTGAAGATGATGACGAAGAACCAAAGAATGATAAAATTGCTCTCATGGCTCAAGACTCAAACGAGGTACACTCTGACTTATCTTATTATTCTATTGATGACGACACCTTGCAAAAGGAATATAACAAACTATGTAAACTTAGCTTAACAATCATAAACAAAAACAAGTTTTTGAAAACTAAAAAGGAATTTTTAGAAAATGAAGTTTATTAGTTAAAAGAAAACGCTAAACGATTAGAAAAGAGTAAAGCTATTGACGAGGGAGTATATCATGTCAAGAGCTTAAACTTGAATTAGAGAAACTTAAAATCACACAGGACGCACTTATAAAACAAAACTCTAAATTCAAAAGATTTGACAAAAATATTTGGTGTGTGGATGAAATAATGAGAATCCAAAAATTACCACATGATAAAACTGGACTAGGATTTATGAAATTAGGAGATTTGAGTAGTCTAAAGAAACAAGCCGAAAAAGTACAAGAAACTGTTCCAACAGTCTTAGAAACCCACGGACCAGACGGAACCAAATCTTTGGTTCCGCCTGTGGAAGAGAAAGGTTCCGTAGGTACTATAGCAGAACAGAAAGCCTGTATATCGGCTCGTACAGAGTTCGTTAAAGTCACAAAGAAATCTAATGCTAGTTCAACTGAAACTAAACAAAAACCAGCTATTACTATAGGAGTAGGACTTGCTAAGAATGAGTTTAGAGCTAAAACTACTCAACAAAGGCCTAAGACAACTATTCCCAAACGCCCCTTTCCAAAAAAGCAACTACAACACGCAACCTAATTATCAAAATGGTTGGAACCAAAACTTTCCTAGGCATTATCAAAGTCCTAACTACATGCCATGGAACTCATATCCACCATTCCCATACATGAATCAAGTTAATGGGATGTTTAACCAAAATGGACCCATGAGATATTGGGGACCAAATGCTTGAGTTTTTATATAACTTAGGTATGCTTGAAAGTTGGTTGGAACCAGATAAGTGGATTAAAGATAGTGGTTGTTCTAGACATATGACGAGAAACAAGAGTCTCTTCTTAACCTATCATGAATATGACAGAGGTAATGTTACTTTTGGTAGCAAATTGAAAAGCAAAATCATTGGAAAATGTACTATCTCTCATGACTCTCTCTCTCTATTGATGATGTTGCTCATGTTGATAATCTAGGATTTAACTTG
Source organism: Artemisia tridentata subsp. tridentata (assembly GCA_021014915.2). Classification (NCBI taxonomy): domain Eukaryota; kingdom Viridiplantae; phylum Streptophyta; class Magnoliopsida; order Asterales; family Asteraceae; genus Artemisia; species Artemisia tridentata. The sequence continues at coordinate 337,285,847 of CP139508.1, forward strand.
CTTAGCATTAGCCAACTATGCCGTAAAAAGTATAATGTCCTCTTTAGTGAAAACGAAAGTAAAATACTAAAAGACGGTATAACCATAGCTAAAGGAGTTTTGAAAAACAACGTATATGTTATGAAAATAGATAAAATATCTAAAGATAAACTTTTCCTCACCTCTCTAGGTAATACCTCAACTCTTTGGCATAGACGCTTAGGCCACGCAAATATGAGACTCATTCAATCTCTATCCTCAAAAGACCTCGTTAGGAACTTACCCAAGTTGAAATATGACCAACACTTTTGTGATGCTTGCAAAATTGGAAAACAAGTTCATAGTAGCTATAAGGTTAAAAATATGGTGTCTACATCTAGGTGTCTAGAACTTTTGCATATGGATTTATTTGGTCCATCCGCTATACAAAGTTAGGGAGGAAACTTCTACACTTTGGTCATAGTAGATGGTTATTCAAGATACACTTGGAGAAATTTTTTGAAAAGTAAAAACGAAGCTTTTGATAAATTTGAAATTCTTAGTAAGAAAATTCAAAATCAACTAGGAAGTAGCATTGTGTCAATTAGAACGGATCATGGTTGTGAATTTGATAATGAAACACAATTTGGAGCTTTTTGTGATGCTAATGGCATAACACATAATTTTTTAGCTTCTCGTACTCCTCAGTCAAACGATGTAGTAGAACGTAAAAACCGATCTCTCCAAGAGATGAGTAGAACAATGCTTAATGAACAAAACATACCACAAGTTTTTTGGTGTAACGCCGTTGACACATCTACCTATATTTTAAATAGAGTTTTAATAAGACCATTTTTGAATAAAACTCCATATGAACTATATAGAGGCAAAAATCCTACATTAGGCTACATTAGAGTTTTTGAAAGCAAGTGCTTTATTCTAAATACTAAGGATTATCTCATCAAATTTGACCTAAAGTCTTATGAAGGTGTATTCCTTGGATATTCTCAAAATAGCAAAGCTTATATTGTTTTAAATAAAGAAACCTTAAGAGTTGAGGAATCGTTAAACGTAACATTTGACGAAAGTCCACCTCCCTTTAAGACATCACCTTTGGTAGATGATGACTTAGTTGAAAGTCAACTTGTCAAAAATAAAGAGAATATAAATAATGACAAGGAAGATGAACTAATAAACAAAGAAATTGTCAATATCAAAGAACCTAAAGGTCATCCATTAGATAGTGTCATAGGAAATATTAATGAAAGAACCTTAAGATCGAAAGTCCAAAATCAAAGTAACTTCTTTTGTTTTGTTTCAACCATTGAACTTAAAAATATAAACGAAGCTATAAAAGATAAATCTTGGGTCATTGCTATGCAAGAAGAGTTAAATCAATTTGTTAGAAATGATGTCTGGACATTAGTTCCTCACCAAAAAGTCAAACGATAATTGGAACAAAATGGGTCTTTCGAAATAAAATGGATGAACATGGTGTAGTGTCTAGAAACAAAGCTAGGCTAGTAGCATAAGGTTATAATCAACAAGAAGGCATTGACTACGATGAAACTTTTGCTCCGGTTGCTAGGCTCAAGTCTATTAGAATTTTACTTGCATATGTATGTGCACATGATTTCAAACTTTTTCAAATGGATGTCAAAAGTGCATTTTTAAATGGCTTTATAAATGAAGAAGTGTATGTCTCTCAACTTTCGGGTTTCACCGATTTGGAAAAACCAAATCATGTTTACAAATTTAAAAAGGCTTTATACGGACTTAAGCAAGCACCAAAAGCTTGGTATGATCGACTTAAAACATTCTTAGTTGACCATAAGTACACCATGGGTTTAGTAGATAACACTCTCTTCACCAAGAAAAAGGATTCACATATTATCATTGTCCAAATATATGTGGATGACATCATATTCGGATCAACTTGTCAAGAGTTATGTGATGATTTCTCAAAAATCATGCATGACGAGTTTGAGATGAGTATGATGGGAGAACTAAACTTTTTCTTAGGTCTTCAAATAAAACAATTAGATGATGGGATATTCTTTAACCAATCTAAATACATAAAAGACATGCTTAAGAAATTTGGTCTTGAAGACTCTAAAACGCCTATGTCCTCGGAAACCAAACTCACCAAGGATGAAGAAGGTGAATCTGTAGATAACACTAAATATAGAGGAATGATTGGTAGTCTACTCTATCTCACGGCTAGTAGACCCGACATTATGTTTAGTGTTTGTCTATGTGCTCGCTTTCAAGAAGATCCAAAAACATCACATCTTGAAGCCGTAAAACGAATTTTTAGATATATAAAAGGTACTACACATCTAGGATTATGGTATCCCAAAGGAATGGGAGTAGAAAACATAGTGTATGCCGACTCGGACCATGCCGGTGACTATGTTGATAGAAAAAACACAAGTGGTATTTGTACTTTTGTTGGACATTGTCTTACCTCATGGTTCTCTAAGAAACAAACGGCTCTCGCTATCTCAACAACCGAAGCCGAATATGTATCAGCCGAAAAAGCATATCAATAAGATCTTTGGATGAAGCAAGCTCTTGTCGACTACGGAATTCGACTTAACGACATCTCCATTCTTTGCGACAACAAAGGAGCTATCGATCTCAGTTAAAATCCAGTTCAACATGCTCGAACTAAACACATCGAAATCCGTCATCATTTCCTTCGCGACAATGTTCAAAAAGGAAACATCTCTATCGAGAAAGTATCCTCAGAATATTACAGTGCCGATATTCTAACTAAACCTCTTAACCACGAACCATTTAATCTTCTTAGACTTGGATTTGGACTAATGGAACATAATTTGTTGTTAAAATCTTAGCTTAAACCTTAGCTTGACCAAACAAGACAAAACTGACCAAAACCAAAACTGGTCCCAAGGAACCCTTCGACAATAAGGACGGAACCAAATATTTGGTTCCGCCCCATCCGTGGGTTCCTGGGCCAGTTTTTGAATATATTAAACAAACACTCCTTTCTCTTACCCAAAACACACAATAACCTCAAACTCATCCATAACACATTACACTCTAAATTTAGGCATCTCCTTCAACCAATTTGTGCTCCAATCAACACTGTAAGTTTCCCAACTACATTTACACTCCTGATCCTGAGCCTAGGGCTTCTATTTTTTGCACAAAACCAAAAATTGGGGATTATTCATCATTTTGATAAATCATGAAGTACACTTGTTAAATTACATAACTAATTATGTTTCCCTTAGTTAGAAATTGCATATTGTAAGACTTTATCATAATTTACTAAAAGCCCCATGTCAAATTTTTGTAAAAAACTTCTCACAATTAGGACAAATATTTTTTCACATTGTTCATACAAATAAAAATGTTATGTTTAAAACATCATTTGCATAATGTCTCTTGAATGCTAAAGGAAGTACATAACTAATATGTATTTTCGGGTACATTCAATCGAAGCTACATTAAATTAGGAGCGTTTGGGTTGTCTCTCGTTTTGTTACAAAATTTGCTAAAATAAATTCTTTTTATGCATTAAAAGGAGTCGAGATAACCGCACCTCAACATTGTCCTCATATAGGCACACACTAGAACATTATATCTAAATTCTCGTTAGTTTCGACTAAAGTATGTAATTTTTGTATCTAGGATCAATCATGCCTCCCGCAACTTTCTATGACCACAAAGACACTCTAAACTACCTTCCCAAACATCACAAAACTAAGGGTCTTACTCCGGCTCAAGTCAAAATCTTTAAGGCTCTAGAAAAACGTTACGTTCATGAGGGTAGAACCATTGACCCATCCTTTCTAGAAGGCACAAACATTCGTCAAGAACTTGCAACCATTCGCTTTGATGGTCTCTTAGACATCAATGAACAAATTTGTCCTAGATTTGTCTTAGAATTCTATGCTAGTGTAATTCTCACAACCAATAATTATGGTCTCATGTCAATCCAATTCAAAGTAAACCAAAATGACTTCAACATACCTCTCAATCAATTTGCGGAAGTCCTTGGAATTCCATGTGAAGGTACATGCCTTTACTCGGATAAATGGTCCCTATCAATCCTTAACTCAATCGTTGATCGTATGCCTCCATACGACACTCCTCTAGTTGCCAAAGAAATAATCCGAGAACATCTTTTCCTTACAAGAACTTTAAACACCTGAACAACCCGCACGGGTAATGAAATCAACCGAGACCCATTCAAGAAATGGGAAGAAATCCTTAGGGCTAATGTCTTGTGTACCATAGGTAATCGTGATCACATCAATGCTTGTCTTTGTTACATGCTTTATAGCTTGTCAACCCACCAACCTTTCAACTTAGCCTATTATGTTGCCAAAAGGATGGCTGACATACCCATGCTAGGAACCACCGCTCTTCCCTACGGGATGCTTCTCACCCGTCTCTTTAGAGCCTTTGCACCCATTCCACCCAATGCTAAAGGGTTTTGTCCTGACTACTCTCTTGTTGATCACATCTTTGTGCCATTAAGTGATAAGAGTGTAGCAAAGACTCAAGGAAAACGTCCTCATCCTCCAACTTCCTCATCATCATCATCAATGAGCGAGGATGATGAACTTCCCAACTCTAGGCTTCCTCCTCTTGACTACTTCCAACAACTTCTGGTCATTGAAAATTCATCAAAAGAATTCAAGCAAACAAAAGGAATGTTCAAGTGCATTGGAAGATTCCTCACCAAGATCAACAAGAAATTGGATAGGCAATGAAAGGTTTTATGAGTGTTTGGTACATTTGCTCCAAAACAATGATGTTTGATGTATTTGTCTTTTCTTAGGATGACAACTTAACTTTGAACGATTATGTGAACTAACCTTGTCTTGCAGGTAGATAACATCTTGATGTTATCATTTTTCCATTTTTTTCACATTATTAGTGAAATTATTAGCCCCTGCTTGATCTATGCCCTTACATGTGTTAATACTTGTTTTATTGTTATTTTCTAATCACAACTAATTAATTACACATGTTCTAAATTTTTTTTCGAGATTTGAACGGGGTTCGGGGGGTCAAATTTGCCCTCTGTTTACTTTTTTGGCCTGGCGGATGGGACGGCACCAAAAATTTGGTTCCGTCCGTCCAAAATTTTGGTTCCGTCAAAATTAGCCTGATGGATCAGGCGGAACCAAACTCATGGTTCTGCCCGTGTTGTCGATTGGTTCCGCCAGCCAACAACTAATTTTTTTTTAAATTTTCATTTAATCCCGCACTCTAGATCACTCATTCTTGTTACTAGGATACTTTTACTGCTATTCCCTCATATTAAGATCATCTTAGCTCACTTAGACCAATAGGAAAAACATTTCCCACCAAAATTTGAAATTTCAAAAATCCACTCAAGTTACCTTTCTCCATAAAGCAAGGATCCCTAAATTTGGTTCTTTGCTATCCGTGGGTCACTGACATCAAAGATCTTGCACTGATTGCAATGCATTAACTGCATATCCTTCCTCTTTCATTCAACTCAACCCCATTGGGTTGACTTTGATGATTAGACAAGCCTCTTTACCATTTCCAAATCATTAGAAACTGTGACAAACGATAATCTTCCAACCAATATTTTAATAATAAATGTTAATTTATTATTACCTAACTGTTTAAATTGAGCATTCATGAGCTTGCATAACTAAATTGGGAAGCAAACCCGCATACTATAGCTTACAGTAACTCATTCCATTGACTATTTTATCAGAAGTATGTGAATAATTCATTTTCTGACTATTACTGAGTATTTACATACCACAACGGGAAATATCTCACACACAACACCACATGCATACCAACATGAATCTAGTAATGGCATAAACCTGTGTTTATTAACCAGTAACCGAAACAGTGTTTTTATATAATTATTATAAACACACACTCCAAAGACGTTATTGATCGTGCTCACGACGACCCAGGAAACACCAATTTAACCGGAGCTCAGCAAAAACACGGGGAACGCTTAAATCCCTGCGAGTGCTACAAAACCAAAAACATTTCACAACTCACCTTTATTTAAACTAACACTCACCTTTTTATTACTTGCCTACACTTTTAATTTAAAACTAAATAAAACAAAATAAAAATCAAAAACAATATATATATATATATATATATATATATATATATATATATATATATATATATATATATATATATATATATATTATATATATATATATATATAAAACGATAAACGTTTTATCTCTCACTTAACCACACAAATTCACTATCGTCTCTCCCTTCTCTCTCTCTCTCTTCTGCGTCTTCATCCCTACCATCTGGTAAACCCAGATCTGATCCAAATCAATGACAACAAAACTACAAAATCGGTCCCTAGCATCGCAGTCTGATCCCGTTTTTGTCTAAACCCTCGAAGTCAACGAATCCCACCAAGAAGATGATGGAGATGAGGGCGATGGTATCCTTTTTGGGCTATAGATCGACTGATAACGGGGATAGGAGGGTCAAACACTCAGTATTTAATTTTTTTTATAACCGTAGTCGATTCACAGCAAGTCCACACACACCCAAGATTTATCAAAAACGAATTCATAGTTGGTATACTAAGTGCAAACATTTTCTGTGTCGAAAGGGGGTGTGGATTGCTTGCTTGAATCGGATTGGGGTTCCTTTTGATTCTCTTGATCTCTTTGTTAACCGACTTCAATTATCTTGTAAGGATTCTGAATTTGTTGTTTTTCTTTATTCTTTCGAACCTACGAATAATATGTGTTTCATTTACATGTTGTTGATGTTTGATAATCTTCTCGAATAGTATTGTTAAAATGATTGTTGTAAGTAAATGGTATGCGTAAAGGCGAAAAATTATAAAGTTGGTTTTGATAAATTGAATCGGTCATAAACTATTTGTGGTAAATTAGTTAAACTTGTTATTGATGAATCGGTTTGGGAAAGATTTGGCTATTAAACATTGTGTTAAAGTCTTGTGTGGTAAGGTTTTGAACCGAGTCGAAAACCAGCTTTTAGTATGGCTCGAAAATGGAAGTTAAAATGGTTTGCGTTGGTTTAGTTAAGCCAAAAAGGACTGAGTCAGTTTGAAAGTCTTCGCACAAGTGCGCTGTTCGTAACACTTAGATTTGTGTCGTGTTGGTTAGGTTACTTTAGTGCCGGTCATGCACTTGTTGAGTCGGAAAGTGGTTTAAACTTAGCCGTGTTTCAGTTGGGACAATAAATGGTTAAGATCATATGCTCTAAACAATATGCCGAAGTCAAAACGATCTTGGTAATACCCCTTGTACAGTGTCAAAGTGAAACAAGTCTGTTTACCATTTTTTTCTTGTTATTTCTTTGAAAGATTCGACTTGGGCCAAGCCCATAGCCAAACATATTTTTAACCATTTTCGGTAATGAGCCAAGCCCAACATATACAAAACTTCTTGATTTATTTTGGGCCGAAGCCCACACAATTAAATACTTACAAACCGAAAGTGGGCCACAGCCTATCCACGCCTAAAAAAGTAATGGAAGTAAATAATGTTAACTTTTACCTATGCCGACCTTTTTCACACTCGAGCTATTCCGCGGCTCACGTCACAATTGTATTGATAAAATTATCACGACACGTCCTATATCAACATATAAAACATGCTTTATCACCTAATACTCTCTAAATGTATTTCCCAAAACTATAAGACGCTTTACAAAAACTAAATGTACTATATAAGCTATTTAAGTTATACGTTCTTGAAACAGAAACTCTATAAAAAACGAATTAAAGTTTTATAAACTTACAAAAACAACTACCACTTAGACGAATATTTTCACGTAAAACAACAAGCGCGTATACACGGGTCATGCTGTAGCATCCGGTAAATTTCCACTGTAATTTGTAACAGTTAATCATATATTAATTACCGTTACTGTTCTGTTAACCATTTTATTGGGAAAATTTTGAATTTTTGTTTATTATATTATAATAACACGAACACGTTAATACGTGATTCACCAAATATCGGAACGAGCTCACACGCGGACCACGAAAACCCAACACACCCACAAACAGCCAAACGGACCAATAATTAATCTCAGCCCAACACCCTAGTTTGTTATTATTCATCCAGGCCCAACCCAAAACCCCTTAAACTTAAGTATTTCATTCGACCAACTAGCCTAAGCTTTACCTCGTTTTCTCTCGAATTCGAAACACACAATATTCGATATTTAGTACCATTCAAATCTCCTCCCACCAAAGAATGAGTATGTTGAATCCCAACTCTAAATTCCAATATTTGATACGTGAACGAAGGCCAAAGTGAATCACCTTTCACACACCCATTCGGATTCAATAAATATTCACCATTTAACCAATTCGAACTAAACTCAATTCACTTAGCTCATCATTTTTTTAAATGATCAAAGATGAGCTAAGAACCTTGTTTCTCACCTTCTAAGCCAATATCACACGATACAATATTAATTTGGACCCTTTGAGATGTATGTCGACATGTATTTCATTTCCAAATCAGCCCAAATCGAGTCCTAAACTCACAACACCCTAATACTCCTCACAATATCTTCTTAAAATCCATGTTCTTACACAATCTCTGTCAAGAATCTAATGAGTGAATCCCCTTGAACCTAAAAAGAAAGATGTCGACATGTATATACTTGTGTATAAATCGACATACACAAAAATCCCTTACACCCCCCACTTGATTCTTACACATTGGACTTTCAAGACCTTTTTATTCTCCTTGTCTCCCTCAACTTACTGCCAAAGATCTCAGACAAATCCTTACTTATTCTTAAAAGTAGTATATATCGATATATACATATGCATGCACATATTTTACTTTCTATTAATTCCTTTTCACACTTAAGAAGATATCACTCATTTCATTCCATTTGTTCTCTATCGAGAGTCCCCAAGGAAGAACAGAACCAATTTTTATTTCCATTAATCCCAATTTCCAAGTCGCAAGTTCCATTTTGAAACCGTGATTTATGGTATATCGAGTTACTTGATTTCCTAACCAAGTTCTAGATCACTTTTCACATTAACTCTCACCATCTTGGAGTTTGTAAGTCTCACAAACTAATTTCTATACTTTCTAACTGATTTTTAAGTTCCCATGCATCTCATATATATTTTTTTCGAACGTATATGGTTCTTTCAATTTTTACGTCTCGTATTAATTATTTTTAGAAAAACTTGGTTGCCTCCTTTTATGGAAGGCTAGGAAAACAAGTTTTCACACTCACACAACATTCACATACTCATTTTTATGCATTACGAACTCCCTTTTTAAGTTCTTATCACACGTATAACTTACACTCAAAAATATATTCTAAGTCTTTTTCATCATTGTAAATGCTCACTGTCGACTTAAATTGTACTTGTAAAAACTAATTCGAACACATAACGTATTACTCTTATTACTTGAATCAATTCTTAATATACTCAACTAACAATTTCGTGTTTGGAGTTTCCTATGATAAGCTCTTAAAAGCTTCTTAAAATAGCCAAAGCTTAAGCCACTCAAAACTGCCAAAATTACATATAAGTTTCGACATGGGCTTAAAAGCCCATTAAACTAAAATTAAGCTAACCGTATAAGCTGGAACCAAAAGCTCTTTTGAGATGATTTTATAACATTAAAAATGAGTCCAAGAACAAGCCCAACTTGTCTTAAAGCCCACGGATCTTAAAACGTTATTGGGCCTTAAGATTAACTCGTTAAGGTCCAATAAGAGAAAAATAAGCCATTTTAGCAAATAAGCAGTTGATTTAAACTTAAATAAGCTTTATTAAGCTACTGAAACTTTCGGATAAATTTTCCCCATTTTCTTTGTAATTTTGGACTAAATTTGCAAATAGTTTCAACTAGAAGGACTAAAACTGCCAACTTCACCAAACTATGACCAAAAACGTAAATCCAGTAAACTGAGGGTAGAAAATGCTAAAAACAGTAAGTTGGAGGTTTAGAATGTAAAGTTTGACCATTTTGGACTAAAAATATAACCGAGGACTAACGATGCAACGCTAACTCCGTTAGGGTAGAAAATGTAAAAACTGTAAAAGTTCAATGACCTACTGTAACTTTATTTCATTCTCATTACTATTTCATAATCTACACTTTTCAACTCGATCATGCGCATTTTTACGTTTCGTACATAATTTAAACACGTTACGTTATTATTATTTATAACGAATTTAAACGATTTAACTTAACGTTTCGTTTCACCATTTTCGAGGAAACGATATTATTGGATTTAAATGACATAAAAATAAGATAATATTATATAATATTATTTTTGAACTTTAAGCATTTTAAGCATATCACTCTTACATCACCGATCAAATCGCTACCCATTACTCATTTTCACGCTCACTATTCGAATTAAGTCAAATTCTCAGACTTCCCTATTATTCAGGTGGTGTGTTGAAGCCGTTTCCATAATCTCACCCGAACTCATGTTCCACCTTGCCAGTAACGCACAAGGTGAGTCGTAGCCCCACTTTTACTCGTTTAATTATTTTATAAACTCTTTGGGGGAGATACATGCTTATTTCTATTTACAAATTTACTTGTTCACCTTGAATGTTGTACTTAAATGATAACACACCCTATTAGTTATTGAGAAATAATACATGTTCCCCCACACAAAAGTATTATACACCTTCACGAATCACCGTGAATTTACACACCCCTTTTTATATGTTATTTACAAACTCCTAAAGAAATACAAGCTATAAATAGAACACCCGTATCCTATGTATACCACACACCTAGTTAATATTGCCTAAGTTACTGTATTGCCAGAAAGCCCCTGATATCATGAACCATTAATCACTTGCGAGTGAACGCGAATATAGTGGACAGATTCGAAACATGTTGGAGGCTGACTGCCTATTCCACTAATACTTGACGAATAGCCTTAGTTGCTAGTCGTATTAGTCGCAATGCATTATATTTGAATTAAATAGGAATTGGCAAATCTCCTATAACACGAGGGCCATAACTCATGCCATTAATTTGGATTGTTCCCCCCTACCGAATCCTGGTACTCTTTAACGTTTGCGTGTCATGAGGCTTAGGGCAATATTTATAAGAATATATATATATATATATATATATATATATATATATATATATATATATATATATATATATATATATATATATATATATATATGTATGTTTGTATGTACTAGTACTACTCTAAACTACGATTGTAAATCTCATGCAATCGCCACCACCACCACTCCAAATTAGGATTATAATTCCCCTAGAATCCTACACATGTATTTAACTGATTCTATATATGATTTACTTATGGTTTTCACCCAACGCAACTTACTACTTACTTCAGTAAGTACTGATATTTATTTCAACCACCGCACACACCCTTGAAAATATTGAAATAAATTGTTTACTATTAAACTCTATGAACTCACCAACCATTGTGTTGACACTTTTAAGCATGTTTATCTCAGGTAATTAGCGGAGCAGGACAAGGCATGGAGCGGGCAATATAACTCTGATAAATTACGTGGTGTAAAATAAAATATGTCATTCTTTTCAAACTACCACACTCTTTCATGGGATTTTACAAATCTGATATTTCCCCTTTTGTAACGGAATTATTACTTGAATGACAAACAACTTTCAAAACGTCTCTTTTGAGCCATTTTCTATGATTATGACTTCGATCCTCCTCGTAATACCCCAATTAGTCTTCCGTTGTTAATTCATAAATTAGGGGGTGTTACAGATTGGCATCAGAGACATGGTGATGCGCGTGATGTGTCGTTGCGGTTTAGCAGTTTTAATGCCTACTCAAGTTTTAAATTTATATTTAGCCGACTTATCAATAACACACACACTTAACGAGCAGTGTACCCGGTCAGTATGAAGATAATGGTAAGTAGAGTGTCGATCACTAAGAGTGGAACGTATAATCTCGTTAATCTAATCAGTATTTTAATATCCTAACGCAAGGGGGTTTCAGCCTGAGAGACTGGCACGATTTGTTGCAATTAAATAATAAAATAAACCAATAGGCACGAATCAGCAAGTAGCACACACGTACAGATAAATACTTGAGACAATAAGAGGGCTGTCCTTATGATTAAGTAGATTGTCACTTGTTTTATTGATAGCTTTATATGAAGTGTATGTAGTTAACCCTTTCTCGTTGGTCCTATTCTTATCGGCGAGTAAACCCTTAATGATTACTTATGTCTAAAAGTTATTCCTAAGTGATCAATTTAGAAACAACCGTGGGAGCCACATTATGTCCCGCAGTCAAATGCCCGCAAGCCACTAATAAACACAGAGGTTATCAATGCACTAATAAGTAGTAACCAAAGACATCAACATATAAACTTTAATTGATGGGAAAGCAAGTATTAAAGGGAGTGCAATCTTTCGTTGTCACATTACACAAGCCACCAATCCTGATGAATTAAAGTTTGCTAACACAATAAAACAAAACTACTTAATGAATTAAACACATGCAGCACCTTCTTACAGCTCTTGTATCTTTGATTTGGGTGTGTCTTGTGCTGCCTCCTTGACTGAATTCGTCCTTTGTTCCTCCTGTTTGGTCTTCGGTTTTAGGGTTTTCGGAACTTGTAATTCGTCTGGTCTATGGGGTATTTATACTTTCTGTCTGAGGGAAGATGCGGCGCATCTACTAAGTAGATGCGGCGCATGTACTTAACTTCGCGTGGGGTCCAAGATTATAATATTCAGGAATATTCGTACACCGCCAGAAGATGCGGCGTAACTCCATGATCAGATGCGGCGCATATCCTCTTGTATCTTGGATCGTATCTGGTGATATCTTGATAGAGATGCGGCGCATGTCGAGAGTGAGATGCGGCGCATCTGGAGCAGAATTGACTTGATCTTGTCCATGTCAGTAGACTTTCACTTTATGCACGTTTTGCTCCATTATTAGTCCAAAATCATTAAGTTTCACCAAATGCTTGTTTTTACCTGAGAATTACAAAAGTAAATGATTAAGTATCAATCCTCATACATAATATAGTAAAACAAGTCAAATTAATAGGATAAATGATAGTAATAAAATGTACTTATTTGAGTTCATCAAATATCCCCCCACTTGAACTTTACTTGTCCCCAAGTAAACCTTAGAATTTCTTTTATGAAAATGTATCCTAAAAGATGTTAGGATTTATTTTTATATTTAAGCATGTATTCGTTTATTTCATAATCACACAACTAAACACTTAACGATTTAGAAGTAAAATAAAATAAGTCGATAAAAGCAAATCTAATCGTTTAACTGTCCAGTCGTGACGAATATTCTATCATAAGCTTGGCAAGTATACACATCTCCACCACTAAAGCTAAGGAGTAACAAGTCTAAAGCGGTATAAAAAGGGTTTTTAGGCTTAAGGGTTAATTATTCTCTTTCACTATCGATCTCAAATTCCAGAAAAGGCGACAAAATCACAAATACATGATCGAATCCACGAACACGATACTTGCAATTGCTCAAATCCTTAACTCGAATAGGCTAAAGATAGGTCCAAACTTCACCAATAATAATATATCAAAAAGGGCGACAAAATCATAAATACATAGCCGAATCCACGACTACGATACTTAAGATTGCTCAAATCCCTAATCTCAATAAATCAAAGGTTCGGTTGGATAAAGAATAATAAAGGGCATGGATAACATTTGGGATATAAATTGGTGTAAAAATAAAAATAAACAAAACAAATAAATTAAAATCCTAAGTGTGGTTAATCACTATCCCAACCATCCCATGAATAAGACTCATATCATCGAATAACTCACGCTTTAACACTTGAAACACACGCTTTAGGTAGACACGAATTATACTCAACAAGGTCTTAATCAAAGAATAAACCTTAATTGGCGTTCCATAACTGCCAATTCCCATTCAATCCATAGATATAGTACAACAAATAGTGGTGATATCGACCACTTACATAACTTTACATAAGTTGGTTAAAACAAACATCCAACTCTTTTTTTTTTTTTTTTTTTTTTTTTTTTTTTTTTTTTTTTTTTTTTTTTTTTAAAGCATAAACATAGATGTGTAAAATTTCACCACATCACTAACTTTCTTTCCGGATAATTTTTCCATACTTTTCATGACTTCAGAAATAATAGTAATAGTGAAAGTAGTAAACACACGAAAAATAAACTCCAAAATATACAATATTTACTTTCACTCCAATTGCATTGTGCAATTTCCCGGCCTAACCAAAGATAATGAATTACGCACGCGAACACAGGTAATGTAAGGAAACACACTTTGCCTATAGCAATTAACCAACCACGGATTCTAATCTACAGGGTAGGCTAAGGTGTAAGGGTGTAACGAAACATTTTAAACATAGGTGTAAGAAACGAAAGGAATGGCTCTGAGTGTTTTTCTAGGGGTATCTTACTCTAAAAATGAGAGTAACAAAAGGGTTTATACGGGGGTTAACTAACCAGTGTAGTTGGCTAATAACACATAACATATATAGGCTTTTTGGGTGTAATCCTAGAATTTTACCAAGCTAGACAAGTCACTCCAATTATATAAATAATACTTATTATGGTGGTCTCGAATAGTATACAAGCCAAGTTCTAAAGTTTACAAGTCACCGGCACACTCATAGATTTGTGAATTTTGGAAAATCACAATTTTTGAAAATAACGTCATGTGTGCAGCTATGCAACTTAGATCTTAAACAAAAACATGCTAAAAAAAATTTTAAGTTTGATATATTAAGCACATTTTAAGCATAATTTTTGAAAAAGTTTAGGACAAGTAATTGTTAAGTGTTCTAATTCTCCAATCCCCCCACTTAAGTTAAACAACGTCCTCGTTGTTTGTATAAAAGGTGAAAAACTGGAAAATAAAAGAATTAGAACAGGAAAACTCCCCTGAGATTTGCTCGGTATGATCCTCCATTAGTATAAGAGCAAAAATCATCTTCCATGTGGATTAGAACGTTAAAGCTTCATACTTGATGTATCCACAGGAAATCCAGGAAACTATAATACCACCAATACTTTAAAACACACCTAAGATAAGAAAGGTTCAACTTGCATAACACATTAGTAGTTAGGAAAAATAAAACTTAAAAATTAAAATTGAAAATCATCAGGTCAGTCGATGCGCCGTATCTTATTGAAGAAGATACGCCGTATCGAGCATGGAATTAATACGGATCAGAATAAAGATGCGCCGCATCCTTAACCAGGGATGCGCCGCATTAAAATAAACTGATAAATAGTTTTAAAGTCAAAAATAAAAATGCAGAAAAATAAAATAAGATATGACCATTGCAGGAGATGCGTCGCATCTCAGAATTGAGATGCGCCGTATCCTCATGCGGCCTGGACTGACTCGACACAGAAAACAGAATAATAAAAGATAAATCCGGGTTGTCTCCCGGTAAGCACTTGTCTTTATTCCAGAGTCTTCAAGTTAGACTCACGTTCAGCTCAGCAATAAGTCCTTGTCACGGTCCATCCTTCGTCCTTCATCCGAAAGATTTTTCCGTACATCTCTGCGATGTTTTCTTCCGTTCGACTTAATTTAGTATAACTCTTTGTCTTCACCGCATTATATTCTTCATCAGGACCCAAAGAGTATTTGATGATTTTAAATTTTTCAGAAATAATCATGGGCGGCTCATTGTAAGGAATCCCAAGTAGTTGACACTTTCTTTTGGTGAATTCTTCCTCGTCTTTATCAACAAACTTAAAATAAGGATCCTTAATCAAATAATCATCTAGTTCTTCAATTAATGACTTATCGTCTTGAATCGCCTCCCATTCTCTTTCCAAATCATATTGTAACCGTCGACTAAGCTTTGTGAAATCATCAAACTGTTTATGCACCCATTCCCAGAAAGTAGTATCCGATGTCCCCTTAAGTCCTTTCAAGCGTTCAATTCTGCCCTTTTCTTGTAAAGCCTCCGATTTTTGTGGGCAGTCTTCAACATTATCGTACCACTCATAATCTTCAAAGGTTACATCGTTTCCAACCCGTTTCATCCCAATTATACTTCCCCCATTACAGGTTCCGTCACTTTTATAATCGCAGGTCGGCCAAACACTACTCCCGTCCTTGAAAACGAAGGGTGTACAGGTGTGATTAATGTGCTCAAATTCCCATGGTTTATCCCAAACCCATGGTACTTGATCATTCCATTCATAGTACCAGGTGTTTTTGAAATCATCATAAGTCTTAAATCCTGGTAGATCTCCGGTAAGCACATCATCATCGACTTGAAGAAGGTAGTTAAATTCCTTGAACTGCTTGCACAAGGGTGTCTCATAATCGAACACATCAATGTCTATTCTGAATAACTCTTCAATACCTTCATTGATTGTTGAATTATAAAGTGATGACCCATAATCGCTTTCTACTTCTTCATCTTCTCCTCTCATCCAATATACCCATAATGCATCCTTAGTAGCTCGATCCATGCTCTTATGGTTATTAAACTTACTAGCCAACCACTCAGAAAAATCAACATCGTTAGGGTCATGGTTAACGTCAAAGCAAACCTTTCCAATCATATTCTTTTTTATCTCCATGAACTCGTTAAATTGCTTCTTAAAACTCCGAGTCAACCATGAAGTCATAATCTCCTTGACTTCATTTGTAGGGGCAAATTCCGGACTACCATATTTGAGTTCTAGCCAATCATTGAGGGAGGGGTCTATCAATCTTACCAACCTGCCATGAAATAGTAACTCCGCCAAAGCATAATTCATGTCATTATCCTGATATTTCTCATTTAATCCCCAGTACTCCTCGGAATATGGCATGTAAGAGTTTTGGGTATTGCCTCCACCACAGCTTTCGTTGCTTGAATCCATGTATGCAAGATAGAATTTCCCATCATCTTCTTCGATAGTAGTCCAGTTCAATCCTTCGGCTTCAATGCTAGGCCATAAGAGCGACAATTCTTCTCCAGTATACCTCACAAATACATCATAAGAGAACACCTCTTTGTCAATGTTGCATAAACGCATGAATTCCTTAAAAGCAGCTTCAAGAGGAGTTTCCCAAGAGAATAAATCTGCATCGATCATGAGTACATTGAATGAATCTGAAAACAAGCTTTCCTTAGCAAGATATCCGTTAACTGACATGTCTTCCATAGCAAAATCTGTCATCCAAAGTAAAATCATCAGTAGGATTTGTTCGCTAGAAGAGAATTTAATGAATATAGAAACGGATATAAGAATAAAAATAGTTGATATCTGCAGACGATGCGCCGTATCCAAAAAGTTGGATACGCCGTATCTTATAATCGTTAAAATTTAATCAGACTTTATTCAGAAAATAGATACGCCGCTTTAGAATTTAAGAATGCGCCGTATCGAATTAATTAATCAAAAATCAGCTTATCTAATTAAAATTAAATGCGTCGTATTAACGAAAGTTAATGCGCCGTATTTTCGTTACGTTTAAAAATAAAAGATTTTTGATTCAGCAAGATGCGCCGTATCGACAGAGATCGATAGGCCGTATCTGTTTAATAATTCGCAAACTGTTTTTAATTAAAATAATAGATACGCCGTATCTGCAAAAGCAGATGCGTCGTATGGCGTTAACGTTTAAAATTTTTTTTATTAAAAACAGATACGCCGTATCTGCAAATGCAGATGCGTCGTATTACTTTATCGCTTAGAAAAATTTTCTTATTAAAAACAGATACGCCGTATCTTGGGGAAAAGATGCGTCGTATCGAATTAATTAAACGCGTTGTATTTAAAAAAAAATTAAACGCAATACGCCGTATCTGAGAGATCAGATGCGCCGTATCGTTTGATTTAGCACAGTACAACGATAGCAGAACAGAAAAATACGAAAAATAAAAACAAAAATTAAACACACAAACGAAAATAAACACACAAAAATAAAAAGAAAACAATTAACACACAATACAAAAAATATGCAAAATAGTACAATGATGCAATTAATCTAATTAAAAGAAAAACCTAATTAAAATACTAATCAAATTAACAGATAATAACAATTCACTCCCCGGCAACGGCGCCAAAAACTTGATGCGCGTGATGTGTCGTTGCGGTTTAGCAGTTTTAATGCCTACTCAAGTTTTAAATTTATATTTAGCCGACTTATCAATAACACACACACTTAACGAGCAGTGTACCCGGTCAGTATGAAGATAATGGTAAGTAGAGTGTCGATCACTAAGAGTGGAACGTATAATCTCGTTAATCTAATCAGTATTTTAATATCCTAACGCAAGGGGGTTTCAGCCTGAGAGACTGGCACGATTTGTTGCAATTAAATAATAAAATAAACCAATAGGCACGAATCAGCAAGTAGCACACACGTACACAGATAAATACTTGAGACAATAAGAGGGCTGTCCTTATGATTAAGTAGATTGTCACTTGTTTTATTGATAGCTTTATATGAAGTGTATGTAGTTAACCCTTTCTCGTTGGTCCTATTCTTATCGGCGAGTAAACCCTTAATGATTACTTATGTCTAAAAGTTATTCCTAAGTGATCAATTTAGAAACAACCGTGGGAGCCACATTATGTCCCGCAGTCAAATGCCCGCAAGCCACTAATAAACACAGAGGTTATCAATGCACTAATAAGTAGTAACCAAAGACATCAACATATAAACTTTAATTGATGGGAAAGCAAGTATTAAAGGGAGTTCAATCTTTCGTTGTCACATTACACAAGCCACCAATCCTGATGAATTAAAGTTTGCTAACACAATAAAACAAAACTACTTAATGAATTAAACACATGCAGCACCTTCTTACAGCTCTTGTATCTTTGATTTGGGTGTGTCTTGTGCTGCCTCCTTGACTGAATTCGTCCTTTGTTCCTCCTGTTTGGTCTTCGGTTTTAGGGTTTTCGGAACTTGTAATTCGTCTGGTCTATGGGGTATTTATACTTTCTGTCTGAGGGAAGATGCGGCGCATCTACTAAGTAGATGCGGCGCATGTACTTAACTTCGCGTGGGGTCCAAGATTATAATATTCAGGAATATTCGTACACCGCCAGAAGATGCGGCGTAACTCCATGATCAGATGCGGCGCATATCCTCTTGTATCTTGGATCGTATCTGGTGATATCTTGATAGAGATGCGGCGCATGTCGAGAGTGAGATGCGGCGCATCTGGAGCAGAATTGACTTGATCTTGTCCATGTCAGTAGACTTTCACTTTATGCACGTTTTGCTCCATTATTAGTCCAAAATCATTAAGTTTCACCAAATGCTTGTTTTTACCTGAGAATTACAAAAGTAAATGATTAAGTATCAATCCTCATACATAATATAGTAAAACAAGTCAAATTAATAGGATAAATGATAGTAATAAAATGTACTTATTTGAGTTCATCACATGGTTATAGAGAACCAAATGTTTTCAAACATTGGACTATAACTACACTTTCAAAATGAATGCTTTTACACCATACCACCTTACGCCCTCCGTGTCTGCATATGACCGTGCTCAGTACATTACCTATTAGGATTATTTTACACTAACCTTCACACACTTGATATTTACTCTCACACACTTTATTATTTCACCTTTATTTTCACACCCTTAATGTTATTGATTACTTGTAATTACTATTTACGGGTTATTACAGTACCATGCCTATAGACTCACACTTTAACACCTCATCATCGGACATGGAATCCCAGGATGCCTTACCATCTATCACCTCACTCATAGTTCCTAGCACATTGACTGCTAACAGTGTCGAACATTCCACCTATGACACCTGTTACACTAAGTAAACCAGACTCACCCATATCAGAAGACCCGTACGTACTAGCTAGACGGGCATATATTTCATCACCTCACCTGAAGAACCGTCCAGTTCTCTTACACTCTACTTACAGATAATCAGTATATGCAGACTCAGCAGTGACTGCATGCAGCTGATTCGAAGACTCCATTTCCTACACACCACCCCACCCTGCCCCGGTAGCCCGACGCAGAAAAGTCAGGATTTTAGCACCTTATGAGCCCGAACCGTTTATGACACCATTTCGGAGCCACCCCAATGGACTTACCCAGAAGGTACACCTACGCTTAGTGCCGATTATACCACCATTTCCACCTTACTCCCCTACTTCACCCCTAGACATGATAGGGATGACACCCCCAGCACCTCCCGATTATCAGTATGCATCACCACCCCTACGACCCGACCACCTGTTCAACCAACTCATCCAATCATACCTGTATGCACCCCACCAACGGGAGCCGACTCCTAGAGAGGATTTACCCTCTCAGGTCTCCCTCATAATTATTATTTCCCACCTGTTTTCACTCCTCCAGCCCGAGTCCTCGAGACTG
Source organism: Artemisia tridentata subsp. tridentata (assembly GCA_021014915.2). Classification (NCBI taxonomy): domain Eukaryota; kingdom Viridiplantae; phylum Streptophyta; class Magnoliopsida; order Asterales; family Asteraceae; genus Artemisia; species Artemisia tridentata. Next base: position 337,306,173 of record CP139508.1, read on the forward strand.
GAGAGAGCTTTAGGACAGCAGTTGCCCGCACACCTAATCCTTCCACCATCATGACGCAACTGGATCGTCATGAGGAGCAGATCGATACACTCCTGAACATCGTTGACAGAACACCACCCACGGTCGACGGCACCCTACATGACCTTTTATCTGAAAAAATGGACCTTCAGGACGGACTGACAAGGTTTCAGTCAGAGTTGTTCGAGACACACTCCCACATGACAGTTTTACAAAGAAAAAGACAGAGGCATATTAACCTGCTGCATGGGGCGTTAATAAAAGACCTTGTATCGTTTGTTTTGTAAAATAATCGATCAAGTTATTAATATTATGTTGTTTGTCATGATTTTGCTATATATTGATTCAGAGTTATGAATGTTTCCTGTGATTATATCCAGACCTGCCGTGATATTTCCTACGATGGTTATGATTCCTTATACCTGTCATAACTGGGCCATAACCATAGATTCTTAAAGACGAATTTCGGAAGAAAACTCGATGAATGAAGAGAAAGTTGCTGAACTTTAGCTTTTGTAGACAATGAATCACTTTATTCCTTATCAATCCTATACCAAGAGTTGATCATTTATTTACGATAGCACCCAAACATATCGTAGTCTTATGATTCCTCAGTTGGTTGTAGTTTCACGTTGTGAAAAGATTGTTAGGACTTGTATACAATCACCCTATTACTCAATTTATTCTAACACGGTCGTTATGTGAATTCTAAATCCATGTTTCTTGTGATATTAATAGAAGATGGCCAGCATGAGAAATGCAAATATCACACCGACACCAACCACAACTATGACTCCTGAAGCTATTCGGAAATTTGTAAACAACATCGTTGCTGCAATATTCGAAGTGACTACAGTGGCTCGTCCGAGTAGCAACAATAAAGCAACGGCAGAAAGGGAGACGACTGCGTCTTGTAAGTGTACCTATGAGAATTTCACGGATTGCAAACCAACTCACCTTAAAAATACAGAAGAAGTAACTGAACCTACCATCACCCTTACCCAGGGATTTCTGAATCAAGAAGTTAAACATGGTACTACATCCAAGGGATATGACCATAAGCGAAAATTTAATGGGAGAGAAACCACTACTCTCAACAACTGCAAGTACCACAACAACAACAACCGTAACCGCAATCATCTACAAGATCGCAACAACTACCACCACCAACAAGATCACAGGCAGGAAGCTGGCAGAGGCTGCATCGCCATACCTACTAACGAAAATGGTTATCGTGGGAAACTACCTCTATGGAAACAATGTAAGATGCATCACACTGGACTTTTCATTGCTAGGTGCGGGAAATGCCAGAGGACTGGCCACAAAAGAAGAGACTGCAAATTCACAGGCGCTGATACACAGCCAGTAGCCGTAGTATGCTACGGATGTGGTGGAAAAGGACACTACAAGAGTCATTGCCCAACCCGGAATACCAATTAGAACAACAAGGCCAGTGGAAGAGAATGGAAGCTCGTTAGAACCTTAACAATGTCAAGGGGCGACAACAATGTTTAAGCAGAAGAAGAAATTCTTGTTGTAAATAAATAAACCATAGTTCAAACCCTCTAGAGTTGTATTTCCTTATGTACTATAGGTACGATGGAGTAACCTAAGTGTAACAACTACCTTTCTATCTTATGAAATCTCTATCTTGTATTATTTCCATAATAATCACAACCTGCGTCTATTACAGTTTCTATTCCAATTACTCTATTCATAATCATTTCATAACAATACACTGTCATCCATTTAGGAATCTGGTTAATAACATTCCTGACCTAACAATAGACTATTACCATCCTATAAGATTCTCACACAAACACTAGGATTTATTTCAAAGCTATCCTATTACCAACCTAGAAATTCCTAATCCATCACCATTGTGCGAACCGATTTTTATTATTTCCTTGAAAAATATTTATGTTTTTATTTTACAAAAATAACACGTTGAACACCATCTAAGACTTTTTGAGAAACATAATACTACCTTGACTGAGCCAAGCATCACATCATTGGTCCTTAATTTAACATAGCCTGATCACCTATGTCTAATTTAGGAAGAATCATGTCATGAATGAAACAGTTATCTTTTCAGATTCCCTAAAACAATCTTCCTTCAAAAGCAAAATCTTGAAACAAGACAAAACTTTTCATAAACATCCCTCTATAGATATTTACACCTATCACCCATCACCCCAATATTAAAACCCGACCTAAGACGAACTCGAGAATCACAACAATTCACAAAAATTTATGGAAAACACAAATAGCGTAAATTTTATTAGAATCCACGAATATTAATACATAGCGATATAATTAGCATCGGAAGTGCTAATGTTACAAAGATTACTAAGTAAGGTATAAAATCGCCAATAGGTTGACCCGCCAAGGCAACGAAAAACACCACCACACCTACGAGAGCGAGAGCCACTACGGGATGTATCACCTTGAGTATTCTGTATGATAAATACAAACAAACCATTAACACGATAGCAAGACTAGGTCTTATACATGAAAACAAACAAGTTTTATTTCACATTTATTTAAGGTTACATAGAAACATAACAAGGACTTATTTTAACCATCCTAACGCAAGACTATTACCCCATATCTTATCCAAAGCAATGGCTAGAACCACAAGTGGTACGAGAATCACTAAGATCCCGACCAAGTAGGCCAAGTAGATGACAGCGACAACAACATACACGATCGCGAGGATAGTAATAAGGTGCGGCATTTTGGAAGAATTAAATGAGAGGAGTATGGTTGGTGGAAGAATGGAAATTAAAATGGGGTATATATAAGGAAAAACTAGCCGTTAGAAACACTATTCACGACCGTTAGATTTTACTGTTCATGACCGTTGGATTTACTGTTCATGACCGTTAATTTTCACTATCCATAGCCGTTGGATCCATTAGGTGGCAAGACATTCAAATTATTTCATCTAGTGTGAGTGATCTAACGAAGTTACGTTCTCTTGAAATACTGAGTGGAAAATTCTTAGACGACCCTTTTCCCACAACCTCTCACCCCTAACAACCACTTTAGACTTTAATTCCGGGAAGAAATTCAGAATGACTGGTGGGTACTGTAGCATCTTGTAAATTTCAACTGTAATTTGTAACAGTTAATCATATATTAATTACCGTTACTGTTCTGTTAACCATTTTATTGGGAAAATTTTGAATTTTTGTTTATTATATTATAATAACACGAACAGGTTAATACGTGATTCACCAAATATCGGAACGAGCTCACACGCGGACCACGTGATAACGCCTAAATCTAACATGTTTTTGATAGCGTTATTGGTAGTTTTATATATGTTTTGTGGTTATATTTATATGCTTTTGTTACTAAATCGTATCAAAGTGTGTTTGCAAAGCATTTGTAGCCAGAGACAGGAAAATGGATGGAAAAGATACAAAAATGAGGAAAAAGGAAGTATTTGAGATTTCATGTGAATCTTGTGTCAAGTTCCGCTCCGTAAGGTACTTCAATGAGTTAAAGTCCAAGTAGTCAAGTTCATAAGCTTTAGGATAAAGAGAAAGATCAAAGAATCAAGAACTACGACCGAGAAACAAGTCATACGCAAAAGCCCAAGAAAAAGGTTCAGCAGCCATCGCCATCCGATCGGTCGCCGCCCGCAACCGATTCGGATGGAGTGAATGTGGATTTACCGAGAAGACCAACCGATCGGTAGACCATTCCATCCGATCGGTTGGAAGTCGCTGTTTGACCCAAGACTTCTTTATTAAGGATTGTGACTTTATAACTCCGGTTCTAGGTCCTTCTTATCATTATTCTAACCATTCAATACTACTTGGAGAGCAAGAGAAGCATTTATGCACTTAGACCCTTGGTGAGAGCAACTTATGGAACCATTTGTTGAGTATTTATATACCAATCAATCTAGAGAGAAAGAGAGAGATACACAAGTGCTAGAAGAGAACCATTCACAGAAATATACTCAGAAATTCGTCCATAAGTCCAGGAGAAGGGAGAAAGTCGAATATACCATTTTCATTGCTTGTGGAATCATTGTCTTTCACTTGTAATCTTATTTCCAAATCATTGTAAGACTTTCAATCATGGTTTCTAATGTTCAAATTATGGAGTTTACATTTATGTGTGCTATGAGTGGCTAGTGCCTTTGTGCACTTGCTTAGATGATGTGTATTATTCATTGATTTGCATATGATTGTGATAACATGTTTTAATTCAATTTCAAGTCAATTCTAAGAACCAATTGTGATAAAGTTTCATAGTGACATTTGGGTAATTAAGTTTAACTAGTGCTAGTAATCTTGAGGGTTGAAAGAACTATTGTTATTCCACTAGTTATAATCATTTGTCTATGAATGATTGTTGTCTTCCACTATTCTTGATTAACCAAAGGAACTTAATTGTGATTGTAATGAAAAAGCTTTTGTCTATCAAAACGGATTGATTGTAAACCACTTTAAAGGTCGAGAGATTAATAGTTTGCTTTCAATTGTGACCTTTTGTCTATAATTGGTTACCTTTTGTATTGACCATTTCCTAAGCTTGTTTGATTAGACAAAAGATTGTTTTTGTGTTTGAGGAACACCAACTCATGAACCTTGAATTGATCTTGAATTGATTGGTTAAACGTAATGCTTGTTTTTATAAACCAAAATCTTGACGAAGGTTTAATTTGTAGAAACAATAGATTAGTGTCAAAACTAATTATCACAACCAACATGTTTTCTAAAAGTTATCACAATCATATTAGTCAATTGTAGTTCACTAGTCTAAGCAAGTGTAGTTTTTAATCATTTAAATTTTCATTATATCATTACTACTTATTTGAGATAGTTGCTTTTAACTTACAATTCGATTCACTACACAAATCCCTGCGAATGATCCCGACTTACCATCAAAATCTTGCTACAACGGACGAGTATACTTGCTCGTATGTGTTGTTATTAGATTCGGTAATTCACCCCCTTATAAATTTAAAACTTGCACCGAACCGGGCACATCAAGTTTTTTGGCGCCGCTGCCGGGGATTTTGATCGTGTTTCTGTAAGTTTTAGTCCAATTCTCATATAGTTAGTTTTCGTAAAAAAAAAAAAAAGTTTTACCGAGCTGCCCATCCGATCGGTTATTCATCCATCCGATCGGTTTTCGAAAATTTTCATTTACCGAGAGAACCATCCGATCGGCGGACATTTCCATCCGATCGGTTCCTTCAAATCAAATTTACCGAGAGATCTATCCGATCGGTAGACTGTTCTATCCGATCGGTTAGACGATTCTGATCTTTTCAAATTGTTTTCATTCTTTGCTCGTTTGTTTAGACATTGCCTCGATTCGTTGGGGAATTGTATGAACACTCGATCAACTGGAGTAGAACCATTTCCACCATTTTCAGATCCCGAACGTTTAGTCCGAAGACAAAGAAGAAGAAGAACACCCTTTGTTCCACTAGCCAATCGTGTACCAAGAGTACCAAACCCAACTTTTGATAACCTTTTTGAAGCCAAAGTCGTTTATAACCCATTCACTGACCAACCTTTTCCCATGGCTGACGATAGACCCATGTGGGAAGCAAACCGAGCCGTAGCACCAACTCCTGGAGCTGCTATTGTTGCTGTCAACTTAGGTGACAATTTCACCGTGAAAGGTCACCATCTTTCTATGATCAAAGACCGTCAATTCGATGGCCGTTCGAGGGCCGATCCTCACAAACACGTTGCCGAATTCATTGAAATTTGTGGCATGTTCCGATATGGTGATACAAATGTAGATGCCATTAAACTCAAACTTTTTCCGTCATCACTTGCTGGAGATGCAAAAGTGTGGTATAACGAATTAACACCAGGAATCATCACTACTTGGGAGGAGATGAGGCAAGCTTTTGTGAGCCGATTCTTTCCACCTGCAATGTTTGATCGACTCATGGGAGAAATTCTTGCTTTCACACAAAATCCTAACGAATCACTCGTCGAAGCCTGGCTTCGTATGAAGGATTTACTTCGAAGTTGTCATGGACATAGTTTAGGACGAGGAACCATTATCCAAATCTTTTACCATGGACTTGATGAAACATCTCAAGGAATTCTTGATGCTGGAGGAATTTTTCTTTATAAGACTCCTAACCAGGCATATCAATTGCTTGAAGACCGAGTTCTTCTCAAACTCGACTGGTCAAAAGATGCCAAGACAAAACCCTTAAGAAAAACCGTTGCTTTTGCCGAAAGTTCTGATTCATCTAAACTCATGGAGAAAATGGAAACCTTGGTTTCCAAAATCGATTCGCAATACAAAGATCTTAGAGGAGAGATGAAAGAAATGCGAGATGGTTGTAACAACTGTGGAGGTAACCACCCATCATCAGAATGCGATGATCAACCTATGGATCAACCAAAAGAAGGAGAAGCTAATTATATCCAAGGAGGATACCGAGGAGGAGGATATCGAGGAAATTATTACGGACGAAACTCTGCTAGTTGGCAAGATCGCCGACAAAGGGATAACAACCATGAGTCCCAACCAAAAGTAGAGAACCAAACCTCACAAAATTCCGACAAGAAACCTGAAGAAACAGATTTTGAAAAAATGATGAGAGAATTTGTCACTGCCCAAAAATCAACCAACGAGTTCGTCAAGAATCAATTTTTCAATCTCAAGACCAAAGTTGAGCAAGGTCAGAAAAATCATCAAGCATCTATCCAAGATCTTGAAAACAAATTTGGGAGACTCTCTGATCAAATTTCTTCACGACCATCAGGTTCGTTGCCTAGTAACACCCTAACCAACCCAAAACCATCATCATCATCGAATGATAAGACTTATCGTCCACCACAAACCAGAAATGAGCATATCAATGCTGTATTCACAAGAAGTGGCCTGTCTTATGATCCACTACCCAACCCAAACAACACCACAACTATCGATTTCGATAGTGAGGATGAAGATGAAGAATCCAAGAAGGAGAATACACCAAAAACACCACCCAAACCCAAACCCAAACCCAAACCACCAGTTAAGGCTTACACTCCAAAAATTCTATATCCACAGAGCCTTAAGAAAGAAAGAATGAAGGATCGTTATAAGAAGTTTGTTGAAATAATCAAAGAAGTTAGACTCAATGTACCTCTCATTGATGTTTTAGCTGGAATGCCCAATTACGGGAAATTTTTGAAAGAACTTCTTAACAACAAAAACAAGTTGGAGCAAATATCCGCTACCTTTCTCAATGAAGAATGTTCAGCTATTGTTCAAAACAAAATTTCACAAAAACTCGGAGATCCCGAAAGTTTTCTGATTCCATGCATATTAGGAAACAACATCACATGTGATGCTTTAGCCGACTTAGGTGCGAGTATCAATTTGATGCCTTATTCGCTGTATACGAAACTTTCAATCAATACTTTGAAACCCACAAGGATGAGTATCCGATTAGCTAATCATACTTACCAATATCCTGTTGGTATTGCTGAGAATATGCTTGTCCAAGTAGGTAAATTCATTTTTCCCGTGGATTTTGTAATTTTAGAAATGGAGGAAGATAGTAGAGTACCACTTATTTTAGGAAGACATTTTCTAAACACCGCTGATGCGATCATCAGAGTAAAAGGAAGAGAACTCAACCTTGGAGTTGGAGAGGATATAATCACTTTTTTAATCGATAAAGCAATGAAATATCCACATTCCAGTGATGACACTTGCTTTAACATTGATGTAATCGATGAAGTCACTGAGGAAGAATTGGATGCATTACTTGAAGATTCTGATCCATTCATGACTATTTCAGAGAAGATTAGTGAAACAACTTTTGATAAAGAATTCGCTGATTTTATGGAAGTTAAGATTGAAGAAGAAGAAGAAGAAGAAGAAGAAGAAGAAGGAGAGATAATAGAAGAAGATTTTGAGGAAATCAGTTTTAATGATCAAATGAGGATCAAAACATCAGTTCAAGAACCACCGACTGATCTTGAGTTGAAACCACTGCCAGAAAATCTTGAGTATGCTTACTTGGAAGACAATTCGCTACTTCCAGTAGTCATATCTTCGTTGCTCAATGATTTTGAGAAAGAATGTCTGATTTCAGTTCTTAAGAAGCATAAAGATGCTTTTGCGTGGAAAACTTCTGACATCCCAGGAATCAGTCCTGATTTTTGCAAACACAAAATCAATTTCGAAGAAGATGCCAAACCAGTTGTAGAAAGACAACGTCGACTCAACCCCAACATGAAAGAAGTTGTTAAAAAAGAAATCATCAAACTTCTTGATGCAGGTATCATTTACCCCATCGAGGATAGTCCTTGGGTGAGTCCTGTTCACTGTGTTCCGAAAAAAGGAGGAATGACTGTTGTGACCAACGAACGGAATGAACTAGTTCCTACTAGAACTGTCACCGGATGGCGAGTATGTATTGATTACAGAAAATTAAATAAAGCCACCAGAAAAGATCATTTTCCTTTGCCTTTCATGGATCAAATGCTTGAGAGATTAGCAGGAAACAAATACTTTTGTTTTCTTGATGGTTTTTCAGGATATTTTCAAATTCCTATTGATCCAGCTGATCAAGAAAAGACCACATTCACATGTCCCTTTGGAACTTACGCTTATCGGCGTATGCCTTTTGGATTATGTAATGCCCCCGCGACTTTTCAAAGATGTATGATTGCCATATTCCAAGATATGCTTGAAACGTCTATGGAAGTTTTCATGGATGACTTTTCAGTTTTCGGAAGCTCATTCGAAGCTTGCTTTTCTAACCTCGATAAAATGCTTGAAAGATGTAAAGCTGCACATCTTGTTCTCAATTGGGAGAAGTGTCATTTCATGGTAACTGAAGGAATTGTGTTAGGACACAAAATTTCTAGCGCAGGAATGGAGGTTGACAAAGCAAAGATCGATGTCATTACCAAATTACCACCCCCAACTAACGTCAAAGCCGTTAGAAGTTTCCTAGGACATGCAGGATTTTAATTTTACCGTTGTTTCATTAAGGATTTTTCCAAAACATCTCGTCCAATGAAGAAACTTCTTGAAAAAGATGCTGTTTTCGATTTTAATGCAGATTGTATGAAAGCATTCGAAGCATTGAAAACACAACTGACTAGTGCACCCATTATGGTTTCACCTGATTGGTCACTACCATTCGAGCTTATGTGCGATGCAAGCGATTTTGCTATTGGAGCTGTATTAGGACAGCGAGAAGAGAAACATTTTCGTCCTATATATTTTGCCAGCAAAACACTCAACAATGCTCAGCAGAATTACAGAGTTACAGAGAAAGAATTGTTAGCCGTTGTTTTCGCTTTTGATAAATTCAGATCATACCTTGTACTTTCGAAAACAATCGTGTTCACCGATCATTCAGCGTTAAAATATCTGTTTAAAAAGCAAGATGCTAAACCGCGTCTCATCCGATGGATTTTACTACTCCAAGAATTCGATATCGAAATCAAAGATAAGAAAGGAGCAGAAAATCTAGCCGCTGATCATCTATCTCGTTTAGAAAATCCAAATCTGGAGGAGTTAAAAGAAGATGAGATTGACGATTATTTTCCGGATGAAACACTCATGACTGTTGATACAGATGATGAGAACGAAATTCCATGGTTTGCCAATTATGCAAATTATCTCGTTGGAGGAATTCTAAAGAAAGGATTAACTCATGCCCAACGAAGTAAATTCTTTTCGGATCTTAAACATTATTATTGGGAAGAACCTTATCTTTTCAAAATGTGTCCCGATGGGATGATTAGAAGATGTGTTTATGGTTCTGAAACAAGAAGAATTCTCGATGAATGTCATCATGGCCCAACTGGGGGACATTATGGTCCTTCCACCACCGCTAAAAAAGTCTTTGATGCTGGATTCTATTGGCCGACTATTTTTAAAGAAGCTCATACTCTTGTTAAGAATTGTGATGCTTGCCAAAAATCCGGTAGTCTTTCTCGAAGAGATGAAATGCCTCAGAAGAGCATTCAAGTCTGTGAATTATTTGATATTTGGGGAATTGATTTCATGGGACCGTTTCTTAAATCACACAAATACGAATACATTCTCGTTGCTATTGATTACGTTTCCAAATGGGCTGAAGCAGAAGCTCTACCCACAAATGATGCACGAGTAGTTGTTAATTTTCTCAAAAAGCTTTTCGCTCGTTATGGAATTCCTAAAGCTTTGATAAGTGATCGTGGAACCCATTTCTGTAACAAACAAATGGAGAAAATTATGAAGCGATATGGAGTTCATCATCGTTTCGCTACTGCTTATCACCCACAGACCAGTGGTCAAGTCGAAAATACCAACAGAGCCTTAAAAAGGATACTCGAAAAAACGGTTAAAGACAATCCCGCCGTTTGGTCGAGAAAACTAGATGATGCTCTGTGGGCATTTCGCACGGCTTACAAAACACCAATTGGTACAACACCATACAGATTGCTGTATGGAAAAACTTGTCATTTGCCGTTCGAAATCGAACATCGCGCTTACTGGGCATTGAGAAACTGTAACCCAGACCTCAAAGTAGCTGGAGAAAAGAGATTTTTGCAATTGCATGAACTCGATGAGCTTAGACTACAAGCTTATGAGAACTCCAAACTTTACAAAGCAAGAACAAAAGCTTATCATGACAGAAAGCTAAGAATCAGAAAAGAATTCAAGGCTGGAGACAAAGTTCTGCTTTTTAACATGAAGTATAAGTTCAAAGCTCCCAAGCTGAAACCGAAATGGTTCGGACCGTATACAGTGAAACATGAATTTCCATCCGGATATGTTGAATTGCATGACAAACATGGTGGAAGTTTCATTGTTAATGGGCACCGAATTAAGTTATACTATGACAAGGAGCAAATGAATGAAGTTTCTATTCAAGAGATTCCTCCTGAATCAGAATATGAAGCTATAACCTTTATGTCACCCTTTCCGGCCGATTTCAGGAAAAACACTCCATGGGCCGAAGATTCTGGTTATATCTATGATGTTCTACCAAGACCGTGGGAGAAAGTTAAGTTGGAATACATAGATGAAACTGGGGAAGGAATAGTGATTGGAAATGTGCTGTACGTTCCAAAGTTTCCAAAGAAGAAGTCAGCACCAACATGAAGAAAGAGAAGTTCGAGTCCGACTGATGACTCGTTAATAAAACAAGCGCTTCTCGGGAGGCAACCCGTGTGTTTGCTATGTTTATTTTTCATTTTTATTTTCTAATGATTAAACCCCAGAGTTTTTTCTAAATTGCTTAGTTGAACTTAAGTGTGGGGGTGTATCACTGCCTTTTGAATAAAGCGAAGAAATATTTCGTATGTGTGTTTTTAGATTACTGCAGATAATGATTTCGAAGCTTGGACGCTAGGATCAAGACTCCTCTTGAGAAGAAAATACGGTTTATTCTCTTATTTCCCTATTTCATTCTTTGTCGTTTATCACATTGAGGAAAATGCTTAACTTAAGTGTGGGGGGGGGGGGGGTGAATAGGAAAATAAGAATAGATTGTAGTTTTGAGCTGAATTTTAAAATTTTGTTTGCCCTTGTAATCTAGCCTTTTGTCATTTTAAAGATTATATTCTAGAATAACTGGATTTATCCACTGGTGAAATCTGTAATTTTGAAAATTCGAGATGTGTCCCGATTAATATTGCAATCCATTCTGGGATCGATAACATTTGCTAGCACAAATTATAGCCCTTTCCACTAAAGTGTGAGAATTTGAGCCTGTTCTATATATACAACATACATCTTTTATGCTTAGATCTTTTGCTATGAGTGAGCCGGTGATTTTATTTATTCTAGAACTTGTACTTGTAAATCATTACGAGACCGTTGTGAGATCACATTTCGTTTGTGATATAAGTGTATATGCGTGATAAGAGGCAATCTTAGGTTTTATCCCAAATGGCCTTCCATTTTCATATAATGCTATATTAGCTAGCTACATTGGCTAGTTAACCACTCATATGGACCCATTTGTTAGCATTTATCTTTAATGCTAGATACCCCTAGTTACACCCGCCGAGCCTATCTTTTCTTTTGATACAATCCAGAAAAATTCAAAAAGATTTTACACCTTTTTAAGCCTAGCCTTATTTTTAGTCAAGTCTTGGTTGGTTGCTAGCTATTTGGAAAGATGGATGTTATGTGGAAATCATGAAAGTTCTAAGAAAGCGTAAACTCCGAAAGTTGTTATCCGAGAAAAGTCATTGCAACTATAAGATTACACAAAAAAAAAAAAAAAAAAAAAAAAAAAAAAAAAAAAAAAAAGGAAAAAAAAAGAGAAAAAGAAGAAAAGTCATTTCAACTATAAGGTGACAAGAATAAGCCAACGGGCTAAGTGAATCAAGTATGAATAAAGGAAGTATGGAGTTTTTCGAACAAAATGGCATGATATTGGTTTGTAATAGCTAGTAACATTTGGTTCGTAGACTTTGACTATTTTTTTTGTTTTTATGTTCAACCAATTTCATAAATATATCCCATGCCTTATCCTACCCTTTTTGACTTTGTGAAATTATTAAGTGTATGGACATGTAGTAACCATCCGATTTCTTGAGGAATTAACTAACGTTGTTAGCGATCTAGGGAGTATTTTGGCGACCATCCGTTATGCAAGTAACGTCGTTAGCGAACCAAGGTACAATCTAGTGACCATCCGTTATTTGGTGATGCAAGAATTCGTTGTTAGGGAGCTATTATGTTTTGCATGAGATAGTGGCACATTAGTCTTTTATATCCCTTTAAGCCTCAAACCCGAATAAAAGCCCTCTTTGATATGTATACTTGGCGCTCACACCATTTCGGTGTAGTTTTGTTTCTTGTACAAGCCTATGGTAATATTTAGATCATGACTGAGCAAATAAGTGTCATTCCGCTTATATACTCCACATACAAATGAGTGTTTGAGTGAATTATATTTCATTTCCCTTTCGTGAGGTGTTTAGTAATGTGTTTCATGCAAGAAAATCATTTGGGTATTGTCAAACATCTCGATGATTCAACCATAAAAGCTTAAAATGATGAGTCTAGCTTGTACTAGTGCTTGATAGATTTGCATCACATTTTCCTAATCATTTGTGTATACCATGTGGATAATTGTTTTTATTTCTAGATTTGCTTGAGGGCAAGCAAAGTTCAAGTGTGGGGGATTTGATAACGCCTAAATCTAACATGTTTTTGATAGCATTATTGGTAGTTTTATATATGTTTTGTGGTTATATTTATATGCTTTTGTTACTAAATCGTATCAAAGTGTGTTTGCAAAGCATTTGTAGCCAGAGACAGGAAAATGGATGGAAAAGATACAAAAATGAGGAAAAAGGAAGTATTTGAGATTTCATGTGAATCTTGTGTCAAGTTCCGCTCCGTAAGGTACTTCAATGAGTTAAAGTCCAAGTAGTCAAGTTCATAAGCTTTAGGATAAAGAGAAAGATCAAAGAATCAAGAACTACGACCGAGAAACAAGTCATACGCAAAAGCCCAAGAAAAAGGTTCAGCAGCCATCGCCATCCGATCGGTCGCCGCCCGCAACCGATTCGGATGGAGTGAATGTGGATTTACCGAGAAGACCAACCGATCGGTAGACCATTCCATCCGATCGGTTAGAAGTCGCTGTTTGACCCAAGACTTCTTTATTAAGGATTGTGACTTTATAACTCCGGTTCTAGGTCCTTCTTGTCATTATTTTAACCATTCAATACTACTTGGAGAGCAAGAGAAGCATTTATGCACTTAGACCCTTGGTGAGAGCAACTTATGGAACCATTTGTTGAGTATTTATATACCAATCAATCTAGAGAGAAAGAGAGAGATACACAAGTGCTAGAAGAGAACCATTCACAGAAATATACTCAGAAATTCGTCCATAAGTCCAGGAGAAGGGAGAAAGTCGAATATACCATTTTCATTGCTTGTGGAATCATTGTCTTTCACTTGTAATCTTATTTCCAAATCATTGTAAGACTTTCAATCATGGTTTCTAATGTTCAAATTATGGAGTTTACATTTATGTGTGCTATGAGTGGCTAGTGCCTTTGTGCACTTGCTTAGATGATGTGTATTATTCATTGATTTGCATATGATTGTGATAACATGTTTTAATTCAATTTCAAGTCAATTCTAAGAACCAATTGTGATAAAGTTTCATAGTGACATTTGGGTAATTAAGTTTAACTAGTGCTAGTAATCTTGAGGGTTGAAAGAACTATTGTTATTCCACTAGTTATAATCATTTGTCTATGAATGATTGTTGTCTTCCACTATTCTTGATTAACCAAAGGAACTTAATTGTGATTGTAATGAAAAAGCTTTTGTCTATCAAAACGGATTGATTGTAAACCACTTTAAAGGTCGAGAGATTAATAGTTTGCTTTCAATTGTGACCTTTTGTCTATAATTGGTTACCTTTTGTATTGACCATTTCCTAAGCTTGTTCGATTAGACAAAAGATTGTTTTTGTGTTTGAGGAACACCAACTCATGAACCTTGAATTGATCTTGAATTGATTGGTTAAACGTAATGCTTGTTTTTATAAACCAAAATCTTGACGAAGGTTTAATTTGTAGAAACAATAGATTAGTGTCAAAACTAATTATCACAACCAACATGTTTTCTAAAAGTTATCACAATCATATTAGTCAATTGTAGTTCACTAGTCTAAGCAAGTGTAGTTTTTAATCATTTAAATTTTCATTATATCATTACTACTTATTTGAGATAGTTGCTTTTAACTTACAATTCGATTCACTACACAAATCCCTGTGAACGATCCCGACTTACCATCAAAATCTTGCTACAACGGACGAGTATACTTGCTCGTATGTGTTGTTATTAGATTCGGTAATTCACCCCCTTATAAATTTAAAACTTGCACCGAACCGGGCACATCACCACGAAAACCCAACACACCCACAAACAGCCAAACGGACCCATAAATAATCTCAGCCCAACACCCTAGTTTGTTATTATTCATCCAGGCCCAACCCAAAACCCCTTAAACTTAAGTATTTCATTCGACCAACTAGCCTAAGCTTTACCTCGTTTTCTCTCGAATTCGAAACACACAATATTCGATATACCATTCGAATCTCCTCCTACCAAAGAATGAGTATGTCGAATCCCAACTCTAAATTCCAATATTTGATACGTGAACGAAGGCCAAAGTGAATCACCTTTCACACACCCATTCGGATTCAATAAATATTCACCACTTAACCAATTCGAACTAAACTCAATTCCACTTAGCTCAATCATTTTTTTAAATGATCAAAGATGAGCTAAGAACCTTGTTTCTCACCTTCTAAGCCAATATCACACGATACAATATTAATTTGGACCCTTTGAGATGTATGTCGACATGTATTTCATTTCCAAATCAGCCCAAATCGAGTCCTACACTCACAACACCCTAATACTCCTCACAATATCTTCTTAAAATCCATGTTCTTACACAATCTCTGTCAAGAATCTAATGAGTGAATCCCCTTGAACCTAAAAAGAAAGATGTCGACATGTATATACTTGTGTATAAATCGACACACACAAAAATCCCTTACACCCCCACTTGATTCTTACACATTGGACTTTCAAGACCTTTTTATTCTCCTTGTCTCCCTCAACTTACTGCCAAAGATCTCAGACAAATCCTTACTTATTCTTAAAAGTAGTATATATCGATATATACATATGCATGCACATATTTTACTTTCTATTAATTCCTTTTCACACTTAAGAAGATATCACTCATTTCATTCCATTTGTTCTCTATCGAGAGTCCCCAAGGAAGAACAGAACCAATTTTTATTTCCATTAATCCCAATTTCCAAGTCGCAAGTTCCATTTTGAAACCGTGATTTATGGTATATCGAGTTACTTGATTTCCTAACCAAGTTCTAGATCACTTTTCACATTAACTCTCACCATCTTGGAGTTTGTAAGTCTCACAAACTAATTTCTATACTTTCTAACTGATTTTTAAGTTCCCATGCATCTCATATATATTTTTTTCGAACGTATATGGTTCTTTCAATTTTTACGTCTCGTATTAATTATTTTTAGAAAAACTTGGTTGCCTCCTTTTATGGAAGGCTAGGAAAACAAGTTTTCACACTCACACAACATTCACATACTCATTTTTATGCATTACGAACTCCCTTTTTAAGTTCTTATCACACGTATAACTTACACTCAAAAATATATTCTAAGTCTTTTTCATCATTGTAAATGCTCACTGTCGACTTAAATTGTACTTGTAAAAACTAATTCGAACACATAACGTATTACTCTTATTACTTGAATCAATTCTTAATATACTCAACTAACAATTTCGTGTTTGGAGTTTCCTATGATAAGCTCTTAAAAGCTTCTTAAAATAGCCAAAGCTTAAGCCACTCAAAACTGCCAAAATTACATATAAGTTTCGACATGGGCTTAAAAGCCCATTAAACTAAAATTAAGCTAACCGTATAAGCTGGAACCAAAAGCTCTTTTGAGATGATTTTATAACATTAAAAATGAGTCCAAGAACAAGCCCAACTTGTCTTAAAGCCCACGGATCTTAAAACGTTATTGGGCCTTAAGATTAACTCGTTAAGGTCCAATAAGAGAAAAATAAGCCATTTTAGCAAATAAGCAGTTGATTTAAACTTAAATAAGCTTTATTAAGCTACTGAAACTTTCGGATAAATTTTCCCCATTTTCTTTGTAATTTTGGACTAAATTTGCAAATAGTTTCAACTAGAAGGACTAAAACTGCCAACTTCACCAAACTATGACCAAAAATGTAAATCCAGTAAACTGAGGGTAGAAAATGCTAAAAACAGTAAGTTGGAGGTTTAGAATGTAAAGTTTGACCATTTTGGACTAAAAATATAACCAAGGACTAACGATGCAACGCTAACTCCGTTAGGGTAGAAAATGTAAAAACTGTAAAAGTTCAATGACCTACTGTAACTTTATTTCATTCTCATTACTATTTCATAATCTACACTTTTCAACTCGATCATGCGCATTTTTACGTTTCGTACATAATTTAAACACGTTACGTTATTATTATTTATAACGAATTTAAACGATTTAACTTAACGTTTCGTTTCACCATTTTCGAGGAAACGATATTATTGGATTTAAATGACATAAAAATAAGATAATATTATATAATATTATTTTTGAACTTTAAGCATTTTAAGCATATCACTCTTACATCACCGATCAAATCGCTACCCATTACTCATTTTCACGCTCACTATTCGTATTAAGTCAAATTCTCAGACTTCCCTATTATTCAGGTTGTGTGTTGAAGCCGTTTCCATAATCTCACCCGAACTCACGTTCCACCTTGCTAGTAACGCACAAGGTGAGTCGTAGCCCCACTTTTACTCGTTTAATTATTTTATAAACTCTTTGGGGGAGATACATGCTTATTTCTATTTACAAATTTACTTGTTCACCTTGAATGTTGTACTTAAATGATAACATACCCTATTAGTTATTGATACATAATACTTGTTCCCCCACACAAAAGTATTATACACCTTCACGAATCACCGTGAATTTACACACCCCTTTTTATATGTTATTTCAAAACTCCTAAAGAAATAGATGCTATAAATAGAACACCCGTATCCTATGTATACCACACACCTAGTTAATATTGCCTAAGTTATTGTATTGCCAGAAAGCCCCTGATATCATGAACCATTAATCACTTGCGAGTGAACGCGAATATAGTGGACAGATTCGAAACATGTTGGAGGCTGACTGCCTATTCCACTAATACTTGACGAATAGCCTTAGTTGCTTGTCGTATTAGTCGCAATGCATTATATTTGAATTAAATAGGAATTTGAAAATCTCCTATAACACGAGGGCCATAACTCATGCCATTAATTTGGGTTGTTCCTGTAACACCCCAACCCGATAAGGGCTAAAATGCTACATTATGGTGTCAATCAAAACATACAAACGCAAACGGAAGGCTTATAAACATAATAATTACAAGGTATTCTAATGATAGAAATGAAATACTAACTCTATACATAATGATTTCCAAAACTGAAATACAATTCCAAGCTCAAATCTAACTGAAGATAAATCAAAATCTAATCCAAGAGCAAATGGTAATCTATCGTCAGGGTGGTCCACAAAGGGCTCCTATGCCCTCTTCACTCAATCCCAGCTTCCAACCTAAAACATGCCGCAGGACAAGAAATGCGGCTGAGCTTAAAAAGCCCAGTGAACAGATATACAAAGCAAAGTAATGAAACTGAAATGAGAAAACAGAATATGGTGCATTGGGGAATAACAGAAGGTATATCAAAATGTATCAAAGGTGTAAAGGTTGTCAGAAATTTACCACGAGCCTAGAAACATATCATATCATAACATTATATCATAATTTTCATAAGTAATCATAAGTAACATAATGGATTGATGAGCTCCAAGAATTGTGAAGGGCATGTATTGCACACAGTACCAATCACCAGAAATATATCATATTAACATAACAGATCATATCTAGGATGCATCCATACGCCCCTGCAGAAATCATAGTGGCCAAACATATATCCTTGAGCTCATAAACATATAACAGAAAAGGGACGGAATGGAACATCACTCACCCACCCTAGAGTCATGCCATTGGTGCATCAATGACATGGTCATGGAACCCCCATGACTAGTGAAAGCTCGGGTATCAAACTGAAGGTCAAACAGAATGCCATAGTAATGACACAGAATCTAAGGTCATCAGAAATATCATAATCATAGGTTCATATCAGAGGGTGCATAGCAAAGGCTCATATCAAAGGCTTATATCGTAGTGTCATAAACAGAAATGCTCATAGCAAAGACATCAAAATCAAAAGCTAAGCAATCAAAAGATGTGAAAGGATCATGAGAAACCTTATAAGAAAGGTCAGGATATCTGTACCTTAAACCGCAAATGAAACCATTCACAAAGATCGGAAGTTACTCCTTCTTCAGCGAATCTACACGAATTAATGACCGTTTTATTATTTAAGAAATATTTCATAAGTTATTACTTATTCATCACTTGTTGTTGAGCAGAGTAACATATTAGGGTTTCCTTCTATTTTTAGAAACTTTTCATTTTTAGTAACCTTCCATATTTAGTAACTTCCCATAATTAGTAACTTTCCATAATTAGTAACTTTCCTAAATTAGTAACTTTCCAACCTTGGGTCACAATTCACAATTTAACAACTTAGGGTTTCATTATCAAAAATTAGGTTAACATATGACCAAAAGTATCCGTATTAACGTTTCAAATGTTATTAAGGTCAAGACACATTCAATGGGTTGAGGTTATACTAAATTCTTAACTTGAAAGATGGTTCAGATTTTACCTCATTCTGGTCCTGATATTATGAATTTTTAAACCATACTCAAGTGTCTACTGGGAAGCTACTATTTTTATCACAAACTCCTATACATGTTGAGCACCAACTGTAATTTTCTTAGATTTTATTTCCAAGTGATAGTACCCTTTCAAAAATCGTTTTCCCAGACTTGCCCAGAAAGATGACTGCACAGACACCCATAATGTTTTCATTTGGCTACCCCATGAGAACCATTCATAAAAATATTCAAAAATTCCAGGAAGTCCCACATAACTTTTATATTACCCCTGTAATAGGAGAGCTCTTAACTCTTTATGGTTTGAGAATGAAAAATCAAAGAAGTCGACTGAATTTTATTTCCAGATTTTCAGATTTGTCACCCGATCTCTTAAAATTTAAAAACGTGACCAAATGAACTCAAAACGACTCCAAACTAATTGGATCAGTTAGTAAACTCTTTAAACTTAGTTTTAGACTCAAGAAACTCAGAAAAACACGTTGGGATCATTCTTTTATCCACCATACAACCCGACCCAAAATTTTGCACAGCAACACCTCATAAAATCACAACCAAACCCTAACCCTTATAAGCCCTACTCGACTCCTAATTCGACCCCAAAAGTTATACCCACTTATTCCCAGAAGTTTCACATGTTTTTAGACCAAAACCCATCATTTATACCTTTATCCCAAATCGTTTTACAGTTTTAATAACCTTTTAACTCTCGTTAACCTTCACATAAAATCATGATTTGCGAAGTCCTTATAATAGCCGTATTTTATTTAATCCTTTAAGGTTTTTTTCCAAACTTCAAGCCATCATTTTAACATGTTTTATTTCTGATTCAAGAGTATTACAGAGGTCTAATACAATTCATCATTGGTCGTTCCATAGTATACTTTTAAACCGATTTGAATTAGGGTTTTAAACCTTTTGTTGAGAGCCGTATAAAATATGTGTTGAAAACGATTTTAGGGCTTGAATAGATGAATAGATGAATAGAAAGGAACATTGTTGATCCCAGTTGAGCTAACGATCTTTTTAATTATCTTAGATGTAGATCTAAGACAATAGGTATAGAAACTGTTCTTGAATAGTTATTAAGTATTATGCGGAATCTAATACTTAATCTTAAGAAGAATTAGTAACGAACACAAACAAATTTTCTCAACAAACACTTCAATATATTCAATACGGTTACTCAAAAGTAACAGGGTTACAATTAACCTTGAAGTGAACAAAACAATACGTGAATAATACGTGTACTAAACCCTAACCCTAGATCCTCCTTTTATAGACTTAAGGAGTCCTAGTTGGTTACAAAGACTTTCTATACAAGATAATATCTATTCGTATCTTTACTATAATTATCTAACAAACTATACACGTTTATCTAATAAGTAGTAGAATGATTTACTCTAGCAGTAGGATCTTCGTAGTCTAGCAGTAGAATCATACTTAGCTTATTTCTTCAATCATCTCAGAAACCCAGCAGTAGATTGAATATACCAGCAGTAGAATGATTTAGCCCAGCAGCAGAATCATACTTGGTATATTTTCCTTTAAGAACTTTGAGCAGTATGAAGCAGCAACATCTTAAATCCCAACAATCCTCCCCTAAACTTGATATTTTCTTCCAAAATCATCAAGTTTCCTTTAAATATAAACAAACACCAAGAGGATGCTTCCAAACACTTACTGCTTCATTATTGAGTTGAGCTCCTTTTGATACTTTCTTATCAATTTGAATGCCTGATCATCTGACAGAAATTCCTTTTGTAGCTCTAACTTTCCAGGCTGTAACATCTGATAAATGATTTCTTTTCCCCAATTCAATGCAGGATAATCCTTTTCAGTCAGCATATAAATAACCACCCCTTGACCACTCAAGGCATGTACTCCACATGACTGATACAAATACCACCTTTGAACATTGGTATTCTTCAATGTTCTCCATTCTAAGTCACTGTCTTGTGGCTCAAACATAATTTTCAGATAATAATAAATCACCCTTTCTGCAATCTCTTCTGGTCTCACATCTCCATATTTCTCCTTATATAGCCTCCAAAGAGTAACTACATCATCTCTGTCCATCCAGTATAACATTTGTGAAAACCTTGTATATTTATAATAAAAACCATTTGCTCTTTTGATTTCCCAGAAGGCCTCACTTCCATCCCTTATACCAAATGTGTATGAGATGATAGGGGATTTTTCTTGTGGTGGAACTGCATTTGTGATCTCTGTTTCTTGATGTTTAGACACAACTGTGAAATCCATTATTTTCTTCATGTCTTCTGCAGTTACCTCCTCTGTTTCCTCTTCTTCATGCTCATCAGAACTTGATTCTACTGATTTTGGTTTGTTCAATTTTCTCTTCTTTCTTCTAGCTTTCATTTTTAATCTTTTCCCAGGCCTCTTCTCACCAATAGTAGAGCTTTCTTTTTCTTCATCCTTTACCATCTTTTCTTCACCCTTCTTCTTAACCTGAGTATCTTTGAAAACCTCAGTCTCCACAGCTTTCTTATCCTTTACTTTTTGAACCTTTGGAAAATCATCATCCATGCTCATAGGTACAAAAGTCTCAGCTTCTCTTTTGGCACTTTAAAATTTCTTTTGAAGAGTTTCATCAGAATACATGGACCAAAATCTGAGTGTATTACCATTCATGTTTTTAAGATACCTTATTTGATGATCTCTAATTTGTTTAGCAGTAGGTGGTCTAAGTACCTTTTTCCTCTTTCTTTCTGCAGTAGGTGGTCTAAGTACCTTTTTCCTCTTTCTTTCTGCAACAAACTTATTCTTTTTCTCTGTTGTGACCATCTTTATCCAGTCATTTATCCTTTCATTAGTGAAAGTATCTTGTAACTCCTCTTTCACTTTCAACCATTCTATATCAGCTTCACACTTAGCTCTCTCTTCATCCCAAGCATTCAACTTAGCTTCAACCTCAGCTTGTTTCTCAGCCTGTTCCCTTTGTTCTTCAAGTTCCCTTTCATATTTTGCCTCTTCTTCAGCTGCAATTTTCTGTGCAGCTTCTTGATCATGTCTTTCTCTAAGGTCAGGAGGCCAAAATTCAAAAGGAATATGAAATGGATAAGGTTCAGGCTCATCAATCATCTTACCTTTACCCTTTCCAATGTATGTATGAGCTTGTACAGGCTTTTTGGTTGGAATGGGTTCTCTTATGCTTACTCCTTTGACAAAAGTTCTTGGAATTGTAGGTGTGGGAGTTACTTGTTTTGTTGTAGGTGAAGTTGTTTGTTTTGTTGTTGTTGGTTGAGAATCAGGTTCTGGTTGTTGTGGTTGTGATGGTTGTTGTTGTTCTTGTTGTGATTGTGGTGGTTTCTTTGGTTTTGATGTTTTTGAGCACTTAAGCTTTAACATAATCTCAGCCAAGCTCACATCATCATCATTTAACTCAGCAGGAGAACCTTGCTCTGGCTCAGCAGCAGAATGAGCAACACTAGTAGTAGGATGCCCTGAGCCAGCAGCAGAATCTTCCTTAGCAGCATTTTGAACACCATCAGTCTCAAGAGCTATACTAGCAGCTTTATCAATTTCCTCAGCAGTGAAACCAACCTTTCCACACTCACCATCTTGAACACTAGCAACATTTTCAAGAACAACTTCATTACCTGACTTATCCTTGACCACAAACTCTTCATTTTCAGCAGAATCCACATCCATATCAACACCTTCATTACCAGCAACATCTTTCTCAACCTCCCCTGAATCTTTTCCATCATTCCTCCCTTGTTTGGGAGCATCCTCCCCCAAACCAGGTTTGGAATCAACCTTCTTTGTCTTTGACCTTCCAGAATTAGAAGTCCTTGATCTCTTTACTCCCTCAAGATGCCTAATCCTTTGTTTGAGCTTCCTGATTTCAGCACTATGAGTAGTTTTAAGTTTCGTAACCTCCTGTTTGAGACCAAGCACTTCATCTGACAATATTGTACACTTTTCCATCAATTCTTTGATAAGCTGCAAACTTTCTTCACCACTTCGGTCTGTGTTACCTGACCCGAGTGGTGGATCATCAGATTTGTCCTTTTTTACATTTGTTGCAATCAATTCCTCAGTATATTTTCTAGTCTCATCACTTCGGCCTGTGTTACCTGGCCCGAGAGGTGAATCATTGACATTGTCATGTTGTACATGAGTTTCCATCAATTCAATTATCTCAGTTCTGCCCTCATCACTTCGACCTATGTAACCTGGTCCGAGAGGTGAATCAATGGGCCTAAACTCAGTATCAACCCTAGGTTGATCATCTGAGCCCCCCCTTTTAGCCATGTGACTGGGGTTACCATCACCTGCTTCAGGTTCAAAAGAACCTTCAGCATTAGATGTTGTCATGGTTGGGGTCTTACTTATGTTAACACTGTCCTGACCAGCTACTAAGCCAGAATCAGTAGTGTTAGCCCCTTCCATCATGCCACCTACATCACCAGTGGCAGCCTCATCTGCTTCCATCCTGACACAAGTTTGAGGTAACTCAGTGTCCTTTGATTGTGAAATCCTAGGGGATTGGGTCTTTTGGGTTGATTCAGATGAATGTTCAGGAGTAGGTGTGTGATGGGTAGTTGTTGTGATTTCAGCACCTTCACCCTGAGATGTAGCCAATTGCAATATATGTTGGGACAAAGGTGTTACAGTCCCAGAAAATCCAGTACCATTCTTTCTCAAATAGGAAAACATTTTGCTTTTAAGCTCAGGACTGTCATGTGTCCCTTTATGTACCTTAGGGTTCTTTAATTGTTTATTAATGATTAATTGTAAAAACCTTGGGTAAACATAAATTTTGCCAGAAATATTCTTTTTCAACCCATCCATAATCATAGCCGAAAAATTAAAGGGTTGTCCTGTGGCCAGACAAATCAAAGTAGATGCTTGAGTTGTACTGAACTCATTCCACCCAGTAGTTTTAGGACTAAGGCAATAGAGAAGGGTGTGAAGAAGAAATTTCCATTGTGGGCAGAGAAGACCTTTGAAAAACTTTAAACCATTGTTTTTCCTCTCATACCCCATATTTTCAAGTTATTGAAAAATAGTAGAATTCGAAAGACAAGTTATTGCTTTATCATCTGAAAGATGAAGTACTTCTCTTACAGATGACTCAGTGATAACAATTCTTTGTTCATATACAAAAGCTCTCAAATATTCTCCCCCATTTTTAGTTTTAATCATTACAATAGACCAAAACTCTTTCATGTGGGATTTGTATATAGTGGGATTTACTGTTAATGCATACCTTAAAGAAGTATCATTAAGAAAGTCAATAACCTCTGTAAAACCCTCTGCTTCTGGGACCTTTTGAAGAAACACCACTTGATTATGATTATCAGAGTAGTCTCTTTTCGCCATTGTGAAATTAGGGTTTTGATTTTGGGGGTTTTTGATCAAATGATGAAGAAATGTGTTAGGGTTTGAATTTGAGTTGGTTTTGGGCGCACAAAATCAATTTTGAGATCGAATTAGGTTTTTAAGCCGTTCGGATCTAATTAGGGCTTTATACGCGCCAAATTTTCAAAATCAACCCTTAAGTTTGAAACCGAGCAGCAGAATCCCAATAGTTTCAACTTGAGCCGCAGAACACCAGCAGCAGAAAGTTTTGCTTAGCAGCAGAAACTTTTGAATTAGCAGCAGAATGTCTGCTGATCTTGTCCAACATCTTTTTCTCATCAGATCATCATTCCTCATTGACTTATCCTGCAAAAGGTTAGTCCAAAACCACAAAAACACACGAAACAAGATACCACAATAATCACAAGTCATAGTTTTTCATAGCAGCAGACAACATACAAACAGAGCAAGCAATAGAAACAACTTATGTGATGAATAACAGTCCAAATCCTTTACAAATTAACACAAAAACACACAGAGATAAGATTTTTAAAAGATTAATCATTCCAATACTGGCAATTAAAAATTGAAATCTACTCACATCAAAACCTTTAGTGAGTAAATCTGCAACATTGTTGTCAGTATGGATTTTAACTATTTGAATTAGCTTTTTCTCATAAGAATCTCTGATAAAGTGATGTCTTATCTCAATATGTTTTGTTTTTGAATGAAAAACAGGATTTTTAATGATACACATTGTACTGTTATTATCAATGTAAATTTTGGTGTTCATAAAGTTGTACCCATAATCCAGGAGTTGATTCTGAATCCAGAGCACTTGTCCACAACAACTAGAAGCAGCCACATACTCAGCTTCAGTTGTTGAATTAGCCACCACAGTCTGTTTCTTGCATTGCCAAGAGATCAACCTATGGCCAAGAAATTGGCAGCCTCCAGAAGTTGACTTCCTATCCAAACTTGCTCCAGCATAATCACTATCTGAGTATGCCACAAAATCAAAAGGTGAATTGTAAAACCCCGAAATTTATATAATCCGAAGAGACTAAAATACCCTCTGAATTTGAACTTTTAATAACTTATAACATTATATAAGTATCATCATTCGTAACTTAATCTAAGTATCCGACACGACAATATTTGAACATATGAATATATTACGAATCTAAAACTTATGATATATACAAGTAAAATACGGTTACACATTTTAAGTAACTAGTCGATATGTTATGCTCATACACTCATAATTGTCGGCCCATGTTACTAGTTAAGAAGGCATGTAACTCGTTTGAAGCCTAGCCCGAAATCAAACCCACTCACTCCATTGTTTGGCCCATATAAACACTCGGTCCATCCTTATTTTTATATAACCGAACCCTATACTCCCTTATCCTATATCACGTACAAAAAAAAAGAGAAGGAAACCCTAACTCACTAAAACCCTCGGCTGCTTCCTCTTGTGTGCTGCTGCCGATCAAGAAACCATCAAAAGGAAGGCTTCAATCTCGTTTTTGGTTCGTGTTCATCATCAACAAGGTAACCTATAATCATAATAAAGATCCATTCGAAATTTTTGAATCAAAAACTAACCTAAAAATCCGTTCTTGCTGCCTTGTTTTGCTGCTGCTGTTCGACGCCAAAGAAAGAGAGAAGAAGGAAAATCGTTGGTGACTCGGTCTTGTGTTGTTCGTGTTCTTGTGTTTGATCTTCGAGGGTATCGTATCATCCTCCTTTTGACTCTCAAATTCGTTTTCCTTGATGTTATGGTCTTGTAAAACGCATATGATAATGAGAAGAGTGTCACATAAAATATTAAAAGAAAACCCTAAAAACTAAGATGTAAGAAATCGAACCATATGTATATGATGTGTTTAATTGTTTTGGTTATGATAGGAACTGTATAAATTCGACCTAAACATGAATGAACTCATCCAAAAACGTTTTATGGCAATACCTAATGATTGGAATGAATAAAATATAACTATATGCATGAAACCAGAAAAACTGCTACTGATCCAAAATTTTATCCGACTTTAAACGCATGTAATAAATTGTTAACGAAATGTTTTTGGGAAACTTTTGAGCCTAGAATGTAGTACTATGAAATAGCTACCTGTAGAAATTTAGTTTGTAATTTTTAGAGGCTTAGAAGGTTACTTTTTGATTTTTAGAAAATTATGTGTCTGGTCGGATTTGTGAGTCTGGAAAATCAGTCCGGGTCTTCCATTTTTAATTTTCAAACCGTGTAGAGTTAGAAGGTGTCCTTTGATCTGGGTAATATTCAGGATGTATATGACTTCCTGGAATTTTTCTAGATTTTTGTGAATTTTTCTTAAAGGGTTTATAATTGGTAACTTTTCGTATGGTAAAATTACTCAGAAATCTGGACGAGTTGAGAAAGTGGATTTTTAATACATATCTATACTACATAATAAAATCTGGAAAAATTTGATAAAATAGTTTAGACATATGAGCACCTCTGGGAATTTTTGGGGATTTTAATACTGAGTTCTTATACGATTTATAAATTATGGAAAACATGACAAATTCGTACTTACAACTGTGTGATATTACAAAAGTGTAAAATTGTGAACTAAAGGGTGCGATGTGTTTATTATGTAACCTTAAGGGTATAAATGGATATTTTGATAAAATCAAAGGTCATAACTTATAAAATCTGTAACTTGATGATATTTTCACATTGAACCCTAAACTTATGATAATTACATAATGAACCCCTAAAGTTATGATAACTACTATAAGACACTAAAACTTGTGAATGACATTATGAATCATAAGCTAAGAATATGATCATCTCTAACCTTTTAAATTGAAATACGAGAATGTGAGTGATCAAAGCTACTTAATATTAAATGGGAACAAACATGAAACCATATGATTACACGAACTTAAGAGAACTTGTGCTTATTTGTAGATCGGGTGAAGAGGGAGTGATCTCCTAATTGATTTGATTTTCATTTCTTGCTTGCGTATTTCGTTAAGGTACAGATATTCTGCCCTTTTTTTTAATAAGGTGCCTTCGTCTCATTTCTGATTTCTGATTCACTGCCATGTTCTTTGATTCTGTGAACCTTTCTGGTTTCTTTCATGATATTATGAACCCTTGTCATGACCTTCTGTTATGAACCTTTCTGATATTGAACCTCTTATGATTATGAACCTTTCATGCATGAACCTTTGCCTATGAACCTTTACTTATGAACCCTTACTTATGAACCATGCTTATGAACCATGCTTATGAACCATGCTTATGAACCATGATTATGAACCATGATTATGAACTTATGAAACCAGATAATGACCTATGCAAGTAAACTTAAAACATGATTCATGATACTTGACCTTGACCCACAGTTTGATACTACGAGCCACTCACTAGGCATGAGGGTTTCATGTCCATGTCAGTCGATGCACCGATGGCATGACTCTAGGGCAGGAGAGTGATGACCTGTCCCGTCCCTGCATGTTATGTTTACGTAGAGGCAGATTATGGCCACCTGGGGCGTATGGATGCATCCTAGATTTGTTCATGTTCATGTTATGTTATGTTATTCATGGTGACTGATGGTGTGTGCGATACACGTCTTTCACACTCTGGGAGCTAGCTACTCCAATTCATGATTGAGGACACCCCTCATATTTACAAGATACCCATGATGAGGACACCCCTCATATTTACAGGTTACTAAGAGGTCTCCCCTCTTCATGTTATGGCTATGATTATGATTATGATTATGATTTCATGTTATGGGCTCGTAGTGGATTACTGACCTTTTCTTTACCTTGCACCTTTACCCTTTTCCTTATGACACCATGTATCTTTACCATGTATTCTGACCATGTATCCTTACCATGTATTCTTACCATGTATTCTTACCATGTATTCTTACCTTGTATTCTCACCATGTATTCATGCTTCCATTCTCATTTACTCATGTATTATTCATTATGCTACTGCTTTGTTTCCGTTATATCTGTTCACTGGGCTTTTTAAGCTCAGCCGCACGTTTTCTTTTCGTGTGCGGCAGATTTTAAGCAGGACGACGGGTTTGGGTATAAGTGAAGAGACTTTTGGACTTAGAAGACTTTGAGTAGAAGCTATTAGAAGAGATGTACTTATGGATTTTATAGACGGCTTTTATTTTCCTTTGTAACCCTTTGTATTGCAAGATTTCATTTGTAACCTTTGAGAACCATTGTATTACTATTTGATTGTATGCTATGTTTATCTGATATGAAACCATTTGCGTGACATCTTTACCCTTGTCGGGTTGGGGTGTTACAATTATGGTATCAGAGAGACAGGCTGCGATTCGTAATACACTTACCCTTGGCCTGTGTAAGTAGGACCACTAAGTTTCCCTGTAAGCGCTCATAAGATAACCTGTAAGATTTGCTTTAGGATCTCCCTGTAGGAACCTAAATTTGACCAGTGAAGAATGGGTAGACTAAGACATATATGTGAGTATCATTTGCTTCCGCATCACTCTGATTCGTGCCTCTGCCCTTAGTTAAACCTCATCAGAAACTTTTCAGGAGTTAGAAGTTTTGCAACTTAAGCTTAGTAACCAAGTCAGTTTGGAATACCTCGGAAAACCCACCTGGATACCTTACACCATGTAAGTTTCATTTTCAGATTTTGACATCCACACCCGATTTGTTTGATAAGCTGTTTAACACCTTTCCGACCATGTCGTAAGCCATTCAATCATAATGTGTTCAACACATTTTGTGAATTCATTGCTTATGCTGAATGCGAATGTATCGTCCGATACTACTTAACTTTGCATAAATCCGTTACTACTCCTATGAGAATTCTGGTAATTATTAACCATGGATATAGGAAGTTATGTTCCTTTCCTTTGAATGACGAATCTTGTTCTGCCAACCATTTCCTTTGGAAGGATATGATGCTATGTTACCTCTGTATGGATTTGTTAACTAAGCATGATGATGTTAATAACGGATATTCTGTACATCTCACTTTTGACAAATATACGATGTTCGTACTGCTGATAATACACATCCTACTTACTGCTTATGCTAAGAAGCTGAACAAATCCCCACACTTGAATCATTCGTTTATCCATCTCAACACTTTTATTGAAGCATGTGCTGGATTTCGATATGTGAACTATCCGTCTGATTAGATGACTGTATTCGTTCTATGAATCCTTTGATCTTGGCATGTCTTATTGTGTGGTCTCTTATGTATGGACTGGACGACTATTTGTAAAGCTACCATAGACTACCGTATCTGAAATGTGATCTTAACAATTTATCTTACCCTATTTCGTTATGATGAATCTCTACACCTGAATCTGCTAAAGTTTTGCCACTATGGAAGCACCAACCCTGAACTCATATGATTATCAATTTTCCTGACAACCATTACTATTCACCCTGGAAAGTTTCGCCATTAGAAATATTCCGTTGTACGAAGATTTTCCGGTATTTCAGGTGTAATATGAATTTTTGCTCACCTCAGTGATTCTCTTGAAGTACTCTTGTTAGTCTATGAAGATGAAGTATGTGACGACGTATCGACTATTGTGCACCTAACCGTACCACTATCAGTAATCGTTATCCGTTTTCGCACATCAATGATTGATTTGGTCTTTCTTTTGAAACTTCGTATCTCGTTGCATCGTGCTAAATTTGAAGGGCTGAAGCAGCAACCACAAGAACTTCTAAGAAGGGGGTTAACTAACCGAGAGTAACCTTTGTGAAGTAGTTCAGTCTTACTTTGAAGAAGAAGGAAGGCGACATGAGGCGTATGTGAAAGTTTTTCCCCTAACCGATTTCAGAGACGGTCCTCGCGCTCGTTATAACCTTATGAGTTTGAGTGATGCCAATAGTATTGGCAAAAATGATCATGTCTTCGTGTGTTTTGGACAAATTGTCATAGTATAACATTGTGTTATGTTCAGAGAATGAAAGAAGAACATAGAGATTATGGGCAGGATGAGCCTTTGTTCTAGAAGAGAAATTCGGTTGACGTTCAGAGCTCTTAGTAGGCAACACTACCTTATATAATGTGAAGACAGAGTTTCACACAGAAAGGATCAAGATCGAAGACAATTATCAGCGTTAGAAACCTGGTGGGAGAATAGTAGAAGATGGTTGCGACAAGTATACCTTAGAAGAAGCACCTAGGAAGAAGAGAGGAACTGGATAGTACTCGACTACACATCATGCAACACGTGAAGATTGCAACTCGGGCATCAAGACAACCAGATCGTCTGAGGCGAATCGTTCAACACATACCCGGAGCTATGCTGGAAGACCTGTCGAAGATGCGCAGTCTTGCTTCTCTTTTCATTTTAGTTGTACTAAGATGAATTGAGAGCAGAGGCAGACTTGCGGATGGAGGGTTGCACGATGATCGTGTCAGAGGCTGCCGCTACGAAATCACCATATCAAGAAGAGTTGCTGAAGGCTTGAGGAATCAGACTCAAATTTGTAATTCCTTTTCACCATGGGATAAGATGGACAAACATAGATGAACCACTCCAACTTGAAAGAAATTTTGAAATTTAGTATTTGAATTGACGAATTTTGAAGTGGAGATTTGCGTTTAGACGAGGTGATTCTGTGAATGATGAAGCTATCGATGACGTAATTTGTTTTTCCCTCAACCTACTTAAATACCGTTACCTGATAATGAAGTCCTTTGAATAATTTGGGTTTCTCTGTTAGAAATTTCGTCCTATGTCACTCTGCATTTGTTGAGTAACGAGTTATGTGGAATTTTGACGAATTATGGAAGGGACTTTGTGATTTATGTTTCAGAAAGGACGGATGTTGAAGTAACCACTGATATTGGCTGAGTTGATTTCGGTAAGTTATGAAGTATTGACGCTATTAACGACGTACCTGAATTCTGATGGACATTTTCGGATTTCCGTTACTCTTCGAGTAATTTCGTTCTCTTAGTTATGATGTTTGATTTTAATGACCTCTGAGACGGTAGGTGGACTAGGTGGATTTAGATAAGTTATGTTAATCACGACTTGAGATAAAGTATGACCATCGTGAGGGCATATTTATATGATGCAAGTATTATGACGTCTGGCCAGCGTGATAATACTTACATCATATAACGTGCACTCTTTGTGGGCATAGGATATTTCGAGAAGTGCCTTAGAAGCCTTAGAATTTCTGATATCTGTTTGAGATCATCCGCGTTTAGTGAGACTTGAGATTTATTCTACCTATATGATTGATCCGCTGTCTTTGATATACGATTTGATACATTTGATGATTCGTCACGCGCTTCGTTGACCGATGGAACGTTCCTTAGTTCGATCGGTATCTGCTTGGAATTTATGAGTTCTTCTATAGTGGTGCACTAGTTCCCTTTTCGTTAAGAATCTGGACTGAGTTGATGAGATTTTACTCTTTAGTAACATGTTCGTGTTGCTTTCGAACCTGGATGTTTCTTGTATCTCGATGTGAGATTTAAATCGTTATCCGTTGCATTGATGTTTCGTATTCCTTGAACTAATTAGTTATGATTACGAGAGCCTAGGGCTTTTCTATGATTTTGATCAGGTTGGCGAGGTATCTCATCGCTTGGCGATACCTTCCCATTTATTCTTCGTATACGATGTATTCCATGTGTCACTTCTTCGTAAGTATGATTATCATCCGCTTCACGTTGTGTCTTGCCCGTTCGATCAGATTCGGGAAGACCTTTCTTATAGTGAAGAACCTGAGGCTATTTTGGAGCGTCAGGAAAGAGTCATGAGAACTAAAACAATTCCGTTCGTAAAGATTCTTTGGAAGAACCATCCTGAGAGCGAGGCTACTTGGGAAACCGAAGAGTCAATACGATCCGATTATCCGCATTTTTCTTTTTGACTTGGTACGTATTCATTTCGATATTGCTTTCGATTTTTCATTTTCATTTCGATTTCGCCTTTCAATTTTCGAGGACGAAATTTTTTTTTAAGAGGGGAAGAGTTGTAAAACCCCGAAATTTATATAATCCGAAGAGACTAAAATACCCTCTGAATTTGAACTTTTAATAACTTATAACATTATATAAGTATCATCATTCGTAACTTAATCTAAGTATCCGACACGACAATATTTGAACATATGAATATATTACGAATCTAAAACTTATGATATATACAAGTAAAATACGGTTACACATTTTAAGTAACTAGTCGATATGTTATGCTCATACACTCATAATTGTCGGCCCATGTTACTAGTTAAGAAGGCATGTAACTCGTTTGAAGCCTAGCCCGAAATCAAACCCACTCACTCCATTGTTTGGCCCATATAAACACTCGGTCCATCCTTATTTTTATATAACCGAACCCTATACTCCCTTATCCTATATCACGTACAAAAAAAAAGAGAAGGAAACCCTAACTCACTAAAACCCTCGGCTGCTTCCTCTTGTGTGCTGCTGCCGATCAAGAAACCATCAAAAGGAAGGCTTCAATCTCGTTTTTGGTTCGTGTTCATCATCAACAAGGTAACCTATAATCATAATAAAGATCCATTCGAAATTTTTGAATCAAAAACTAACCTAAAAATCCGTTCTTGCTGCCTTGTTTTGCTGCTGCTGTTCGACGCCAAAGAAAGAGAGAAGAAGGAAAATCGTTGGTGACTCGGTCTTGTGTTGTTCGTGTTCTTGTGTTTGATCTTCGAGGGTATCGTATCATCCTCCTTTTGACTCTCAAATTCGTTTTCCTTGATGTTATGGTCTTGTAAAACGCATATGATAATGAGAAGAGTGTCACATAAAATATTAAAAGAAAACCCTAAAAACTAAGATGTAAGAAATCGAACCATATGTATATGATGTGTTTAATTGTTTTGGTTATGATAGGAACTGTATAAATTCGACCTAAACATGAATGAACTCATCCAAAAACGTTTTATGGCAATACCTAATGATTGGAATGAATAAAATATAACTATATGCATGAAACCAGAAAAACTGCTACTGATCCAAAATTTTATCCGACTTTAAACGCATGTAATAAATTGTTAACGAAATGTTTTTGGGAAACTTTTGAGCCTAGAATGTAGTACTATGAAATAGCTACCTGTAGAAATTTAGTTTGTAATTTTTAGAGGCTTAGAAGGTTACTTTTTGATTTTTAGAAAATTATGTGTCTGGTCGGATTTGTGAGTCTGGAAAATCAGTCCGGGTCTTCCATTTTTAATTTTCAAACCGTGTAGAGTTAGAAGGTGTCCTTTGATCTGGGTAATATTCAGGATGTATATGACTTCCTGGAATTTTTCTAGATTTTTGTGAATTTTTCTTAAAGGGTTTATAATTGGTAACTTTTCGTATGGTAAAATTACTCAGAAATCTGGACGAGTTGAGAAAGTGGATTTTTAATACATATCTATACTACATAATAAAATCTGGAAAAATTTGATAAAATAGTTTAGACATATGAGCACCTCTGGGAATTTTTGGGGATTTTAATACTGAGTTCTTATACGATTTATAAATTATGGAAAACATGACAAATTCGTACTTACAACTGTGTGATATTACAAAAGTGTAAAATTGTGAACTAAAGGGTGCGATGTGTTTATTATGTAACCTTAAGGGTATAAATGGATATTTTGATAAAATCAAAGGTCATAACTTATAAAATCTGTAACTTGATGATATTTTCACATTGAACCCTAAACTTATGATAATTACATAATGAACCCCTAAAGTTATGATAACTACTATAAGACACTAAAACTTGTGAATGACATTATGAATCATAAGCTAAGAATATGATCATCTCTAACCTTTTAAATTGAAATACGAGAATGTGAGTGATCAAAGCTACTTAATATTAAATGGGAACAAACATGAAACCATATGATTACACGAACTTAAGAGAACTTGTGCTTATTTGTAGATCGGGTGAAGAGGGAGTGATCTCCTAATTGATTTGATTTTCATTTCTTGCTTGCGTATTTCGTTAAGGTACAGATATTCTGCCCTTTTTTTTTAATAAGGTGCCTTCGTCTCATTTCTGATTTCTGATTCACTGCCATGTTCTTTGATTCTGTGAACCTTTCTGGTTTCTTTCATGATATTATGAACCCTTGTCATGACCTTCTGTTATGAACCTTTCTGATATTGAACCTCTTATGATTATGAACCTTTCATGCATGAACCTTTGCCTATGAACCTTTACTTATGAACCCTTACTTATGAACCATGCTTATGAACCATGCTTATGAACCATGCTTATGAACCATGATTATGAACCATGATTATGAACTTATGAAACCAGATAATGACCTATGCAAGTAAACTTAAAACATGATTCATGATACTTGACCTTGACCCACAGTTTGATACTACGAGCCACTCACTAGGCATGAGGGTTTCATGTCCATGTCAGTCGATGCACCGATGGCATGACTCTAGGGCAGGAGAGTGATGACCTGTCCCGTCCCTGCATGTTATGTTTACGTAGAGGCAGATTATGGCCACCTGGGGCGTATGGATGCATCCTAGATTTGTTCATGTTCATGTTATGTTATGTTATTCATGGTGACTGATGGTGTGTGCGATACACGTCTTTCACACTCTGGGAGCTAGCTACTCCAATTCATGATTGAGGACACCCCTCATATTTACAAGATACCCATGATGAGGACACCCCTCATATTTACAGGTTACTAAGAGGTCTCCCCTCTTCATGTTATGGCTATGATTATGATTATGATTATGATTTCATGTTATGGGCTCGTAGTGGATTACTGACCTTTTCTTTACCTTGCACCTTTACCCTTTTCCTTATGACACCATGTATCTTTACCATGTATTCTGACCATGTATCCTTACCATGTATTCTTACCATGTATTCTTACCATGTATTCTTACCTTGTATTCTCACCATGTATTCATGCTTCCATTCTCATTTACTCATGTATTATTCATTATGCTACTGCTTTGTTTCCGTTATATCTGTTCACTGGGCTTTTTAAGCTCAGCCGCACGTTTTCTTTTCGTGTGCGGCAGATTTTAAGCAGGACGACGGGTTTGGGTATAAGTGAAGAGACTTTTGGACTTAGAAGACTTTGAGTAGAAGCTATTAGAAGAGATGTACTTATGGATTTTATAGACGGCTTTTATTTTCCTTTGTAACCCTTTGTATTGCAAGATTTCATTTGTAACCTTTGAGAACCATTGTATTACTATTTGATTGTATGCTATGTTTATCTGATATGAAACCATTTGCGTGACATCTTTACCCTTGTCGGGTTGGGGTGTTACATGAATCCTTAGGATACCAAAGGCCCAACCTAGGTTGACTCCTCAAGTACCTAAAAATCCTTTTGACAGCATTCAAATGAGAAACTTTGGGGTTCACTTGAAATCTGGCACAAGCACACACAACAAACATAATGTCTGGCCTTGAAGCAGTTAGATACATCAAAGATCCACTCATAGATCTGTACAAATGCACATCAACCTTTTCCCCATCTTCATCCTTGAGCAAAGGCTTGTTGGTCTCCATTGTTGTCTTAGCTGGCTTCACATCAGAAAAACCAAATTTCTTCAAAATATCAGCCACATACTTGTCTTGGCTGATGAAATCCCATCTTTCTTCTGCTTAACTTGAAGCCCTAGAAAGAAAGTGAGTTCCCTCATAGAACTCATCTGAAATCTACTATGCATGAGCTTCTCAAATTCCTCACATAACACCTTGTTTGTAGACCCAAAAATGATATCATCTACATATACTTGTACTAGTAGGATATCCTTTTTGTCTTTCTTGATGAACAGAGTCTTGTCAATGGTTCCCTTACTAAAACCATTGGTTAACAAGTATTTAGACAAGGTGTCATACCAAGCTCTAGGAGCTTGATGTAGGCCATACAGTGCTTTATCCACCTTATAAACCCTATTAGGATAATTAGGGTCTTCAAAACCTGGTGGTTGCATCACATAAACTTCCTCATCAATATTTCCATACAAGAAAGCACTTTTCACATCCATCTGATATATACAGTGAAGTTCTTGAATGAAGCAAATGCGAAGAATAGTCTGATAGCCTATACTCTTGCTACAGGTGCAAATACTTCATCATAGTCAATGTCCTCTTCCTGAGTGTATCCCTAAGCCACCAATCTTGCCTTGTTTCTGACCACAATTCCTCTTTTATCTCTTTTGCATCTGAACACCCATTTAGTACCAATTGCCATTTTTCCTGAAGGCAAATCTACCAATGTCTAGACTTCTTGAAGCTTGAACTGCAATAACTCCTCTTGCATAGCCTCAACCCAACTTTCATCTTGCAAAGCTTTGTAGGCATTTTTGGGTTCAATTTGGGACAGAAAACAGGCAAACATACAATTTTGTAGATCCTTGTGGCTATTTCTCTGATGTAGAGATTGAGCAAATGATCCCTGATCAAGTAAATCACTCAACCCATTTGTTTTACTTCTGGTCTGTACAGCAGATTGAACATCACCAATTATCTGCTCCTTTGGATGATTTTTATGAATTCTAGTGGTTGGAATAGGACTGACAGGAATTACATTCTCCATGTTGTTTATGTCAGCCTCTGCACCAAACCCTTCCACAACTTCATCATCAGTGTCTGCATAGATATTTTCCAAACTAGGAATGTTTGGATCATCAGAAGAATCACCATTAACAAAGAAATTCCCATCTTTGTCAGCAGTAGAAACCTTTGGTGCAGCAGTAGAACCACTAGGCTGTACAGAAGTAGAACCACTAGGCTTAGCAGTAGGACCAGAGTTCCTGCTGCTAGCTTTGTTCTGCACATCTTCAACTTGTGGTTCTTCTTCAACCACTTTGGCATCATCAGAAGGTTTAGCACTACTTTCTACATCTTTATGAACAACATTATCTTGTGAACTCTTTCCCTTTTTCTCTTTTGGTGTGAAAAGCTGATCAATCTTCCATTTCTCAATCAAGACAAACTCCTTTGCAGATTCATCCGCTTTAGCTTGTGTACCTGCATTAGAATTATCTTGTGTACCTGCAGACATGTTAGTTGTATCTGCATTCACTGGCTTATAATTCATACTTTTGGTTAATGAATCTATATCAAACAGCCATTCAGGTCCTTTTCCAGCAACACTAGGTGTGGTTTCACTAAACCTAACATGTAAGTTTTCTTCCACATGCCTAGTCCTTTGATTGAATACCCTAAAAGCCTTACTATTTGTAGAGTACCCAACAAAGTAACCTTGGTCTGGCTTCTCATCAAACTTGCCTAGTGAATCAATGGTATTTAAGATAGTAACAGGACACCCAAATGGTTTTAAGAAATCTATCATAGGTTTCCTACCATGCAATAATTCATAAGGGGTCTTGTTATGAGGCTTAACTACCTTACTCCTAT
Source organism: Artemisia tridentata subsp. tridentata (assembly GCA_021014915.2). Taxonomy (NCBI): domain Eukaryota; kingdom Viridiplantae; phylum Streptophyta; class Magnoliopsida; order Asterales; family Asteraceae; genus Artemisia; species Artemisia tridentata. The sequence continues at coordinate 337,344,278 of CP139508.1, forward strand.
TTTGCACAAAACAAGCAGTGTTAACTGCTTCAGCCCAAAAAGTAGTGGGTAATTTTGACTCAGGCAACATAGTCCTAGCAGCCTCAATTAATGTCCTATTCCTCCTCTCAGCAACACCATTTTGTTGAGGAGTTCTAGCCACACTAAACTGACTTAAGATACCTTTTTCTTCACAGAACTGATTCATCACATTATTCTTAAATTCAGTCCCATTGTCATATCTAATTATCTTAACTTTGTGATTAACTAGGTTTTCTACTCTTGTTATGAAAGCCTTAAGAATGCTAGATGTCTCATCCTTAGTTCCTAAGAAGAAAACCCAAGTAAACCTACTAAAATCATCAGTGACAACTAAGCAATACATATTTTTATTCAAGCTTTTCACAAAAGTTGGCCCAAAAAGATCCATATGCAACGTATACAAGGGCTCAGAAATAGAGTTCACAACTTTGGACTTACAAGAAGCTCTGTGTTGCAGTCCCATCTGACAAGCAAAATAGGTTTCAGGGTTTTCAAAAACTTTTGATGGTAACCCTCTAACAAGGTTTCCCTTAACCAATTTGTTTAGTGTTTTGAAATTTAAGTGTCCAAGCCTTCTATGCCAAAGTTTGGATTTATCAATTGTGGCCTTGGCAAACAGACAAGTTAAATCTCTTTTAGGAAGGATGTTCTTTATGTCCACACTGTATATATTGTCTTTTCTAGGGACTTTAAGTAGCACTAATTTATCATCAGGCAACTTGTAGTCAGGAGATAAAACAAGACACTTAGTATCTGTAAAAAGAACAAAATTCTTTTTGTCACACATTTGTGAGACACTAAAAAGATTAAACTTAAGTCCATTTACCAAATACACTTTTTCAAAATCCAGGTTGCCTGTTCTAATAGTACCTTTCCCAATTATTTTACCTCCTTTGGGGTCATTCCCAAAGGCAACATAGCCACCATCCAAAGCTTCAACATCTTCCAAGTTGCCTTGGTCTCCAGTCATATGTGAAGAGCATCCACTATCAAAAATGCATTTATCCTTTAGCTCCTTTTGTAGATTGCCCTGCACAAAAAGTAAGAGAATTAGTTTCTCTTGGGGACCCAAGCCATTACTGACTTGGATCTGCCTTGTGCATCAACATAGTCAAATTTCTTCAACTCCATTGGTGCACTGTTGTGTCTGAGAACATGATCTAAAACTTTGACTTTAGGTTTCCAGACCCAGCAAGCTGAGGCC